>VDFB02264077.1:0-420135 GCA_007258455.2 Sequoia sempervirens | reverse complement strand
TTTGTTTTTATTGTAGTTTTTGCATCAATATTATGGATAAATTCAATGTGTTGGAGTGATCCCTAATGTTGATGTAAAACTACAACACAATCAAATCTAGAAATAGCATGATGGATTGTTTATCAAAAGAATGGTTTATAAACTTAGGTTTTGTATATTCTTTTAAATTATTAATAAAATTAAATAGTGGAGATTTTAATATTTTAATATAATTTATTATTGTATTTTTTTAATTTTTAAAAGAATATAATATAAAAATGGTTTAGTTTCATATTTAAAAATGTTAAGCTAGTCTAAATGATTCTAAATGTTAGGAAAACAACAAAGTGAGATCAAATATATTACGATTAGTGTAGAGTATACAATTTTCAACACTACAAAGTCACCTTGATGTATCAACCACTACCACCCTTTATTTAATGCTCACATCATATTTCTTTCAAATCTTTTTCATGATCTCTCTTAATAATGGCATGTAAAATTCAGTGTAACTATTAGTAGAATAACCTCTTAAATATTGTAAAGAAATAAGTGGATTCCCTTACTAAGATTAGGTTTAGTGAATATGACAAGCAATTAATCTAATGTAGATTTAAGATAAATCATGTACAACAAAATTTGAAATCTAATAATAATAGAAATGAAAGCACTTAGCTAATTTTTGTGGTCAATAGATAGTTATCCATTAATTTGATCATATGACTCTTTAATAGTAAATCATAATAGCAATTTCGTATGTGTTAGAAGCATAATAATGAAATTGATAGTAAATCATAATAACAATTTCTTATGTGTCAAAAGCATAACAATGAAATTTGAATTGGATTGCTCTCAAATTTTGGCCAAGTCAAATCTACATCCTGTAAGATTAACCTTTGTACATGTAAATGAATTGAAAAAATGTGCACTTGAAGAGCTAAACATTTATTTTTGCCTCCTAGATATTTGAATCTATAAAGGTGGTGTCTAGAGACATGATTGAGGACCTTTCAAACTCAATAGGTAATCATGTTTTCCTAGGTCAAGCCCCTTCGCAAGGTAGATTAACAACAATGAGCAATATCAAAGACAACATACCCAAAAATATGTATGACCTATATGATGGTGATCTTGTAGATCTAATTCTTTAAATGCTCTTAATAATTGAATGATGCACTAATTAACATGTGATGATCCTTGATTCTCCTTATGAACTAATCGTACATTGAATGCCTTTGATTACCATGACATCAGCATGCCACACAAATGTGTGAAAGTCAACTCATAATTGCTAGTAGAATGGGGCAACAAGAAATTTGAATTTGAATATTTAAATTTGTGGATCACTCACACACTCCTAGGATTGAAATCTAGGTAAAGAATATATCGCTCACAATGGTAATCGTAAAGTGAAAAGCAAATGTATAGAAATACTTGTGTTAGGAATGAGATAGGAATGAATACTCATATCTAATGTATAGGGATAAGTGTAAATGGGAATAAATAGAGATGGATAAGGATTGATCCATGAGCCAAGATTAATACAAGAGTATTTTACTAAATTGGTGCAAATTATTTTATTTTCTTGCATTTAGTTTGTTTACTTTATTAAGTTATTTGCACCTAGGATAGGATAAGCTTGGTTAAGCAGGTATCTACTTGGGAGGGTTGCATTTGCATCATGTGACTTGTATTTTGCTTGTTTGGTAGATTTGTACTTCACGCATGACTACATCTCCTTTATCCCACATTGGTTGTACATCTACATCTCTTGGAGGTGTATCTTATACATACTCAATTGTAGATCTCACATGAGCAATCATGTATCCTATATTATTTGTGTCATTTGAAATGATCAAATTTTTAATACTTAAGAGGTTGATAAGATAATTAAGTACTTTATGGTGAATTAAAATATGAGCCTACCACAAATTAACATGGGGTTGAATAGATTTTATGAGGGAAAACTTCTTATGCTTCTTTGTATATCTTGAGTTGTTGCACATTGAACACCTAGATACAATGCCCCTACTCCCAATAAGCTACCAAAGGTCTAGACTCCTATGAGAAAATGTTTCCCACTAAGAGGACTTGCCTCTATGTAGGATACATTATCAAAATTATTTGGATAGATAGATGAGATTTAGGGTCACTTATTAGAAAATGAAACAATAAGTCTCAATCCATGTACAATTTTGACAATAAATTTTAAGTCACTAAGAACATAGTTGAAGGATTGGAAGATTGGAAATTTTGTTGCATAGTTGATATTAAGTGTTATTAGCTCTAGGATTGTATGACTATTCAATCTTTGTGTCTATCTAAAATTCCACAAAAGTTGCCTTGGAGAGTGAGTTTAATAATATTCTTACTTTTGAGGTTTTTTATATATCGTTCATTAGGGAGCAAGATAAGATTATTCAAATAGGCACCTTGAATTCTTCAAAATCACATGCATTGATTACAAAAGATGAGAAGACTTCTAGTGGTGGAAAAAAAGAAAAAAAAGAAGCATTCAAGAATAATACTAAATAAAAATCCACATCTACTTTCCTAGAATAACATAAAAAAAATCTTCAAAAGAGGATTCATTGAAGAAGGAGACACTTGAATGTGCATATATTACAAGAAACTTTAGGATGATGAACACCAATTTTATGCAAAATAAATTGATGAGTTGAAGCTTCTTCTATAAAAGAACCATATCAAATTCCCTTCAACTATGTCAAAGGGTTCATCTCCATCTTCTTCATAGTTAGAGGAACCAAAGGGCAAGGTATTATTTTTTATTATAGATTCTAAGTTAGGAAATGGATCCTTAATTCTAGAGCTCACTTCATATGGCTTAATCACAAATTGTGTTTTCTTCATTTGAAACTTGATCTACACATATTTTGATAAAAACCAACACATATATGCATGTTTATGGGAGAGGGTATATTGACATGGGTGAAAGATCATTCAATGATGTCATTTATGTAGATTAATAATATTGTTGTAGTTAGGAAGGGGTGATCCCACAATACTGGTTTACAATTTTGAAAGCCAAAGAAATTTGGATGAAATCATCGCTCCGTCGTCGATCGGTCATCTGCATATTTTTTTAAAATTTTTGGAATCAGTTGCACTTCTTTTCCATCTCCTTGAAACATATTTTTTGATAGAAGCAATATTATTTTTTAGTGGCAGCTCACCATATAACATATAACTTTTTTCCATGAAGGAATAAAATTCACCTATTTTTACGAATTTTAGATTTGTAACTATATTATCTAGGTAAGCAATTGGTTTCACTTAGTGTTTTTGTGAATATTTTCCTTAATCAAGTTTTGAAGTCAAACCCGATTACAAATTGACATAGGTGGACCATTATAGCGGCGTAGCTTTTTCTATATCTTATGAAATTCAATTTTTCTTTTTTGTTGGATCCAAAGACTTTAATATCTAGTGCACTTATATTTTTCAAAAAATTTATAATCTACTATTTTTCCACATGTGCGGAACAAAGGAAACATTTTTTTGATGAAACCTACATTCACAAGAAATAAAAAATAAATATAATAATTAAATTAAATTTATTTAAAATTATACTTTTTGGGGAGCTTACAATAAGGACTACATACAATTTTTTTTTTTCAAGTAATTCATTTTGATCCCCAAGGTAAAATCAAAGTGGTTTTATCGGCATTTTTTGATAGAATTTATAGCCAAAGGCGACACGTTATAGGTATGGTTTAAAACTAGCAGGGTTCTATCCAAGGGGGCTTGGTCTAAGGTGGTTTGATCAAACCCTCTTCAATTTCAATCCTTTAAAAAAAAAAATTCAAGGCTTAAATCATTATATTTTCTAAAAATATGTGATTTCAGCAAAAATCAAGATCTCCCAGAAAGTGTAAACCACTATTGTGGCAACACCCAAAGGTAGATGATTAGTAGATAGGTTGTCCACATTCTCACATTTTTCTCTTGATGTCCCTTTAGCTAATATTCACACTCACATATAGTGTGGACAATTTTTAAATATGAAATATGATCACCTAAATATTGTTTTCATCAACCAAGGTTTTAGAAACATGTTGGTGTTCCATCTCAATCATCATATCCTACTTCTATCTTGTTTAGCATTATTTCATCCATGACTTTTAGTGGTTTCTAGTTTAATATGGCATTCATAGTATTCTAGCTACAATTCCTTGGGATGAGCACTTGATCTACCAACTTGTTTTGTGAGTCCCTTCTTGTAGATTTAGAGGACACTATTAAGGACATTCATATTTTCTTCAATGATAGGTCCATAGTGTTAGGTATCAAAATCACTACTCCACATCCTAGATCAAAATCTCACTCACAAGGCCAAGGTTTTCATCATGCAAGTAAAATCAACTCATTAGGGAACTATGGAGGGATAATGGCCAACTCTACGAGAGCAGGTTATATATCCTACACTTCAAGCTCAATTCAAGAGGGTGTTCCTAGGGGTATGCCTTAACAGACATTGAAATCATAAAAAATGATCAATAATTCAAGACAAGGATATCCAAACTCAACTTGATGTCTTAGCCCCAAATACTGTCACTAGACTAAAAACAACTAGCTACATATAACCCCTATAAAGCTAAAATAGTTGTGCAAACATAACCCATATGATATAGATTCATTTGAGGCTCTCTTGTTGATAAATCCTTGGCTATAATACTAGGTCATTAGTGCACAAAAACTACTCTTACTCACAATACTACTAGTTAGTGTTTGAGATTAATGGTGTGATATTGGTGTGATGGTTCCAAAATGGTGCTTATCTATTGGGCAATATAGTTAGAACACTAAGAAGAGAATAAACAAGAATAGAAGAACATGCAACTATGTATTAACATACATCAATAGATATAAAACCTTGCAAAATAACACACTTAGTAATCCAGACACAACTACATATATTGATACATAAGATTGAGAAAGATCATTACAAGCCTTGCAATATCTTTGAAATGTTGTGACACTCATCCAACTCAATATTATGTTCATACCAACAAATGTGACAAGGTAAAATATCTAGATATGACTAAGAAAGTATCCTAAATACATACAAAGTCCTATGGAGACATTCCACAACAAAATCTCATTACAATACTAATCTTCTTTGATTTAGTAGGTTTGCAATATTTTGGTAAATCAAACTATGGCATAAATGGATGCCCTACAACTTCCTTGGCATCTAAAGAACCAAGCCATGACCAACCTATTCAAAATGAATATAATAATCATTAACATATACACCTAGGTGCCCAACCCTAACTTCTACACACTATAACAGTTCAAAATAGATGGCAAAGGATAAATCAAGCCCAAAATAGATGTTACAAATCAAAAGATGTTCTCTGCAATAACTTCTGGAAGATGGGAGACATGGTATCATAAATAATGGTGGGTGGAGAAGGTAGAAAATGGGTTGTGTTTCCTTTGCACCACCAAACCATTAATTATGGAAATTTGAGTCCTAAGCATACAAGTTTAGATGCAACCACCTTCCCACAAGGTCTAGATGACCTCCAAAAACCTGTAACAAGCCTCTCATAGAAAAAACAACCTCCATTGCCCAATAAGGTAGAAAGTTCATATGTAAGTGCACCTCACCCTTTAGACAAATGGAAAGTTCACATTAGATCACTTGCAAACCGAACTCTTGCCTTGGTGGTCTTCATCAGGTTCATGTAGGATAGAAGGATCCCTCAAGTTATTGTAGGCAATCAACCTCCAAGTGCAACAAGTGGAAAAACCAAGTGCATCTGCCAAGTTAAATAGATTTAATTCATATAGGAAATCTCATAAGTGACGTCAACATGACATAAGCAAATATGAATGAGATGGATTGGGAAGCTCTAAATATGGCGACATGATGATATAAGCAAGATAGGATGATGTTAGCAGGATATCATCCAAGTATGAATGTAGTAAAATGGGGCAAATTTGGACTGTGGAAAAGGTCATTTGAACTAGATGAAATAATTTGAAATTTTGAAGTTTAGATGGAAGAGGAAAGTATACAAAAAGAGTGATGTAGAGGAAATAAAGTGAATTAGACAACTGCACTTGAAAGGAGAATTTCACTTAGAAAATTCCACAAAGAGGAAGATGACATCAACAGGCAGGTGCCGAAAGATGGGCTTCATCATCCCACAAAACGTCTACTTAGCTGATTTGGGAATGTACTTGCTAGAAAATGTGGGACAAGTGGATAATGTGGAAGAAAGGTTGGCATGTGGAATAGATTGGTTCACATGGAAAATCTTGCAAAGATTGGATGGGGATACCTTTTCGCAAAGTAGGAAATTCCAAATGAATTAGACAAGAAAAAGAGCAAGGAGGTGAAGTTCAGATAGAAGATGGACTTTCACAAAGCCAACACTTACTCATTTTAATACTTAAGACCTTTACAGGAAAAACATATTGAGTTCTACACCATGTGGGAGGACAAATCAAAACTACATTTTTGTGGGGAAAACCATGTGAACGAGATAGTGCAGGTTGGATGGACTAAATTGGGTGGGGGAAAATACTAGCATGAGCATAACTTCTTAACCATAAGGAATTTTGCAAAACTTCAAAAGGCAATTGGGCTTAATTTTCCATGCTCTACCTAACTGTGCAATTTTTTTTTGACAAAAGACCACCCATGGTTGATTTATCAAATCAATTATATGCTTGGGCACAATTGCTAAGGAACAAAAAGGAAAGGGACTCAAGCAAAAAGACAACTGTAGATTTGAGTCCCAACGCATAACAAATTTTGTCTCCTCATCTTTAGTTTCTATTATACATTAGTTTCTTCATGGTTTTAGATTGTCACCTTCTAAATAGTTAGTTTTGGTCACTGGTTTAACTATGACACATTTCAACATTAGTAAGGTGACATCTAGGGACTTTTAGAGACAAACATTTTGAGTTTTCTTCCTTGTTGTTCTTACTAGGAATGAGAATATATATTGCATACACCATTGTGTATGTTTCTTCCTAAAGGGATAAATGTTGTTCAACAAGCATAAATCATTTTCAACATTCATAATCAAGTATTTGTTCCATCAATGCAAGAGCTATTTTTTCAAGGGGTTACCTAGTCCTCTCTTTTATTTCACTATTTGGGAAGGAGCCTTCTCTCTCTTTCTTAAGCGGCAAGCCTCCTTTTGAGGGGAGTTTTTCCTTCTATAAGGTTTTATCCTTCACAACTCTTTTAGGGACATATTTTGTACGTAAGTATCTAACATGGCTAAATGTTTGCTAAGACCAATTGTTTGTAAAACAACACACCTAAGGGCAATCCAAATGATAAAGATCCTCCTCCCTCTTGATTTGCTTTAGTTACTTAGACTTTGTGTTTGAACTTGATCCTTTTGTAAATTCATCTTTGTATTGAGCCCCGCCCAATTAGACTTTGTAGGTGAATATTGTACTATCCTTTATTTAAATAAAGTTAAATAAAAGATATTCATTAAAAACAAGTGATGCAAGCGTCGAGTTCCTGCGAGAGGTAAAAAGCATCTAGCTATGAGTTAGAAAAAGTAATTAGATAGGAGATAGGAATATAAATGTATTAAATATAGCTAGGAAAGTTTGAAGTAATTTGCAATGGTACATTAATGCGTGGAATTTTTAGGGTCCATGGGCAACGTGGTCCATAGAGACATGTGAACAGTTAACATGTGTTGATGGATGCATGCAAAATTGTATTTATGGGTACCATGTATATGTGGACTTTTTTATAGTTATACCAATGAATACTTGTATTTTTTATGTGTGAATGTATACATTTGTGAGAAGAAATATTCTTTATGATCTTAAATAAGAAGAAAAATGTATTATTATTTTGTTTAAATTATTAAATGCAAATAACTTGAAACATTTGTAACAATGCTTGAGCCATCTATGTATACATGTATGCATGTATACATGTATCCACATGCGCATAATGCATAGAAGAGTGAAAAGCATCCTCAACATCTGAACAAGTCTCAAAGCACAATGAGACTCAATTTGCATTTGCAGTTATAAATGAAAGAAAACAGGAGAAATAAACTACATATGACCAATGCACAGTTTTTTAATTTGTTTTTTAATAAACCTTCTGCTCCATAAATTCATTAGTCATTTCAACTCGAACAAATTTTTGATGTAGGAATATTTCTAAAGCATTAAATATCATTTGAAACAATTTACAAAAACATGTGCGTAGGCACTTAAAAAAAATGCATTGTTTACATGACCCATATTTATATGCATGGTGAAACAAAGTTATCCACATGTTACGTTAATTAATACAATCGAGTTATTTTAGTTTATCATATGACAATATGCAAGTGCTAGTAGAAACACTAGTGGTAGGTGGAACATTGATAGGGGTAGCTCATTTGAGAGTAAACTTTTATAAGATTATATCAATCTTTTTTTTAATGTAGTATGAAGGTTACTTCTATATAAAGCTATTGATTTTATTATAAATAAGATTTTAATCTTGTTTATGTAATACGAAAACATTTTTTTGTGTATAGAACAATGTAATTATATTACAATAAATTCTTAAATGAATCACTAGAAAGCTATTGATTTTATTATAAATAAGATTTTAATCTTCTCTATGTAATATGAATAAATATTTGTGTATATATATTAAACAAAAAGTAATTTGCAAAGATATAATAAAGAACCTTATTACCTGAGATAGAATGTAGTTAGACTAAAATAATTCACATGTTTATAGCACTTTGCATTCAAAATAAAATGTAATAATTTGACTTATTAAAATGCAATAAGTGAAATAAATATTACAATAAATTCTTAGATGAAACAGTACAAAGGTGTTGATTTTATAATAAATAAGATTTTAAGCTTGTTTATGTAATACGAATAAATATTTTTTGTGTATATATTTTAAACCAAAAATAATTTCGAAAGATATAAAGAAGCTTATTACGTAAGATAAAATGTAGGTACACTAAAATAATTCACATGTTTATAGCACTTTGCATGCAAATTATTGAGAGAGAAACATTTGTAACAATGCTTGAGGCATCTATGTATACATGTATGCATGTATACATGTATCGACGTGCACATAATGCATAGAAGAGTGAAAAGCATCCTTGGCATCTGAATGAGTCTGAAAGCATGATGAGACTCAACTTGCATTTGCATAAAGTTAGAAATGTCAGAAACAATTTGCATTTGAAAGATATACAAAAAACGTTTATGATCGAAATAAAAGAATAATACATTATTGTTTTTTGAACAAGTGTATAAAGGATATCTAACGATGCATTTGAATGCATGGATACATGTAAATATTTGTTAAATCTGTCAATACATTTAGCCTCCTAGAAACTGTGATATGTGCTCTTAGTTATCTGTAATAAATGGCATTTAGAAAAAACGTTTTGAAAAGAAGTCTTGAATACAACTCTATGTTATGATAGTTATTTTCAAAGCCCTCAGTGTTTAATTGCATAACCTTGATATTTTCTTCATTTTTTTCTTTGGTATGGTGTGAATTTTGTTGTGATGGATGAAGGCATATTTGAGCTATAGATAGATAAAGATATGTAAGGGTAGTAAAGAAGAATGAGCTATGTAAGTGGAACAAAGAGAAGGAATTGAGAGAATGATGAGATGCAAGTAAGGTATATGAATGCCTTATGAAAAGTATTTGATATGGGAGGCAAGGATATGTGAGACTGGATATGAGAATGAATGGAATGTAAATGGTATGAATGTATCATTTTTGAGTTGTACGCTTAAAATTAAATGCAAGATATAAAAATTTGAATGAGTGAGTTGGATTGAAAGAAAAAAGGAATGCAACACATTGGTGTGATGCAGCGCAATCATATAAATGGATTTTGAAATGTATTTGATTTGAGAATAAACGATTTGCAAGGGTGGAAATGGAAATGAGTGGATTCGATAGGGTGTGAAGTGATCATTTCTTCCAAGAAAGGGTGGAAGAATGTCTATTTTGTTATTGGTTATGCTTTGTAAAATCATCATGGGGCTGAGTGTCTCAATACAAACACAGAAGAAAGACTGATGTCCCATTTCTCACTCTCCTTTGTACTAAACAAAGTGCCAAGATCCTTGAGCTTCCTCGAAATGTGACAAGAGAAGAATAGATATAAAAATATAATGATATTTAAGGATACAAGAGTCAAAAGAGAAAACAAAGCAAAAGTTGTTATGCATATACTATGAAAAGAATAAATACGTGGACTTTTTGATAGATATACCAATGAATACTTGTATTTTTACATGGGTGTATGTATACATTTGTAGTAACAAACGTCCTTTAAGATCTTATTCAGGAAGCAAAAATGTATTATTATTTTGTTTGAATTATTAAATGCAAATAATCTTAAACATTTTTAACAATGCTTGAGCCATCTATGTATACATGCATGCATGTATACATGTATCCATGTGCACACAATGCATAGAAGAGTGAAAAGTATCCTTGACATTTGAATGAGAAATTTGAATGGAAAACACTAAAATCGATTAGAAATACAAATTTGTCAAAGCACAATGAGACTCAACTTGCATTTGCAGTATTAAATGAAAGAAAATAGGGAAAATGTACTATTTATCACCAATGCATATATCGAAGGAATGCATAAATATAAGGATCCATGTAAACATTAATGCATGCATGGATTTATACATGTGTCCATGTAATTTGGTACATAAACAAGAATCTATAAATGCCTGTGTGCATAAAGTTAGAAATGTCAGAAACAATTTGCATTTGAAACATATACATTATTGTTTTTTGAACAAGTGTATAAAGGATATCTAATGATGCATTTGAATGCATGGATACATGTAAATATTTGTTAAATCTGATTACACATTTTAGGCTTTAAGAAACTATCATACGTGCTTTTAGGGATCTGTAATAAACAAGATTTAGAAAAGACGTTTTGAAAATAACTCTTGAATACAACTCTATGTTATGATTGTTATTTTCGAAGCCCTCAGTGTTTAATTGCATAAGCTTGATATTTTCTTCATCTTTTTCTTTGTTTGGTATGGTGTGAATTTTGTTGTGATGGATGAAGGTATATTTGAGGTATAGATAGATAAAGATATGTGAGGGTAAAAAAGAAGAATGAGTTATGCGAGTGCAACAAAGAGAGGCAATTGAGAGAATGATGAGATGCAAGTAAGGTGTATGAATAAGTTATGAAAAGTATTTGATATGGGAGGCAAGGATATGCGAGAGTGGATATGAGAATGAATGGAATGTAAATGGTATGAATTTATCATTTTTTAGTTATATGCTTAAAATTAAATGCAAGAAATAAAAATTTGAATGAGTGAGCTGGATTGAATGAAAAAAGGAATGCAACACATTGGTATGATGCAAGGCAAGCATATAAATGGATTTTGAAATGTATTTGATTTGAGAAGAAAGGACGTGCAAGGGTGGAAATGGAAAGGAATGGAATTGATAGGGTATGAAGTGATTATTTCTTCCAACAAAGGGTGGAAGAATGTCTAGTTTGTTATTGGTTATGCTTTTTAAAATCATCATAGGGCTGAGTGTGTCAATATAAACACAGAAAAAAGACTCATGTCCCATTTCTCACTCTCCTTCGTACTGAACAAGGTGCTGAGATCCTTGAGCTTCCTCGAAATGCGACAAGCGTATAATAGATATAAAAATATAATGACATTTAAGGATAGAAGAGTCAAAACAGAAGACAAAGTGGAAGTTGTTATGCATATACTATGAAAACAATAAATATGGAAGATCATGAAACTGAAAAAATGCAAATGCTGATGCGTTAGAGAACAATAAATGCATGGAGAGAGAAATACATAGAGCTATTCACAGATATATGCATGGATGCATCAACAGAGACATGTATACACAGAAAACAGAACTACATGGACAGATGGAGAAATGAATACATGTATACATGGATGCATGCATATTTGCATATAGATACAAATGCATATGTTACATGGAAGATGTATTCATATACACATGTAAATATGGATGAAAGCATATATGCATAAATGCATGTATGGACAATATGCATGAATGTATGTCAACATATAACTTTTAATTTTGTTATATTGGAAAATTAGCATTTATCTGTTTCTATTTATCAGAATAGCTTTATAAATCATTATTGTTATAGAAAATCAGTGAAATGCGATCACATAGATTGATTAAATAAATTTAAGCAAAGGCATAGCTTATAAAACTGGCGAGTAGAGGTACGTAATCCATGAGTGCAAATTAAATGCATTGAAATATCAGGAAAATGCGAACACATAGAGAGGTCAAAATAATTGAAGCAAATGCATTAAATGGCATCTGGCTGGTGGGGAAGGTGCTGGAATGGCTTGGTGGCCATGGGTGGCCAGCATACTTTGGCCATTTAATATAGATTTAAGCCAATTGTAATGCATCACAGCTACTTTGTGGACGTTGTATTCTGTTGTACATGCTTGTGTTCTAAGGAAGAGTATTGTATATGCATGCACAAATGCATATGTGCATGTAGTACATGCACACATGCATAGATGGATGCATAGACACATGTATGCAGACAGAGATAGATATGTTACAGAGAGAGGTGTGCAGATACATGGATGTGTAGAAATATGCATATATGCATCTGCAGATGGGTAGAGACAAAGACAAATACATGGGTGCATGAGTCCATACATGCATATATACATGTATCCATGCAAGATATCGATAGATGCATATATACATGGATGTGTGCATGCAATTCATAGGTGCATATATGCATAAATTGATGTATACATGTAGCCATAGATACATCCATACATATATAGACAGATGCATGGAGAGATGGTGAGATATATGCATAAATCGATATATGCATGATTGCATCTATGGATACATAGATACATAATGAAATGAAGAAAAAGATACATGTATATATGCATATACGGAAGCATATAAAATTGAAGTATGTTTAGCATATAGTAATCAATGAGTATTTAGACTGAACGCCTTGAAAGTGGCATGTTAACTGTGTCATTGTTATTGAGTTTGTAGTGCTGATTTACCCTTGTAATAATGCATATGTAATTAACTAGGTAGCTGCTAATTAGTCTTTAAATACATAACAATTAAAAGAAAGAAATAATGATAATTATGGTTGTGCACATCTCAGCTATTAATTAAAGCCAATTAACAAAGTAGCAATGGAAAAGCATGTGCATGTTAATATGTTAGAGAGCATGTATTTGTGCATAAGTGTATAAGGATGCCATGAGTTGTGATTTCTACTTGCATGTAGTTGTATTAAACAATTAATAGTAAGTATAGAATGACCCCATCAGGTTGGGAGTTGAAAGAAATAAAGGAAAGAAATAATTATAACTATCCTTCTGCAGATTTCACTTATTAATCAAAGCCAATTAACAAAGAAGCAGTGGAAAACCATGTACATGTTAATATGTTAGACAGTATGTATTTGTGCATAGGTGCATAAGGATGGTATGTATCTTTAGATTTTAGATTGCATAGGTAACATGTGCTTCATAGTCATCTAGTTAGGGTAATATGATCACTTTGTGCATATTGGTATTTAATTCTGGAAGTTGATGTTTCAAAAGTTATTTTTTTATTTGGAAAGTGGTATTTAGCTGTTTTCTTGTTTGTGTTTCAAAGTAAATGCATTAAATGGCATGTGGATTTATCATGTAATATAGATTTAAGTGACTAGAGATGCATTGTGATTACTTTGAGTGTTTCATTTTTGTTATTTTGCATATCTGCGTAGTCACAGGAGATGTTGTTGCTGCAAAGTCAAGACCCAAAAATGAGCTACTTGATACATGTATCCATAGATACACGGATGCGCACATCCATCATGGTATCCATAGATGCGTAGATACATGTATCTATGAATAGATGTATCCATAGATACATCGACACATATATGGATAGATGCCTGTATACATATGTACATAGAAGCACAGATACATATATGCATGGATGCATCTATAGGTAGAAGAATACATAGAAACATAGTTGCATGGATAGATAGATAGATGCATAGTTGGATACATAAATGCTTAAATATGCATGTATGGAAATATCCATGGATTGCATATGAAGTTGCATAGATACATATATCCATGGGTGCATGTATACATAGATGCATGTATTGCAGTACACATGGATGCATGTATATGTGTATCTCTGGGCAGGATGCATGGATGCATGTAAATAGAAGAATTTTGTCAAATGTCATAGCTATTGTCCTCATAGGCACATATGCAAAAAATGGAAGCATACAAAAGGCAAGTGAATTGTTTGACAAAAGTCGTGGAATAAATGTGGATCCATGAAATGTGGTTCGAAAGGGATTATGTAAAAACCCTTTTGTCTATTCTGTTGACTGCATGTGAGCCCTATAAAGACTATATATCTTTAATTGTTGTAGAGTTGTGCCATAGAGAGAGCTTTAGAACCAATGTGTTGTTAACCTGTGCTGTAATGAGAAGTTTGGAACAATGTAAACCTAAATTCTGCAATTGTAGCAAATTTTTCAAGAAAAGAGTACAGGGTGAGTTTCTAGAATGAACCTTTTTCTTTGTTTACAATTGCGAAATGCAAGTAGGGTTTCACAGTGCTTTAAGGCATTCTTATAGTTTGATTATAAATTCATATTTTAAACTACTTTTAGTATTATCTATTCGAATTTCTTGTTGAAATGAGAAGGTTTCATCTACGTTTGATAGGAATTATGTAGAAACCCTCTTGTCCATTTTACTTCATGCATGTGAGCCCTGTAAAGTTTGTATATTTTTTATTACTGCAAAGCGGTCCCATAAAGAGAGCTTTGGAACCAAAATTATGTCAATGTGTGCGATAATGAGAGTTTTCTCCTTGAACCTTGTTATATATTCAAAGACTAATTAGCAATTCAAATAGCGTCCCCTTTAGTCAGATGCCATTCAATGCATTGAGTTTGCATCAATGAATTATGTACCTTCAACCACTAGTTTTAATCAAAGTATGCATATGGATTCACAATCAAAAGCTCTTTCCTGTGAACCCATTTTTAATTTGCCTATGCATTTTCCCGGAATGCTTTTAACCGGCAGCATCGGCCAATCACATTTCAGCATATAACATATTACTTATTTTTTTGTATAGTTTGAATTTGGAGAGCTATTTTTAATATTGGAAAATTAGCATTTATCTATTTTTCTATTCGTCCAAGTAGCTTTATAAATCATTTTTGTTTTAAAAATTCGGGAAAATGCGAACACATAAATTGATTAAATAAATTTAAGCAAAGGCATAGTGTAAAAGTTGGCGGCTAGAGGTACGTAATCCATGAATGCAGATTAAATGCATTAAAATATCAGGAAAATGCGAGCGCAATGCATGAATGCAAATTAAATGCATTAAATGGCATCTGGTTGGAGGTGAACGCGCTGGAATGGCTTGGTGGCCACGCATGGACAGGGTACTTTGGTCATTTAATATAGAGTTAAGCCACTTGCTATGCATCTCTATTACTTTGTGTGTGTTGTTTTTGTGTTATGTAAGCCTGTGTTCTCTAAACCTAAACTCTGCAATTGCTTTGAGCTTTTTCGCTATGATGAAAGCATAAAGGATAAAGGAATTTTGTGAACTATTATAGTTAATGTGATCATAGGCACATATGCAAAATATGGAAGCATACACAAGGGAAGCAAATTGTTCAAAAAAACTCCTCAAAGAAATGTGGTCCCATGGAATGCAATAAGTGTTCATAATGGACACTTTGGTTTTCACATGTTAATTTTGTCAGATAATGCAATTTGACATGAACAATGTTGAAGCCATGACATGAACAATAGAACTATTCAACACTGAACTCTATGCCTGTAATAATTATTGCAAAAGCTGTAAATGCCATAGATGAAATAATATGAATAAAATTTTAGTTTCTGCTTTTCTTGAAATGCAAGGAAAAAACTGCTATAAAGGCATAACACAAGGTTGTGTAACATATTGCCCCTCCTGTTTCTAATTTCTTTGGACATGAATGCTTTACACATTTGATTGCAATAGTAACATGTCTACGAAAATGGAACAATAGAGATCATAAATCAGTAGTTTTAAGTCTGAGTATATATGTATCTTGATACATATAAGCTCGATTTGGCATTTACGAAAACAACTGTTATCTACGGTGAAAGAGCTAATTAGTGTTCCTATATGCAATATCCATAGAACAGAATAAATTGCTACAAGGCTAGAGTGGCACATCCATAAATGCATGGACGTATGTATATGCAATTGCATA
This sequence comes from Sequoia sempervirens, assembly GCA_007258455.2. Lineage (NCBI taxonomy): Eukaryota > Viridiplantae > Streptophyta > Pinopsida > Cupressales > Cupressaceae > Sequoia > Sequoia sempervirens. The sequence continues at coordinate 403,822 of VDFB02264077.1, read as the reverse complement.
CAAGGATACGTAGAAGCTTAGATGAATACATGCATACATGAAAATGTGCATATGTGCATATGGACATAGAGGCATATATACATGTAAATATGCATATATGCAGCGAAAGAAACAAATGGATTTCTCTATATAGGAATGTACTTTATACATTAGAATGCGTGATGGAAAAGTGACTATAAAGTACAATGCATAAAAGCAGTGTCGAGACTTGGTTGCATTAACAACATAAAATGAAAAAAGCCAAAGGAAAATAACTATTTATTGCCTCAAGTAACTTATTTATGGATCTGGAGTGTGAAACTATAACAACTTCTACTCAGTCACCATAAACTCTCGAAAACATAACAAACAGAGAGCAAATATTGGAAAAGCTAGAAACGACATAATGCAAAAGGAAACATTTAAACTATATAGTTTGAATGGCATTATGCATAGAGGGGTAATAATTATTGAACATATATGTTGGATGTACATAGAGAACCATTGTCTTCGTAGGTGCAAAAACAAAATTAGAGTTTCAGATGTCTATATTCGAGAAGACTTTAACATAGTAACCTATAAAAGTGTCTAAATGTATAATAGCAATAGAGTATTTTAAAACCAAAGATGTCTTTAACATGTCAAAACCAGTGAAATGTCTTGGAGCATGGAAAGGAAAAAAAGTTAAAGTCTGAACAATGTAAATCTATACTCCTGTATTCCTAGTTTCTTGTAAAGCCAAGAAAATGCTACGTATTAGAAACATAGTTTGTATGGATGGTGATTTGAGGTGTTGGTTCACAAGAGAAAAAGTTTACATATGAATGACTTTTTTACCTTCTGGTGATGTTTCCTATCTATTTGTGAATGCAAACGGCTTCAAAAATGACATTGTTTTGGTCAAGGCTAAAATTTCCTTCAGCGCTGAAGTCCCGTAGGATGAATATCACTGCTGACTTGTCCTTGATATAGTCTTCATAGCTGAGGTTTTGCAGTGTGGGCAATAGATGGTGCATGGTGACCTGGTCAATTGAAGACTGAATTGTTTGATTGTCATAAGTTGTAATGATAGTTTTAAGTTGCAAACAGAATGTATAATTGACTTGTTGGTTGCACTGTTTGCAGTAAGCAGTTTTTTCTTGGAGTGTGCCATAGCCAGTGAATTTGCATTTGCATTTTGGACAGCATGCATGAAATGGATTGGAAAATGCATTTGCTGCTTTTAGAGTACTAGAAACCTATAGAATATGGTTCTAAATTGTTAGAGGAAACAAAAAATACAGGTTCGAATGCGATAGTTCAAAAAAAAAATGAATGTCATTACCTTAAAAGTTGAGTGTAGCAGGTTGGTGAGTTTTTCCAAGCTTCTTTTGTCATTCAAGTTACAGATAAATGTTGACCGACATGTGTGAAACGTGTTCTTTTGATCTGTTTTTCTTACAATATTCTTGAAAAGCATTGCAGGTGTTTTATTTGTATGCAAGTGGTCTTTGATTGCAAAGTATTGTTGCTCATATGTTGATCGTAATAGCACCTGCGATTCAATGAGAGAATTAGATTTTGTTACGGGAATTGTTATAGAGACCACTGTAGAACGAGAAAAGGTTGAAACTGAAAGAATAGGAAAATTTTTTGTAGACCGAAATACCTGTGCTCTGTCAATGTCAGTGTGGCCATCTTTGATGTCAACTACAAATTGGGTACCCATTTTCTTGGCACCAACTACTAGCGCAACTATTGTGCCAGCTGGGTACTCATTTATAGTTGTTAGCAGTTGGCTGATAGTCATACTTGGAATGAATTTGTACTCTTGATAGAGGCGTGGGATGTTTTCAGTGGTGCTTATGTTTGTTAAAATCAAAATGCAATCACAGTCACCTCTATCATAATCTGTCCTAGGTGCAACTTGAAAATCTGAGATTGAGATAGCTGACCCCGGGACTATTTTAGGCTCATGTTTACACACAAGGTTTCCACTAACATTTAACGTGATTGTCATTTCTGCTTTGTGATCTGTTAAATCAGCACACAACATTTCCCATGTTTTGTTGGCCTTATCCAATGTTGCTTTGTAGACAACAAGCACATCACCTTGGAAGGTGTCTCTAGCTCTTTTTGCATTTAGCTGTTCGATTGAAACAATATTAGGTTTCTTGACTCTTGTCCTACAAGGAACAAGGATAATGTCAATTGAATGCTAATTTAATATTAGCAAGCTGGGCAAATGGTGGTACAATGAAGAATCAAGCACTTTACCATTGTGCTGACTCTTCCTGTGCAATGTGCACTTGTTTTTCCTGTCTTTTTGATACATCTTTTGGTGTCCTGCAAAGAATTGGAACAATGTTATTTGAATATTTGTGATTTGGGTGAATGAGTATGAAGGAATAATACTATGAGTGCTTTACCGTTGTGCTGATTCTTCTTGTGTGGTTTGTATTTTCTTTGACTGTCTTTTAGTTTCATCCATAGATCTCCTTCAAATAATGGATATAGCATTGAAAAAGGCATTGCAAAGCATAAAAGTGATATAAGGCTATAAGTTCTATAAAGTTGAATTTGTCTATTGGGCAACATGCAATTTTAGGAAAATTGGATTGTGATCAATCCAATATGCTTCTGATTTATAGATAGAGCATATATTTGTAGTCATGTTGGACCAAATGTGGTCAATGACTGACTTGCCCATGCTGTGTTGTTGGTTCAACATAAATTGTATATTGTTCTGCTGCATATAACTATGAAGTATTTTTTTGCTTCTGCTTTCTGAAAACATGTCCACATTAAAATTGCCTAAAATGTACAACATGTTTTCTGAATTTGTGGATGCAATAATTATTTGCAAGATTGTGATTACTTCGTCTATGGCAGTTGCAGGTCTTGCATAAATATTACAAACATTGAGTTCATTGTTAGATAGCATTACTGTTGATGTGATGGCTTCAATATTTGATGTTTCATGTTGTTTTGTTTTTGACAGGAATAAATGTTTCCTGGTTAAAGTTGCTATGCCATGTATGTTATGTACAGAGAAGCTATCAAAATACTACAGCAAGATATTTAGCTCAAAGGGATGCATATGTGTTTCTTGGAGACACAAGATATCAGATTGCATTATGCCATAGTCATTGACAATGTCTTCTGCATGTGCTTTCAAGCTACGAGTGTTCAATGTACATAGGAGCATATGTGATTTGTTTTCTGAACATGTGCTTTGGTTATCAAATTGCCATTGTGCACATGTCTAGAGATGAGACATTTCTAGTTGTATTTTGTCTTTAACTTTGAAGTTTTTTGTAGTTAAAGGTTGTAACAGAAATAATGATTCTACTGATTTTGTTCGTGATAGAGTTGTATAGGTTAGCCCATGCTGTCTAATGCTTGTGGGATCAAAAGCCAAGGCCTCCATTGTTAATCCTTGGGATTGATGTATGGTTCGTGCACATGCTACTTGTATTGGGAATTGTTTTCTAATTGTAATTTTCTTATTTGTTGTTATTTTCTGGATTGGCCTAGCAATGCGTTGTATAGGCACCCAGTCTTTGTCAATGATAGTAGAATAGCATTGTGCTAGTTTTGTGTGTTGATGATGTCTGATTGATGGGTCATTAAATTTAATCCAGACAATATCAATTTTGTTTTGTGCTGTATATGCTTTAAAAATTCCATCTGAACCGTTGACGAGGCCATCTTGAACATTGTAATTGCCTGCATAAAGTTCAACAAGAATGTTTGGTTTCAAGCATATTTGTGATGGAAGTGTCATTGTGTGACTGTATACTCGTATTGCATTAAGGTCCTCCTCAAGTTCATCTATTGCATCTAGCACTATCATTTGGGTTGGAATGATTGATAGCATTTTGTTGTTATGTGCTTGAACATCAATTCTCCTATAGAAAAGGTGCGGAAGCAATGGATCAAATGGTACAGGGCGAAAGCAAATTTTGTTGAGATAGTCTATGTCATGAGTTGTTTGAATGCCTACTCATAGTCTATTAAGGATTGAAATAAATATTTCATCTTTTTGTCTCATGGTAGTCACCAATGAATAGCATTTTATGTGGTCTTTCCAGAAACTATAAGGCATTAAATTAATTGGAGTAGGCCTATTTTCAAAAACCACAAAGTCAAGGATAGGTTGTGCCTGGTAAAGGTCACCACAAAATATTGTATCAAGGTTTCCAAAGTATGTTGTAGGCATTTGCATTATGTCTCGTAGTCTTCTATCAATATACCATAGGAATGTTGAGCCAACTAATGATATCTCATCTATAAGAAGTATGCACAATTGATCATAGTGCTTTGACATAGTGTCAAGCACTTCAGTGTTCAGTGGCAGGAATTCTGATGTGTTAAAAGGTATGTGAAATGTTGAATGTAATGTGAATCCCCCTATGTTATATGCTGCTTTACCTGTATATGCAGTTAATAAGCCCTTGGGTTTGTCTGGATTATTGTCAACATAATTGCTATACATGCGAATGAGAGCTTGGTAGATGGCCTTTGCTGTAAAAGTCTTTCCTGTTCCAGCTCCCCCAGTCAAAAACAAGTGCAATGGCTTTTGTGGATTTTTCATCTTTTTTATGAGAACATCTTTAACAATTGCTTGTTGTTCTTTATTTAACATTCATCTTAACTTGTAGTATTCATTGTTATCTATAATCTATGGGTGCTTTGTAATTTCAAATCCATTGGAATGCATGGTATTTGGGTTAGAACTACCTATGTTTGGAAGGTCTGTTTGTATGTCATATAGTTCTTTTTGGCGAAGATTTGCTTGCATTGGTAGGTCAATGAGATTTTCATCTTCAAGAGACTGAAGATCATTTATAGCTTTGTCAATGTCACCCCATGCGGAGTTTGTGCTGTGGATGAACTTTGCACTGTTTGTTTGAATGGTTTGTCCATGGTACATGTATGCATGTTCCCAAGAGTCAAATTTTTGTTAGAGTGTATGCTCATTAATGGTAAATGGAACATAGAGAACCAATTTCTCTCTACAATGATTCTCTATATCAAAGTGTTTGTTGAAATTGATAAACCGTATAACATTGGGTTTGGCCTTTGGTTCAATTGTAGCAGTGTATTTGTTGTATCTTGAAACAAATTCTACAAGACATATGTCCACCATTGTTTCAGGGCATTTTAAATAGTAGTCTATAATAGATTTTGCAAGAACGTTTTCTAATTCATCTGGCTCATTGCTCAATTGTTTAATAGATTTGAGTATAAATGTGCGATCATTGTTAGATCGTGTATCAATGAATATACATTTTCTTGAACTGTAATTTAATGGCAATGATAGAACAATATGTGCAGCTTGTTGTGATGACATTTGTTGCAAGTTAAGCATGGCATTTCCAAGTTTACTCACCATTCGTATTGCATCAATATTGTCTTTCTTGTGGTCTCTACGTATTCTTTTGAATGCATATGTCATTGACTTGTCTACTTTTGCAATATATGAGCTACAATACATTGCAGTAGCATATGCATTGAGGACAAATTGTGCATCTGTATTAGCCTTCCAAAGATCTGGAATTTTCCTTGAAAATCTATTGTTCCATATTTGTGATGGTTTTCTTTCTAAGAAAAGCGTAGGCCTGTTTAATGTTGAGCTCAAAGCTTCAATGTATTCATTGTCAGTTAAGTTTAATTCTTTTAAGAACATTTGAAAAGTGAATGTTTCATCATAGTTTTCTTTTTGGAGTTTTGAAAAGATGTCAGTGGCATTTGCAGTTATTGCTTCAGTCTTTTGGAGTATTGGTAAAAGTATAGTTGGATTTTGCATTGGTGGGAAAGGAAAATTGTATCTACAAAGTTGTTTTCTTGATCTCTTGCATTTCTTTGTATGATGGTGTTTGTGTAGCATTGCCAAAGGAGGTTCCAAATTTTTGGTGTCACAAGTAATATACTTATCAACAAAAGCTATGATGTCTGTGTTGTTATTTTTTGTGTAGATTGGTGCATTTTTAACCCATATGAGGAAATGATCATGTTCATTTCCTCGATTTTGGAACTCAGTGACTGAGAAGTAATCAATGACATTTCCAAAGAAAGAGTCATTTGTAAGTATCAATTTTTTTATTGCATTGATTCTATGTTTATAGTAATGTGCACAAGTGATAGGATCTTTCTTGATTAGTTCAAATTTGTCAATGTGTGTTGGGTCATTAGATTCTTGACAGTTTTGTGTTGATTGGTGTAGATTGTGCAGCTCTTGTAATGTTTGAATTAGTGGATCCCAATTTTGCTCAGCACTAGTGAAAGTGATAAAAAATGTTGGTGGTCCTAGTTGTCAAATCATAGCAAATACATTTTTCTTAAGTTGTGAATAGTCTGGAGAGATTCTTATTCTTTTGAAATCAACATATCCAATATCTGATTTAAGAATTTTTTCTAGGTTTGGTTTGTGTTTAACGTCTTTCGCAAATAGCTTTCGCCCTTTTAACTGGCCCTTGTGGATTCTTATTGTCATTGTAGACAATACTTGTTGTATTAGTACCTTTATAGCTTTGAAAAAAATGTTTGTTGTATGATATGCAAATTGTCTTTGTGACTGTAAGAGCTCCCAGTGTACTATTTTCTGATATGTAAAGTTTTTTACAATGTCATTATCATGTGGTTTGCCAAAGAATAAAGTTGGGAAATTCATTTCTTCAGCATACATGTCCTTAAATATTCCAATTGGATACTTGTCCTCTGTAGGTGCAATTTCAATAATCTTGTCTTCCATGTTATGGATACTTCTAGACTTAGTAAATCCATGTATCAATGTTTTTGATGGGTTTTCATTTTCCATTTCACTATCTGATTATGTTTCACTTGTATTTTGTGGACTATTGTCTTCGTTTTCTTGAGTGCATTGGAGAACTTCTTGCCAATCTTGGTTTATGTGGACTTTGTGCATTTTGTATAATGGTCTCCTTGTTAATTGAGTCAAAGCTTGCATGATGACATTTGGGCACACCATGCCTTTTTGAAATGCATTTTTGTATTGTAAGCACCTTTTCAACGAAACAACAATTGTTTGTGTGTTGTTAATTGATTGTGGTAATGCTCTTTGTACAATGTTCATGTTAACAAGAACATTTATAATAGAACCTATTAGGCCTATTTGAGACCTTTTGAACCCTAGTTCCCAAATCTGTGCAAATGCAATTCTAAGTGAGACAAGTCGTTCTTCTAGCTGAGTTAAATTTTGCACATAGCACAATGGTCTATTAGTTCTTATTTTCTGTGGGGTAGCATACTTTGGAATAGTGGACTGTTTCAATGCAAAGTAGCATACATGGCATATGAAATCTGTCAATGGTAAGGAATCTAATTGTAGTAGCTTACATTATAGTTCTTTTTGTTTTTCATTGAATTTCCTGATGTCCTTGTTCAAACAGAGCACTTGGCAAATTGCACATGGGTATTTTAGTGTATCTTGTATTGCTGTTTTATAAATTTCTATTGGGGACAATGTTTTTTTTTCTTTGGACTGGTAGGTATACTTTCTTTTTGTTTTTCTTTTCTAATCAAGTTCTTTAGGTGATTAAGTCTTATTGTTGATTTATGTTTAAAATTGTTTGCTATGACAAATGGTATCAAATTCTTCTTGTTTTTTGGCAAAGCATGTGTCTTGTTCAAGTAAGTAATTTTGTATTGTGGACCACTTCTGATCAACTTTTTAAGTTGGAGTAAGCTTGTTGAGCATTGGTGAGTTAGATTTTGGGCTTTGATTCTTAGAAGCGGCTCAAAATGTCTAGCCAAGGGTTTGTATCATGGAACAGTATAGAGATTGATTTTGTATATCCAGAATCATTGAAATCTAAGTACTTTCTTGATGTTGTCAATGACCAGAGGCTTATTTGTATTTTCAACCATTTGGATATCCAGTGAATGCAGAACAAGTCACCCCACAATCCACATTCACTATGGTCTGTGCATGGTCTTGCAGACAATCGCATTTTGCAGAAGTATGTTTCTTGGTCATGTACTTTGTGCAATGTATATAAAGTATTAGGATTTAGTTCATTGTTATATGATTTAATTGCTTCTTTGTCCTTATTTTGAAGGCAAGTTAGGAAATGATCTATAGCTCCATTTTGTAATTGAGTTGAGGTGTACTGATTGTTAAGTAGTACTTGAAGCGAGTCAAACAAACAATCGCCAACATTGTATGCAAATGTGCTTAATCTACAAAGGCCTTCAGCTCTAAGGACATTGTCAATGTTTGATATTCGAGGATACTTTGTGCACAGTTTTTTAATTTCATGTGAACCTACGGGCTGTTTTGAAGTTACGTTTTGTGTTTCAATTTTTAACAATGGTTCAAAGTGTCCACTTAAAGAATTCATGTCATGAAATAGTATAGAGACTGATTCTGTGTAATCATAACTATTGAACTGTAAGTACCTTCTTGCTGTTGTTCTTGACCAAAGGCATATTTGTATATTCAACCATTTGGATATCCAGTGAATGCAGAATAAGTCACCCCACAATCCACTTTCAGTGCAATTTGCCTGTGGCTTTGCAGGTAATTGCATTCTGCAGAAATATGTTTGTGGATCATGTACTTTGTGCAATGTATATAGAGTATCAGGGTCTAGTTCATAGTTGTATGATTTTATTGCTTCTTTATCCTTGTTTTGAAGGCAACTCAAGAAGTAATCTATAGCTCTGTTTCTTAGTTGAATTGAAGTGTAGCGATTGTTAAGCAGTAGTTGTAATGAGACAAACAAAAAATCACCAACATTGTATGCAAAAGTACTTAATCTGCAAAGCCCCTCGCTCTTAAGCGCGTAGTCAATGTTTGATATTTGGGGGCACTTTGTCAATTCATAGGTGTCAACGTCTATCATTTTCTTTGTTTCTTTTGTATCCTAATGTGTTTGAGAATAGTAGATGTTATGTATGAATAGTATCAAACGCTATCATCTAGATTACAAAATCTATAGTTTTTTCCTATGTTGCCTATGTGCTTTTACTCAATAGCATTCTATAGTATTAATCATGTTGTCGAGCATCTTGGAAGATAATAATCTCTATATATGTTGGAAAATGGATCTTGAGTAGTAGCAGAAGCCTACGTGACATATTATACAACAAACAATTTTTTAGAAGCACAAGGGAAAAATAGTATTAATTCTTCAACCTGACCTTGTCATCCACTGTCCCCCACTAGGATTGTATGTACTTATTCCTGTTACATTGACAAATTGGATAAATGAGTACAATGCATGATGTATACTTTCAATGCCACAAACACAAAACAATATTTTCAGGTAGCTTTGTTTACATGCAAGAAATGGTGGATAAGAATCTTTTTTGCTCACATTGTCAATCTCAGTCTATGGTCTTTAAATGTTTTGTGTAATTGGATTCCTTTGTTTCTATGTACTTCTAAGTGACTGATTTTCTCAAAGAGAAAATGATTTTAAAAGCTATTCACATAAACATGAATTAAGTGGCATGTAGAGAATAGTTTCATAAATCATTTCTGTTTTTAAAAAATCAGGGAAATGCAAAGGCATTGATTGATCAAAGAAGATCTATGGCTTTTCTTATTTGTGGGAATAGCTTTAAAAATCATTTGAGTTTTAAAAATTTGAGGAAAATGCAAAGGCATAGGTCCATTGAGCAAAAGCGAAGGCATAGATCGATTAAATAATTAAAAAAAGAGATTAAAACTCAGAGGTGCAGGCACACAGTGCATAAATGCAAAGTAAATGCATTAAATAGCATGTGGGTGGATGAGAAACTGCTGGAATGGCTTGGTGGACATGTATAGCCAGGCTGCTTTGTTCATTTGTTATAGACTTAAGTCACTTGTTAAGCATGACTATTACTTTGCGCAAATTGTTTTTCTATTCTACAAGTCTTTGTTCTAGGAGAGTCTACAGTGATTGAGCAGACTTTGTTATAGTTACAGTGTCCAGAACCAGAAATGAGTTACTTGAGGCAATAAATAGTTTCTTTCCTCAGTTTTCTCTTACTTTAGAGGTTTAAAGCACACAGTGAAATTGGCAATGTGAGCAAAAAAAATTGTGGTTAATGTCATTTTGCATGTAAACAAGACCATGGAAAAATATTGCGTCATGTCTATGAGTAACGTAGTACATCATTCATTGTACTCATGTGCCATGTCAGCTTTTGAAATTAACTTTGTGGTCTTTTTTTGCAATACAGGAAGATTAAACACATGTTCACTTGCACAGTGCATAGCAACTTGCCACATATATAAGTAGTCTTATGAACAAAATTGCCTTAAATGCATATAGGTAAAAGCCAGTTGACATAAAACAAAGACTTATGACTTTATAGGCTATTTGAAACTGTAAAAAGGGTTTAAAAATTGCATTCTAGCAGTTCATTCTATTCTATGGATATTGTATAGAGGAAGTATAACTAGTTAACACATAAGCAAAACTTGTTCTATTTTTCGAAGACAAATTACTATTGCAATTGTGGAAAATGCATTTTCCTATTTCTATATGTGCAAGCAGCCTTTTAAATCATTTGTGTTCAAAGAAATGAGGAATACAAGATGACAAAATGAAAACATGAAAAAGAACTTTATGCAGTCATTATATTGAAGAATTTCAATTGCATTTCAAGAAAAGCAGAAAGACAATTTGGAAAGCTAACCTTGCAATCTGCTATTGAATGATCAAGTATACTTGCAACAATGTACAAATTCTGGCTGTTATTATAGGCACAAGAAATTTTTCCTAGTACAACGACAAAATTGAGAACTGAGAAAACTGTAAAAACATATACTATTTCATCTACAACCATGGGAAATCTTCCTAGAAGCGCATATTTGGAAATCTCTGCATTTTTTTTTTTTTAAAAAAAGGAGAAGGTTAATATGCTAACCTCACGTTGCAGTTTGTGCATGATTGTTTAAATACAGTTGAAAGCACCGATCCCTGTTACAAGGACAATTTAGACAAATGAGTACAGTGAGTGACATATACTATGTTATTCATAAAAACTAAACAAAATTCTTATGTAGATTCATTTCGACGAGAAAGAACATAAGTAAGAACTTTTGTTTCTTATAATGCAAATTGCATTTTATAATTTTAAAATACTTATTGTTGTTTGTGTACCCTATAATATAGAACATATTTTGCATATGCATGCACTAGTGTAATTTTGTTATTGCAATGGTGGCATAAGCTCTTTAAGAGCAATCAATGGAATAGATGCCATATTTGCTTAAGCGTCTGAAGAAGTGTAAATAGGCCATGGCAACCTGTCAATACTAAGCCAAAAAACAACACAGACCTATGCTAGCACTGTTAAGTTTTGATAAAAATAATTTCTAGCTACTGTTTAATGCTAGACCAGCTATCACTTAATAGTGAAAGCCAGATAAATATTGATTTTCTAACTAAATGGGGTCATTTCATTTCCATTTGCATAAGTTTATTTTGTACCATTAAGTAGCACTTACTATTACTTGTGCAATCAAGCCACATGCAACTAGAATTCATAACTCATGGCATTTAGATACACTGAAGGAGAAATACAAACCAAGGTTGTTGGCATCATGATAAGAAAGATGATGAGATACATCCAATTAATGTATTCCATAACATTTTATTCAATGAAGATGATTTGGATAGGGACGTTACAAATGAGAATCCTTATTGGTGTGTGAGTAATCCTCTTTTTCAAGACTTCTCAAGGAAATTGCATGTCAATACTATCAGTGAACAGGTGGAATCAAATTTATTAATTGACTTTGATCGATGGGTCAAATGTGCACAAGAATAGTTATAATTGTTTCTTTGTTTTAATTATTATGTATGTAAATACTATTTAGTAGTTACCTAATTAATTAGATATGAAATGATAGAAGGGAAAAGAACATTAATTAATTAAGATAATTTGATTAATTAATTAATAAGGTGAATTATCATGTAAAAGTACATAAATTAGAAGTTTGGAAAAAATCCTCTTTCCTTTATGCTTTAATGACAACGAGAAAGCTGAAAGCAATTGTGGAGTTTAGGCTTATATCTGTAAATTGCATTTGCCTGACAGTTTGTAAAGCCTTCTCAACACATTGTCCACATATTGTTCGAAAGGTCCCATTATGGCAGATGCTAACAGCACAGTGGCTCTAAAGCTTGCACTATGGAACAGTTCTGCAGTAATTGAAGATATGTAATCTTTAGAGGACTCATAAGCACCAAGTTATTGTTAAGCTCCCATATTGTACATTGGACAAAAGACAATTGTTCATCCGAGGTACTAGTCTATGAAGATTAGCGTAGGCTGAGCACCGTGAAACCCAATTTTCCTATGGACTCTAAAATAAAATAAAACTAATGAAAATAACTATTTATTGCCTGAAGTAACTTGTCTACGAGTGTCCTTTTTGGAACCATGACAACCTTTGCCCTGTCACTGTAAACTCTTTCCTAGAAAAGACATATAGACACACACATATATATACACATGTATATATATGTACAGATACATCCATGTGGACACACATAAATGCATGTATGGACGTAAACATACATGCATGCATGCAAAGACACATAGATGCATCTATACACACATACATATATGCATAAATACATATATGCATAGATATATCCAGAGACATATGCATACATGCATATATGCATCTAAAAATGTTTACATAGATATGCACATAGATAAATGCATATGTACATAGAGACATGCATACATACATACATGCACCGACACATCAGGCACAAAGTGATAGTGATAGTCCAACTAAAGCACTATGAAACACAGCTTCATTATGCACTTTAATGGAAAGAATATGTGGAAAATAATGAATTATCACCTCAAGTAACTCATTTCTGGGTCTGGACTCTGCAACTATAACATCTCTTGCTCAGTCGCTACAAACTCTTCCTCATAACACGTGCTTACAGAACACTAAAACAACACACGCAAAGTAATAGAGATGCATAGCAAGTGGCTTAACTCTATATTAAATGACCAAAGTACCGTGGCCACACGTGGCCACCAAGCCATTCCAGTGCCTTCACCTCGAGCCAGATGCCATTTAATGCATTTAATTTGTATTCATGCAGTACGCACGTCTACTCGCCAATTTTATAAACTATGCCTTTGCTAAAATTTATTTAATCAATTTATGCGCTCGCATTTTCCTGATATTTTAATGCATTTAATCTGCATTCATGGATTACGTACCTTTAGCCACCTTTTAAACTACAGCCTTGCTTAAATTTATTTAATCAATTTATGCATTCGCATTTTCTCAAATTTTTAAAACGAAAATGATTTATAAAGCTACTTGGACGAATAGAAAAATAGATAAATGCTAATTTTCCAATATATAAAATAGCTCTCCAAATTCAAACTATACAAAAAAATAAGTAATATGTTAAATGGCGAAATGTGATTGCCCAATGCTGCCAGTTAAAAGCATTCCAACCGAATGCATGAGTATTACTGCCTTGACGCTAGGAACCAATAAAATTCACACTATAGAAAACAGTTTATCCAAGTGAGTGCTATTAGGTTTGTTATCTTCAATTTCAAACTCCTTTGACTTTAATGCATTTTCTTTGATGGTAGGATATGGAGATTCTTTTTTATTGAGAGTTTGGAACAATATGACAAATCTTTTTGATATACTGTGTTTAGCACATTGCAACAACAAATAGATACAAAGACTGTGCAAGCCTTCTTTTAGAGTTTGGAGCAGAAGTAAACAGCATAGGTACCCTTGAATACTTGTTTGTGTTCTCATTCTACAAGAGCATTGTAGAGTTCTGAATGTTGTTTTTAGTTGCTTGTTATTCAGTATGCTGTAAAAGTGGGGTAAAAAAATTGAAAAATCATGATGAATTAGAAAGCTCAACAATCCATTGTTTTTTCTATTTTCTAAATTCCTGATTGTTTCATTTAGCAAAATAAAGTTCTTGACCAGATTCTGCTAAACTAAAACAGATGGAGGAGGAAGTGTCTCTCTGTCGGAAGCAGTTCTTGGGTGATATGAATTGATAGCAAAATTACCAAATACCCTTTTTGCATTATTGTGCATATATTTTGCAAAAGTAATCTGATAAAAAATCAATGTTCACAAAAGCTTTTTTCATAGATTATTGGAGTTTAAACTGTTACTTGTTTATGCTACATGTCATTGTATTTCATAGCTTATGTTTCCTATGCATTCCTTGTTTCCAATTCCTGGACCTTGTCTATATTTCCACATTGTGAATATATGTCTACGATAGCATTTTCAACTGTTATATCTACCTATAAGCCAATACATAGCTGCTGGGGATAAATAAGTGTGGGCAATATTATAGAGACAAACTTATTTCAAGTGCCTTAAATTCATTGTCATCTTAGAAATAGGTTTTTACTTTTTTGTGATATCTACCAGTAGCAAGGGAGCAATGAAGGACCTGGCTAACAATTGCATCTTATGTTTTTATTCCCTCTTGTTTGGAGTAAGAATCTCCATTTGTGGTATAATCATATAGTTTGTTTGGCTATAACTTGAAAAATAGGGGCTTGACTGCATTGCACAGTTATAAATTCATTTTTAATACATTACGGCTATACCTGATCTTATTAAGGTGGCAGAACATGGTAAGTAATCCAACAAAAGGATGTGTAATTTTAGTCATTTGCCATATGTAGACAAGTTTTGATGGTAAAAAGGTAGACAACAATAATATAGTGTGGAATATAGTGGAGGCTTATGCAAAGCTGAAAATAGTCAGCTCTTCCGGCAATTTGTCAAGACTCTCTAAGTTAATACAGTTAGGCTAGGAATATGTGGGGTATACATATGATGATTGAAAAGAAGCTCTATCTGTAGCAATATAAGACAAAGAGAGAAATATTATTTTTTTAATGATTTGTGTATTTTGATTCAAAGTTTTCTAATATAAGTGTTATTATCAGTCATGCATTTGAAAACAATGTTACTCCATATACAAATAAATTTAAGCAAAGGCATAGATTTGAAAACTGACAGCTTTTATCAATACAAAGGGAACATTTACAGTGACAGAGCAAAAGCTCCTGTGCTCATTGAATGAACACCAAGAGACGAGTTACTCAAGGTAACAAATTGCTACTTCTATCTATTTTGCTTCATTTTATCCCAAAAATGCAACTTGGGTTTCACAATGCATCAAAACACATTTGTGCAAACAACTCCCAAAATTATAATTGCAATGGATGACAGTGATAGTGTAATGGATACTAATAGTCAAAACACCGAAAAACACCAGCAAGTATTTTTTTAGATTCAATAGAAACATGTATTAATTGAAAATAGATTAACCTGGCAGACTATTTATCATAGGTTCTTGAATTCCAAATGTACAAGTGTGAGCATGGTTCTCTACAGGCTTTCGCTATGCATTTTAACTATATTGTTGTTTTGCATCGAGCCTAAAGAACCATTGTAAGTATGGTTTCCAAATAGATTTAAATCAATCAATTTAAATCAAGAAAGGTTTCCAATTACACTTAATACTTGAACCATAAAGCATCATTGCTTCAACCTATAGCAAAAGTGCAGACAGGCACACAAAAGCAAATTCAACTATGACATCATCTAACAAGGATTTTTTTGCTATTACTATGATTAACTATTGAACTCAATTGGCTCATCAGTCAAACAACTTGATTGATCACTGTCGTAACTTGTTTGAAAGCTATCTTGTTAAGCTAATTAGTTAATTTCATTAATGAGTAAAAGATAGAATTGACTTAATTTGCATGAGTCAAGTGTAAGATTGACTTATTTGTTAATTGACTTTGATTAATGTATTGGAGAGAGATGAGACAAACTAAATTGTCATGAGCAAAATGTGAGATGGACTTATTAGCTGATACGCCACATATACTATGACATTTGAGCTTTCATGAAATAATAGCGAAAGCAATAGAATAAATAGATGGCTTGAACATAGACAAAGGAATACAATTAATATGGACAGCTATAGCTTGTTGAATATTTGTAGCACAAGAAACACAAAGGAAGATGTTGGTGAAGGTTTTGCAATTTCGGTTTGCACCTAGCAATTGCATTTGCTTCCTTGTCTATAAAGCCTTTTCAAGAAATTATTTCTTTGCATATGAATGGCCATGATTGGTTTAATTGATTTGGTGAATAAAGATGATTTATAATTAACTATAATTAACTATTCAAGAAAACTAATCTATCAATGAACTAGTTCATTGACCTGATCAAATCGGCTTGGTTGCGATTAACCCGATCCAGCTCATCTGTGGTTGTGAAGTAGCAAAAGGTGCTGAGCTGATAATTCTCACCTTAACTTACGAAATCACTACACGCAAAGGCGACATTTCTTGAGGGAATTCACCATCAAGCGGTTTACATTTATATTTTCTTGTGCTTCCATATTTTGTATGCATATTCATGACAACATTCCAAACCATAATATATGTCAGAAATCCACATCTTATCATGCTTAGATGAATGTACATATCCTGTTCTAAAGCTCCTATTTTATTAAAAGCAGGAAAAATGGTCAGAAAGATTGTGTATCTGTGAATGTGAATAGGCAAGATTGATTTAACTGATTTGGAGGATTAAGATGACTAATAATTAACTATGACTAGCCTCGCTAGTGTTCTTCAATGAATTAAGCGATTGATAAGCTGAGTGCCCGGCAGTATCATGTTAAGCCAATTAGCTAATACGCCACATACAGTATGACATTTGAGATTCAAATAAGTCTTATGGACGCAAATCTGCTATCATGTTAAAGCCACGTAAACATTGATGTTCCAATTCCATGGGGTCATTCTATTTCCATTTGCCCAAGTTCATTTCATTCCATTATCCAACACTAATTGTTAAATGTTTAAACCAGCTACATATAAACATAAATCACAATTCATAGCATACATATACACCTATGCACAAGTACATGTTATCCAACATATCAACACACACATGGTTTTCTAGTGCTAGTTTGTTAATTGCCTTTGATCAACAGTTCAAATGTACACAAGGATAATTGTAATTATTTCTTTGTTTTAATTATTATGTACTTAAAGACTAATTAGCAGCTGCCTAATTATTTAACTATCCTTGTACACATTTGACCCATCAATCATAGTCAATCAATAAATCTGATTCCACCTGTTTTTTAATAGTATTGGCATGCAATTTTCTTGACAAGTCTTAAAAAAGAGCATTAGTCACACACCAATAAGGATTCTCATTTGTAACCTCCCTATCCAAATCATCTTCATTCAATAATATGTTGTGACATACATTAATTGGATGTATCTCATCATCTTTCTTATCAGGATGCCAACAACCTTGATTTGTATTTGTCCTTGAGTGTATCTGGATGCCATGAACTATGAATTCTACTTGCATGTGGCTTGGCTGTACAAGTAATAGTAAGTGCTACATAATGGTATAAATCACAACTCATAGCATCCATATACACCTATGCACAAATACATGTTATCCAACACATTAACACGCACATGGTTTTCTAGTGCTAGTTTGTTAATTGCCTTTGATTAATAGTTCAAATGTACACAAGGATAATTGTAATTATTTCTTTCTTTTAATTGCTATGTACTTAAAGTCTAATTAGTAGTTGCCTAATTATTTAGATATGAGATGATACAAGGGTAAATGAGAAATATGAACTTGCCTAAATCGACATGAATGAAATGTGAGATAGAGCTATTGGGTAATATGCTACATATACTGTGACATTTAAGCTTCAAAGAAGTCTCATGGCTGCAAGCCTGTTATCATGTAAAAGCCACATAAATATTCATTTTACAATTGGATGGGGTCATTCTATTTCCATTTACCTAAGTTAATTTCATTTGGCTGTCTAGCACTAACTATCAATTGTTTAATCAAACTTCATTCAAGCAGAAATCACAATGCATGGTATCCTTATAAAATTATGCACAAATACATACTGTCTACCATATTAAGATGGACATAGTTTTCTATTGCTGCTTTGTTAATTGGCTTTGAGTTATAGGTGTAATGTGCACAAGGATAATTATAATTATTTCTTCCTTTTAAATTTTATGGATTTAAACACTAATTAACTATTACCTAATTAATTAGATATAAGATGATAGAAGAGTAAATGAGAACTAGACACTAGATAAAAATGACAAAGTTAACATGTGAATATCAAGGTGCGCAGGCTAAATACTCAGTGCATTCCAGGGGACCACATTTCACCAAGGAATTTTGTCAAACAGTTGACTTGCCCTGTATATTGATTGGATAATAATTGCATTTCTGATGTCATGTTATTACAACAAAGATCTACTTTTGAACCCCAATTGCTCAATTTTTATGAACCATATAGCATATGCCACTCACAATACCCATTTGTAAAGATTGTCCTTGTAACAAAAAGCAACGATATGACTACAAGTACAATAAATATAGTGAGAATCTTGAATTAACCTTTTTCTTTGTCTACTCTATGCAATTGTAAACAAAGGAGAAGGTTTATTCTAGAAACTCACCCTGTACTCTTTTCTTGAAGAATTTGCTACAGCTGCACCGCTACACCACCTCTCTTCTTCTAATCAAAAGCATTGCACCATGTAATAAGCTTTGATTAGTAAACGAAGACCATTTGTTTGTTTTCCTAAAAGAATAGCAATTAAGCTCAAGGAAATGACCAAAATGCAAACAACTCCCAAAATTACAATTGCAACATATAATACTCCTACTGCGATGGATACTAATAGCCAAAACCATTAAAACACTAGCAAGCATTTTTTAGATTCAAGAGACACAAGTATAAATGTAAATCAGATTAACTACACAAACTAGTTGCCATAGGTTCTTATACCACAAATCTTCTAGCAATGAATTTAACTGCTCTTTTGCACAAAGTCTAAAATTATTTTATCAAGCAATATTACTTGACTGCTCTATGGCAACATTGCAATTTGAATTCTAAAACATATTTGACATAGTTTTTTTTTAACCCCAAGATACAATTTTCTAACTTCCTAAGCATCCAGTCTAAGTTTTCCAATTACAAAATCTCGAATTGTTGTTTGCTTCATATGTTTGTTCCTTGAATTTGATCACCAGGTAAAATGTACACAAGGATAATTGTAATTTTTTCTTTCTCTTAATTACTATGTATTTAAAGACTAATTAACAGCTACCTAATTAATTAGTTATCTAATGATACAAGGATAAATGTCACATGGACCTATTAGCTGACACGCTACATATACTGTGACTTTTGAGTGCTTAATCCATCTACATGCAAGTACAAATCACAACCCATAATTAAAATGTCCACAAGGATATTTATAATTATTTCTTTCTTTTTATTATTATGTATTTAAAGACTAATTAACAGCCACCTAATTAATTAGATATCAGATGAAAGAAGAGTAAATGAGAGCTACCAACTCCATAAAAATGCCAAAGTTAACATGTGAATATCAAGGTGTCCAGATTTAATACTCATTGCATTCCCCCATTCCACCACCATCCATTCCATTCCTCCATATTCCTTCTCCATTCCATTCCTTCCTCCATTCCATCCATTCCATCTCCTTCCTTCCACCACTATTCCTTCTTCCATTCTTTTTCTTCTACAATGCATAATCACTCCTAAACTTTCAACTAATCCTTCATGTGGTTTCTTTTTCCAGGGACTTTTGTCCATGGATTCCACTGCTCTCTGCTTCTCCCATTGTTTGCATTTATACCCTCGAGGTTAATGGCAGGCTTTTAACTGGAATCCTCCTGCTTTAACGATGACCTTGGAAAAGCTCTAAAAACAACGCCTGTATCGACCTCACATTGTTAAAGCTCATAAAATTATGGCACGTGGCTGAATTTTGGTTCCCAGAAAGCCTCTTTATACGTTTGCAGCATCAATAAAAATATACAGAGCTTTTCTGGGGCTCCATGCGCTTGGTAGAAGTGGATTTGGAATGAAACTACGTTTCATGAAACTGAATAGATATGCAAAGTAGTTTAAAATCTGAATTTATAATCAAAAGTATAAAGATGCGCTTTAAAACACCTACATGAGGCTACTTGCATTTCTCGTATCAAATAGAAGAAAACAACAAAAAGTTACCTCTTCTGACCTCAAGCAATTTGTCTCTCGCTGTCCAGTGTGCAACTCTGCAACTACAAAATCCCCTGCTTGGCCACACAATAGAGCACTATGAAATACAGCTTCGTTATGCACTTTAATGTAACGAAACTCTGAAAATCAACAAATTATCACCTTAAGTAACTCGTTTCTAGGTTTTGGACCTACTGCAACTATAACGCTGTATCTCCTGCTTGATGCTTCTAGAGCTGCTTCACTCCGAACAGCGACACAAAACACAAAACAACTGCGCCAAGTAATAGAGATGCATAGCAAGTGAAGCAACTCTATATTAAATGACCAAAGTACCCTGGCCACGCGTGGCCACCAAGCCATTCCAGTGCCATCACCTCGAGCTAGATGCCATTTAATGCATTTAATTTGTATTCATGCATTACGTACGTCTACCCGCCAATTTTTATAAACTATGCCTTTGGTTAAATTTATTTAATCAATTTATGCGCTCGCATTTTCTTGATATTTTAATGCATTTAATCTGCATTCATGGATTACGTACCTCTAGCCGCCAACTTTTACACTATGCCTTTGCTTAAATTTATTTAATCAATTTATGCGTTCGCATTTTCCCAAATTTTTAAAACAAAAATGATTTATAAAGCTACTCAGACGAATAGAAAAATAGATAAATGCTAATTTTCCAATATTAAAAATAGCTCTCCAAATTCAAACTATACAAAAAAATAAGTAATATGTTATATGCTGAAATGTGATTGGCCGATGCTGCCAGTTAAAAGCATTCTGGGCGAATGCATAAGTATTCCTGCCTGGCGGCAGGAACTAATAATAGATAAACATAAATGTCTCCTTTGAATAATTGATGGGTAGAAGATAAGTCTTCAAAAGTATTGAACTATACAAAGAAGCAATTTTTAACATCTCATCTTAGCCGCTAGTTTCCTACATGAGGTTATTGTGATCCAAATACCCTAGGTGTGGGAAAAAATATAGACTCAATCTTGTACGTGGAGAGGTTATAGCTATTGTTTTACATATGCCGAGTGACTCAAGGGTGCGTGAGACTCTTGAGGATCGTGTTAGCTATAGCAGGAGGCACATGAGTTCCAGGTGTAACAGCAAGGGGTTTGCAATCTTTGAGTTCCTTCTATAGGGGATGTGAGACCTGTTGGAGCATGGTGTGAGGTTCTAATCCTAGGCACAATTATATTCCATCTTAAATAGTCATTTAAAGTGCCCACATGAGACTGAAAGTGTTTTCTTCTCACAAGAAGGATGCATAACGGTTGGGATGCTAGACATTCATGTTATTTTTGAGAGGAGTTACCATCTATAAGTTGTTTGCAAAAGTATTGAAGACAAGTCTCCTAAATGAATTTCCAAAGTAATATCTCTACCATATTCGATTTAGGATATTAAATCACAAAAAACTTTAACTAAACTAAACTCTAAAAATGATTTTAAATGAATATGTATGGAAGATTTAAATTTGAAATTAGCTGCCCTCAAAAAAGAAAACATAGATATCATGACTTCACCCCTAAAGCCATGATACACCAAAACTTCCTCTACGAGATTATTCGATGAAAATTTCATTTTTTTCCAAAAATAGACTCCATGTCTAAACCATAACATACAACATTCAATGAAATATTCTGAAGAGGCCAATAAAAACATTTTTAAACATATATTGAACAAAGCTTAATCCAAGAAATTGATTAGCATAAAAACCATGACCACATTTGGGTAGCAAAGAAAGGATACAATAAAATCTTCAGGACACCACTATGCAGAAATGTCAGGAGAAATAAATGTGATTTCAAAATAAAGAAAAAATGTAATATCATGATATGTAAAAACTTTTCATCAGACAAAAACATATACCCACATTATGCAAATTAATAGAATAGTTGCCTGAAAGAAATAAGAATGGCACTGCCAAAAAATCAAAGATTCAGTTCATAGCTTGAAATGCATGATAATCGGTTCACAACCAGAAATTTACGTCAAGTAGAAATTCATGCCGGGTTCACCATTCTTTTGATGTTGAAAATGAGAAAACTAATTGAATCTATAGACCAGAATCAAAATATTTCCAACATCACATCAATGAAGTTTCTTCTAAATGAATACAAATTTTGAAATGTAATATTTAAATTACAAAAAACCAAACATAAGCATTCAAAAGAAAAATAACTCCATTGCTTCCTATCATCGTGATCTTGAATTACACATTTGATGCTCTCAGATTTTTTATAAGCAAAAATGTATCAAGAAGCTATGATGAACAAATGTAGAATTTTTGCGATTGAAATTGAGTATGCTTAATGGTGAGAAGAGAGAGGGCTTATATAGATTACCTCACAGGATAGATTTGGGTTATGGGAGAAATGTGGGATTAAAAGAGTGAAATGGAGAAATGGATATTTATCACATATTGCTTGATCAAGTGTAATTGATGGGGATGAAAAGAAATAAATGGGAGAGCTTATGATATGATGGAGGCTTAGGAATTTAGAATAAAAGTGGATTTACGAATTAGATGAATGATAATGGATTTATGTATGAAAATGCAAATGATTTAATGAAATATGCAATGGATAAAGATTTATGTAAATTAATGTATGAATATTTTAATGATTATGTGAATAGAGTATGTATGAAATGATTTATGGATAATTGATTATGCAAATGGATAAATGATTATAATATTTTAATGATTTAAGTGAATTAATGAATAAATAGAGGAAAGTATTAAATGAATTAATTAAATAGATAATGACATCCATTTAATTAATAGAAGAATAATAGGATGAATGTGAGGATAAATTTTAAGTGTCTACAATTATTAATATTTGAATGAGAGTACACAACAATACACTCCACTACTAATCTCTAATCAATTTGGAAGCACCCTGTTATCTACAAGAACTTAATGCAAACTACCATCTCATGACCCCAATTTATAGAAATTGTGGGAGGTAAAATCATGAATGGTAAACCAAAACAAAGGGTACAAAACCACTTGCAAAAAATCATGCCCCTCTTCATGAACAAAAAAAAGACATAAAAAAATATTAAATGGAATTACAAGACTTCGACATGGGTGCCTAGCCCATAGCCTATCCAACTCCTAGCTTTTTGAATGCTCCAATGACCTTTTTGCTCCCCGATGGAACACCAACAAACACCTTTTCTTCTCCAATATTAGGTGCCCCATCCAAGTCCTTCCAACTTCCAATATGGATGCCTAATATAGATTCCTTATCCTTTTTTTGATGTGTAACCTCCACCAAAATTAACACCTCTCTTTAACATATAATTACAACATTGCCAAAATTTAATAGTTTTCTCACATGTCCCTTAGAACACATTCCAAGGAACATGGAGACATACAAATGACATGATTATAAGGTTAATTTTTCCTTATCCTAAAAATGTGTTGGTTTGAACAAAAAATAATATGCACCTTTATAGAAAAAATCTTACCAAATAAAGTGTTAAAAATATGGATGAATAACCTTTATCGTTGTTATACACTTATATATGGAAGTTGGGAAGAACAACACAACTAAAATGATTATATAATATCTTATTTTGTTTGAGTGTGTTGAAGTGATGGAATGGGGAAAAAGTTACAAACTCATGCTTTTATCCAATGGGCATGTTGACTATTAGGTTTATATAAATATGAAAATGTTGAAACCAAATGGGATACCTTAATCAAGATACATCCAAAGACTACATTTACTCAATTGCATAGATAAACTAGGTTCCACACATGCAAATGAATGAATATTATAACTTTCAAAACTTTATGAGTCTACTTAATAATTTGGCAATAAACCTATATATTTCTTTATTGTCTTGAGAAAATACATTAAAATTCTTTGGATTAATTTTATGGCCTTCTGGCTAACCAACTAATCGAACCTCATCAAAACAATAAAAAGGAAACTCTTGGAAAAAGTCAAACAATGTTGTATTTGCTAGTTACACTTGTTCTTCAAACCTATAGTGATTATACTACATATTTCAAACAAATCCATAACATAATCTCAAAATTACATTACTTAGAACTGGGGTGTTGGAAGTTTGGAAGTCTGTCATTGTTGATGCAACTTGGCAACATGAGCATGAAGTGTACATACACAGGTTTATTTGGCTGTCCCAGTGTTGTCATTGATGTCAACATTGTGGAGAAGAACTTTTGGTGTCATTTGTACAAATACTAACTATATGGGAAAGCTGATCTATCAAAAAATTGTCTAAGTATTCTTTATTAATGGTGTTTTGGTTTAGTGCATTAGTTTTTGGGTCTGCACTTCACCGCAAGAAGAGGTATAACTCTACGCTTGTAACTATATTATGTTGACTAGATTATACAACTATATTCAAGATCTCAAAAAGTTTTGTGAAGAGTTTCAAAAGATATCAATGATAGAGTTCAACTCTCTATATCACTCTTATCTAGATCTAGTCAGTATACCAGTGTGGGAGATTCCACATTCTCTTATGAAAAATGTTTTGATGTTGCGGTTCTAAAGGTAGTCTCACTGATGTCCATTAAATCAAAAACTGAAGAAATATTGAATATGGAAGATGCGTATATTTGGAAGCATGTATGATTGGAAGTTTTGTGATTAGGTCCTATTCTTGGCCGACCTAATACATAATATGTGTTGAGAAGATTAAATATACATTGTGGATGTTAGTTGTATCTATCTTGGGTCCATGTTGACCTAAAAATTAATAATTGCATGTTTTGATTGGGCATGAAGATGATTTTGAATCTTGTGTGGTGTCGACAAAAGCTATTTTGGCTTGTTTTGTTTACATCTAATTAGGATAACCTAATTGATGTGTGTGGATGTATTTGGGTATGTATATGAGATATTTTTGGAATTGAAGGTGTGAGAACATAGGTAAATATGTGAGCATAAATGAAATATCAGATGCAAGTGGTGTTGTATGATGGTAACATGTGAATTTAGTGGTAGAAATTTAGAATCGGAGTAGTGTCGTTGTGTGACTGAAAAGCAAAGCAATACTTCATATTTAGAGCTTCAAAGGATCTGAAATACATCACAAGAAAGGTGCACTTTTCATCAAATCATACTTTGGTAGTGAGCCACATTTTTTTATTGTACTTAAATTTGATTGTGAGCCTTATAAGGATAGTGTGTCCTAGCAGTGAGCCCCTATAATATACTATATCCAAATATAATATATTGTGAGCTAATCCTCAATGTGGTTTTTCCCATTTAGGGTTTTCCACATAAAAATATTGGTGTTCATGTGTTTTTTGGATTTGTGGATGATTCATGCTTTAATTTTTTATTACAATTAATATGGTTTGGTGATTGAATTTGTTGTGTTCAAAAAGTTATAGAATACTAATTCACCCCCCTCTCAGTATTCTGAATGTTCAACAATTGATATCAGAGCTTGGTTCCTTCAAAAAAGTATAACAGCTTGAGGAATATCTTGGAAGCTTGAACACCTAGTAGACAAGATGTGCCCTGTTCCTTTGGAAGAAATTTCTACAATTGAATATGTAGAAGATGACTGCATGTTTGACAAAGAAGAACTTAAGGTTGCTCTTGAAGATCTTGTCAGAGTTGAAACTGAGAACAAAGTTTGAAGGAAATCCTAGGAGAAGCAAATGAATGCATCAAAAAATTGAGAGAACAAATCAAGAAGCTCGGGAAAAGACATGGGGAAGTTAATATACAATTGAAGCAAGCAAATGAAGAGATCATTGGACTAAAAGTGCAAGTGGAAGAAAAGAAGAGAATTGAGGATTGTCTGAATACTAAAATACAAAGCAAGGCTAATGAATGTACATAGCTTGAAAAAGAAGTGGCAAATCTTAGATCTAATCTGGAAAAGGCAAGGATACATGAGGAGAAATTCAAAATAAGTACTAAAATGCTTGATGAATTACTTGCAATACAGAAACCCTCTAAGGACAAAGGTGGTTTGGGACGAAGAAAGACAGGGTTTAAAGGAAAATTAGACATATACCAAGGTTGACAATCAAAAGAAGATTCAAGGCAATAAGAGACAATTCAGAAATCAAAGAACCAATGGTGGAATACCTCTTGTTAGAAAACCAAATGCTCAAAGGTACCCATCTTTCAATGGTATTTTTTTTCATGCAATAAATATGGACATAAAGCAATAGAATGTAGGAGTAGAATGAACTAGAATGTTAGATTCTTCTTTGAACAATGTTTTGCATGCAATAAATTTTGACATAAGAGTACTGAGTGTAAAACTTAGATGATGAATAGATATAATACAGGGAGAATGTTTCAATCTTTCAATGGCTATTGTTATATATGCATTGATTTATTTGGACATAAGGCTAACCCGTGCAAATCAAGGATAAATAGAAGTTAGTTTGGTTAGAAAATGTTGTATGCTGCTTTTGCAACAAACCCAAACATATTTCAAAATTTTGTAGAAGCAAAAATAGAAAACAGTCTAATATGGTAAAGAGGAATGAATTAGTGAAGAAAGTTGATCCTATTGGGGTTAAGAAGGAAATGGAAAAGATACGGAGAAAGAAATATGAGTCTAAAAATAGAGATGATTCAGGAACTACAAATGTATCTGCACCTGCCTCTGGTACAGATAATTCTTTTGGAAACTAAGCCCATGCTAAGGCTTAGGGGGAGAAAAAGGGGTTTTGGAGGAAAGGAAAGTTGAGATGAGCAAGTATGAAATCTGAAAATGGCCTAAAATCACCTAAAGAAAGGCCACGTTACTATGTATTGACCAAAAAAGTACCCTTTAAACAAATTCCACTGAGTATTTTTTTATGAAAACATTTTTAATGAACACCCTTATACAATTACTTAACTTAGGGGACACAACAAGAGATTTATCAAATCAATTAAATCAAAAAATGGTGTATATGTATTCAACTACAAGACATGCAAGTATAACAAAGAGAAATGAGACACATTAAACAAGGCTACCAATTGATTCAACTTATTTTCCATTCTACCTAAATATGTTGTGACATTCTCACATAATAAGATGTTGATTAGAACACTTTCTTGTTCTCTGTATTTTTTACGTGAGTAGATGATCACACTATATGATGTATACCAAATTCTAGGTGTTCTTGTTTAGGGGAATGACTATACTCTTAAGGATCAAAGGGTCATATGTGTTGCTTGAATGAGATACTACTAACTGGATATTTCACCTTTATGGAAGGATATTATTAGCTCTATTTCCTCTAGAATATTCTTGAATCGGTTTGGGCTCCTATCATTTACACATGGAAAAGGGTATGGTTCTTGCTTAGGGTGTACATATTCTAGCACATTTTTATCATGATATCTACAAGATCATTAGGTACAAAGCCCAATCATTTAATTACCCTTCTCTCATTGTGGATTGAATTGTTGAGCACATTAGTCTTTGTCAGATAATCACAAATATTTTAGATTAGGTTGATCTCCAAGTCTTACAATGGTGGAGTGTGGGCTAGTTTGATGTTTGTAAATTATCAAATGGAAAGCTTAACTAATATTGATATGATTGTAGATCCTTATCTATAAATGGTTAGATGGTGGCCTAGGATGATATTGTAAAAACTTATTACAAAGTAGAGACCCTCTTAAAAAACAAGAGGAAGAGAGTACAAATCCACCCTATCAATTGATTTATCCATTGTTTTAGAGATCTTTTTCTAGTAGAAGTACCCCTAGCCACTACATATGATATATCAATTTAGGATTCTACAACCATTCAAAAAGGGATGGCTCAATATACCTTCTTACTCTATGGATTTATATAATGAGGATCACATAGAGTGGAAGGTTGGGTAGGGGCATATGCATTGGGATAGAGGAAATTTCCACACCACTAGGCCCATAATTTGGTTATTTTACAAATGGTGGAGAGAAGAGTGCACCATGATTCTTGGAAGTTTCTTGGTCGTCATCATCAAATGAATAACCTTCCTCATTGATAAAGAATTTTTTTTATTTTTCTAAAAAAAAATCCCTTTTGAAAATAACCTATTTCTATTCCTTTGATCATCATTGTTAGAATCTTTATATGGAAACTTGCCATGAAATGTCATACTTCACTACAATTAAAAAATTTGAAAGGAAACTTACCTTTATACTTTCTGTAATGCCTTTGTAACTTTCTAACAATTTACTTGCTTTGAATCTGACCCATCTTCTAAATCTAGATCAGCTTGCTTCTTGGAAACTTTTAATTTTGCCTCTTTCCTTGCAGATTTTTCATTAAAAATCCTCATCTCATAGGCAGTCAAAATTCCTTGTAACTCATCCATAAATACAATATTCAAATATTTTGCTTCTTTAGTAGCTAAAAATTTTGCATTAAACTTTTGGGGAAGGGATTTGAGTACCTTTTTAAGAACGATACCTTCTTCCATTTCTTCACCAAGACCTTTGATAGAGTTGACAACTGCATCAACCCAGAGTAGGAATGCAACAATGTTATCTTCCTTCATTTTCATACTTTCAAATTGACCTTAGTATGTTTGAAGCTTTGCTTGTTTGACCTTGTCATCTCCTTCATAGATGTTGTGTAACTTAACCCATACTTCCTTTGATATCCTAGAATGCATAATCTTCACAAACTTAGAGTTAGATAAACCACATAAAATAAAATTTATTCCTTTGGTATTATTCTCAAAAGCCTTATTTTCAATCTAATCTCTTGGGGGACTATCAGTGATTTGATATCCATGCACAAATGATTGTCAAACCTCAAATACTAGGGCCATCAAATATGCTTCCATCCTTACACTCCAAAAACCATAATTGGATCCATCAAAAAGTGGTGCCATATTTGAAGACAAACCTTCTTGAGCCATGGAGTGTTCCATCTCAAATCTAACTCAAACTGTTAAGATTTTTCAAAAGAACTTAGCTCTAATACCAATTGAAGGGCACACAATATACTGAGAGAGGGGGGTGAATCAATATATGTCAATTCTCAACTTAATTAAACATTAATTACCATTAAGAACTACTCTAAACAACAACTCTATATCATTAAGCAATGTTTACTTATGATGAAGCAAGTAATCAACACAATTGCACACATCCATACAAAGAACACTAGATATACATGTAAACCCAGAATGGGAAAAACCACAGTGAGAAGAGTTATTTGGAGTTACTATCAAAATCCAGTCTCACAAAAATAATGAATCACTTATAATAATCATGAAGTAGGCACCAACCTATTGGAGACACCAACCCCCAATTGTATTTGCAAGCACCAACATATTGGAGACACAAATCCCCAAAAAAAAGATTTGAACACCAACTTAATAAGTAAGACACTAGTCCTATCGATTACAAACATATGTGTTGTGGACCTTTAAGATTGATAACACAACTTGCACTTAATCTAATCAACCTTTAGACAATCTCCCACACAATATATGATCATATGATAATGGCACATGATGATTGGAATGAAACTCACATTACATCACTCTGATATTCACATTGAAGCCCTAATTACATAACATTCCTACTACCACACTTCACTTAGGATGAATCCTACTCATAAATATATACATTAACAATACTTCATCTCAGCCAGGAACCTCTTAACACCATCCACAATTAGCCATGTCAGTTAAGGGTAGACCTTAATTCAAATTGATATGAAATGTGTAGATGGATCAGTCCTAAAACAATTATGTTTATGCCAATGTTAGATGATTTTATCCACTTCCTTTAGTGATCTTAAATTGGACCTATTTTATCTTGACATGCTTCAACTAGCTCGCACATGCTTCCCTCCTCTAGCACAAACAATCAGACATTATTCATAGTCAACCAACCAATATAGACAACAAATTGTTACATCTAACTTTCTGTCTACTGAAGCTCGATGTTTGAAACTCTAGAATTTGATACATCATGAGTAACCTTACTTTAGGTCCAAAATACAAGCCTTAATATTCAACTACAATAGAATGTGGAGAAAAACAATATGACATTATAATATGCATGAGTAGCAAACCACATAATACTACCAAAAACACTTCCAGACTACTTTCAATAACTATAATAGATACAATATGATATTACAAAAATACTACAAGTAGCCTTCTTCTCAGTAATGATAACATTAACATTTTGCAATTGATCACACCACTTACATCATAATACTTCTTGATTTCAAATGCATGATATGAAAAAAGTAATTACATTTAATTCTCATCGATCTATTGACATCACTCCTTTGAATTCAATGACAACAAATGTTCAACACCTACAACAAAGGGTATTGCATTACGAGTGATTGCAACATGTATTAAATTATGCCCAATTCAGTGGAATTTTGTTAGTGTCTCAATTCTTTTAAAATTAAAAGAGGGTAAAAGCTTTATTGAATCAGGAAACCAGTACAAAGCCATAACTTACAAACCACCCACCATGGGCCAAAATCAAAACCATCAAGAAACACCCAGAACACATCTCATATCCTTCATGACCAAGTCCTCAAGCTCCCTAGAAAGACCATATGAAAGAAAGCTCCAATCATCCACTTTCTAGTTTCCCCTCTACTTAGAAGCCCATTTAGCCAAACCATCAACCACCTTATTCCACTCCTTAGGGATATGGTAGAAGGTGATAGAGTCCAAGGACTCCCCCAGGGAGTTGATCTGTCTAACCACTCCAGCCAGTTGCCAGCTAACATCCTCCAGTTACTGCTTGTCCAACAAATCAACTAAAATATGAGAATATGACCCACAAATTATCCTTCTCCAACCAAGGGCACAAGCCATTTTCAAAGCCAAGAGAATAGCCAAGGCCTCCATGAAATTGTTAGAATGTAGGCCACAATACTCAGAGAAGAAGAACACAACCACTCCAGAGTAGTCCCTACCAATGCCCCTGAACCCAACATGGCCAGGATTACTTCTAGAGGACCCATCCGTATTTATCTTTAACACCTCCAAAGGTGGAGGCATCTAGCGGCTATCTCTTTGAACCTTCTCTCTAACACTTCGAATAAGGCCATGCCTCGTTCCATCCTTGGCACAACCAGAAAACCCCAAAATATGAACAATTATCATATCTCCAAGGTCCATAGGGGCCGAGAGATCACACCTAGCCAACAAAGTCTCCTGCAGAACTCCCAATATCCTCATCCAAACCTGCATCACCTGAAGCTTCTTATCCAAAAAAATATTGCAGTTATGTTCTAGCCAGATTTGCCAGATGATGAAGCTAGGACTAATTAGCCAAGCAGTATGAAGAAATGAAGTCTTAGTTGTAGAACTCCGCAACCTACTATAGAAGTCTTCTAGAGATGAAGCATGCCAACACGGCTAACTCCAGATATCCCACCAGAAGTGTCAGAGCACCCTAACAAAAGGGAAATGGAAGAAAAGATGGGAAGTATTCTCATCACTGTTAGAGCATAAAACACACATAGAGGGGCCCTGAAAGCCCCGCTTCCAAAGATTCTCCTATGTCAGGCATATGTTATAAATCACCAACTGGGAAAAGAAGTTACACTTAGGCTAAGAGAATTTGTTCTAGATCTACTTCCACCAGGGGACCCCTATGCAGCCAAACACCTATTCATCAAGAACTCTATTGGTGCAGGAGCATCGATCCATTTCAATGATTTTGCTCTAGTTGTCTCATGAAGAGTTGAGTCTAGGTTATTTAGGTCTAGGTATATTTTAATTTTGAGTTAAAATAAGGTCTAATGAGACCACTTTGATGTAATTGGAAAATTTTGGTGTCTTTTTGGTCTATAATGTAAAAGTTGCAAATCATGTCAAGGAGTTGCCAATTTTGACAAAAGTTGTCTAGGAGGGTAAGGTGTCATTTTTCTTGTGTGAGGTCATGTTCTTAGGTTAAATAAGGTCATATTGACCATTTATTGATGTAATGGGTCTAATAGGTGTCTAGGAGAGTCAAATTACAAATTATGCAAAAAGTTGTCAACATAAACTTGCAAAAAATGCAAAATTTGTAAAGGCATAGAAGCCCAACGGTCATAAGTTTCAAAAGATAGTTTTGTACGGTTGGGATAGTTTTTATTGGAGGGAAAACAAGTAAAATATGTAAGGCAACTCGTTGAAAGGATTTTGGAATATTTTGGAAGGAGAACTAAATCAATTATCTTAGTTTTTCTATATTTTTCTGGGTTTTCTCATTGTTTTCAGCCTGTGACAGGCTCGTACTATTGAAACTTGTCACATAATTGTTTGGAATTCTTTGGAGAAATGAACTAACCTTCATTTGGATATAATTTGGCGAGGTTTCATTGAATCTAAAGCATTTTAGAGGAAAATTTCATAAAGCAGGTCTGTATACCCTATTTAAGGGTTTATAAAACAAAAATCATGTTTTAAGGGACCATTTCAATGACTATACCACCTGTGACTGGTGAAATAGATCCCATTGAATAGGTTTAGATGTATATTTCTTGAATAAAGTATGGAGTAGTGTTGGAAGATATTTTTGATGACTGTCCTTAGGGATTTCTAAGAGATTTTGCTTGGAAAAGGAGGTTTTACACTAGGGTTTGATGAATTAATGTTGAAAGTGGTTTGGTGAATGTTTTTTAAGCATATACATGCATAATGAAGAGTTTTTGAAGTGGTGGATTGGAGTGTTTTGGATTATAAGATGGTTTTTCAATAAACCCCCATGTAGATGCCACAGAAAGAGGGTTTCATGGTTGAGTGCTTTGGGAAACGTGTATGTGCAAATAAATTATGAAATTGGGTGCTTCCCCATAGGGTTTTGGGTAGGAAGTAAGTAAAAAGTGGCGACCCTTTGTAAAAGTGGCCTAATTCATGGCCTAGGTCAGCGTAAAAGACAAGATTTGAGGTTGATGTTTCAAAGGAGTTGCATAAGTTTCTGAGGTATGTTATAACATGCTTTAATGGGTGTCTGAATGTGTTGGGAGATGGTTAGTTGAGAGGATTTAGAGTGAGTTGGGTTCAAGTTTTTAGGTCTACAGACCTAGTAGGGAAGAAGAGTGCTTGTGTGAAGAAATGCCCTTGTTAGGGTTTGAAGTCTCAAATACTAGTTGAATACTGTTGGATTGGTGTTGTTTGTTTGGAAGCCACCCTGATTTTCATCACCTATACCCATAGTCCATGATGAATTTTCCTTTTTTTTCTCCTCCCCAAGCAAGAACATCCCTCTCCACTAGGGAGCTACAGACCCTACCGGCCAAGATGCAAGCAAGCTCCATACGATCCTCTATCGTAGCTCCAAGTGGCCACTTATGCAGGTCCTTCCACCTATACACCAAAGACCGGTCTAGAACCTAAGGATATTTGAAATCTACCACATGAGTCCAATCTGCATCCAAAAAAAATCTACACAGGTCCTGCAAATGAGGATGAGTAAACATAATAGGAGGATATCCACCCTAGCAATCAAACTAGAAGAGAGCCTTTGAACCCCTGTTGCAAATCCAAAATAGGCCTTGCTTAATCAACTTGGCTCCTCTCTTGAGGGTGCTCCAAACCATAGACCCTTTACCCTGAAGAATGTATCTAGGAACATCCTCTCCATCCACAACGCCAAGGTATTTTGAGGTGAAGGTCCTAGCCCAAGTCTACTGATGTTGAGAACACCATCTCCAATAAAGCTTAGCTGCCAAATATTTCCCACTCAAATCAACACGATGCAACCCAAGACCACCCTCCTTCTTTGGGTAGCAAACCACATCCCACTTGACCAAACTCCACTTTCATGAAAGAAGATTTCTAGACCAAAGAAACTGCCAACAAAGGGCCTCAAAGTCTTTCACAAAGCTGGCAGTAGCCGATAAAACAAAGCACTTGTACAAAGGGAGGGCCTGAACCATAGAATTCAAAAGAGTCACTCTCCCTACAGTGGAGAGCCATATGTATGTCCAATGACTAACCTTTTTTTGGAACTTCTCAATAACATCATGCCAAAGCACTCAAGGTAAGGAGCGAACAACCAAAGGAATGCCAAGGTACACAAATAGGAGCAAGCCAACCTGAAACCTAAGAATACCCACAATCCTCTACTAAATAAGATTAAGAGTGTTAAATAAATAGATAAAAGACTTTCCTTCATTAATGCTTTGACCCGAAGTAGCCAAATAACAATCCAAGGCCCTCCTTATATTAACCACTTCATCCACTTTGGCAATTCCCATTAGTTTTGTGTTGTCCACGAACTAGAGTTGGGACTGGGGGGAAGGTTATTACCCCACTACCAACCCTAAATCAAGCCAAGCTCCACTCAAGATTTCAAGAATCTCCCAATCCCTTCTGCCATAAAAATGAATAAGTATGGGGATAAAGGATCTCCCTGTCGAAGGCCCTTGGAAGCCCTAAAAATTTCAGAGGGCTCACCATTGACAAGCATAGGAGAAGGAAGTAGTCGTGACACAACTCAAAACCCAATCAATCTAGTCATTTCCAAATCCAAAAGCTTTTAAAATATTCGTTAAAAAATCCCAGTTGACACGATCATAAGCCTTGGCCATATCAAGCTTAATAAACATAGCCTTCTCCTTGGAGGAGGCCATAAAATGTACAGTATGTAAAGTAATAACCACACCATCCAGAATCTGCCTACTAGCCACAAACCCACCCTGTTCCTTAGAGATCAACATGTCTAACCACGAATTCAAGTGCTCAACAATAAATTTGGTGATGATTTTATACACTATATTACAAAGGGAAATAGGCCTAAAGAGATCCAAAGAATCAACTCCCTCATGCTTATGGATGAGGGCCAATAAGGTGGCATTAAAAGCTCTTAACATTTGCTTATTATGTTGAGATTCCTGAACAACGTCAAGTAGGTCAAGCTTGATAACCTCCCAAAACTCCTGAAAGAACTTAATTGGGAACCCATCAGGACCAGGAGCTTTACCTTTCCTCAACTGAAACACTATATTTTCCAATTCCAACAAAGAGATCGACTTGAGAAGATACCTATTTATTTCCTCAGTAACCAAGGGAGAAATGTAAGCCAGGATTGCATCTTCATCCCCAATAGCAGGAGTAGAATCATCACGAAAAAGAGTAGAGACGAACCAAATAGACTCTTTAGAAATTTTAGTAGAGGAAAGAAGAGGGTCCCCATCTATGGATTTAAGAGAATTTATAATGTTTCCTTTCCTTTTGTCTTTAACCGAATTGTGAAAAAAGGATGTCTTCCCATCCCCCTCCTATAACCAATCAATGCGAGACTTTTTCTTCCAAAACAATTCCTCACGTAACTCCCATTCCTCCACATCCTTTATAGCTGCAGCCTCTAGCCTACTCAACTCCTCAGTAAACCCTTGATCCTAGATTTTTTGAGTGATGGAGTCCAAGTGCTCTTGGGCAACACTTTTAGCCTAGAAAACATTACCGAACTAGTGCCTGTAACAACATTTCAACATATATTTGACATACTGAAGCCTCTTTGTAAAGGAGTACATAGTAGTACCAGAAAAAAACTTTCCATCCCTCCACCACCCAAGGATTAGGTCATGGAGAGATGCATCTTGAAGCCACATAAGTTGGAATTTAAAGCACTGTCTTCTAGGAGACCTAGCCAAACAGGGCACAGAGTTTGATTGGCCAATGATCTGAGCCTTGCCAGTCCAAAATCTCAGAACTAGTCAACCATTTGTTTCCAAACCAAAAAATGGACACTAGGAACTTTTCTAACCTTTCAAAAATATCAGCATCCCCAATCCTCATATCATTCCAAGTAAACACCCCATTCAAAGGTTTGATATCCACCAGATTCATATAGGCCACATTGTCCCTCATGAGGTCCAAGGAGGGATCTAGATGAAAAGACCCACCCCTTTTCTCATCTAGAGACAAGATCACATTAAAATCACCTGCAACAATCCAAGGGAGAAAGGGCTCCAAGGAATGCAAGAATCTAATTTGAGACCACAAGTGAATCTTTCCAGGAAGATCCGTAGGAGAATAAATATTAGAAAGAAGAATTCTCTCACCTGACTCCAAACTGGAAGCAACAAGGGAAATAGAGCATCTGTCAGAAAGCCACCATAAGGGAATAACTCTACGTGGGTCCCATAACTAGGAAAGACCCCCTGAGGTGCCCAATGCCCCAACACATTGACAGAGACCTCTACCCTAGATCTTAGGAACTAAATTCAACATACTATCAATAGACAACTTAGTCTCCTAGAGGAAAACCAAATCGGGAGAGTGAACACGAATCAACTCAGGAATACCCTTTTTTCTAGGGATGCTATTCATACCCTTACATTCCAAGATAGCACAATCATATTTGTGGTTGGGAGAAGTGAGAGTCAATAGTCTGCACTAAGCCAGATTCAACAAATGTCTCCCCAATCAACTTGACCTTTTCCTGATCCTTCTTCCTTCCTACTTTAGGAGGCTTCTCCGAAGCCCCCTTTTTGAGGGGTTTTTGTTGAAGACCCAAAGTAGGAGAAAAGGTCTTTCCTTTACCAGACTCCTCAACAACCTTTTCCATGTAGATCCCAAAACCAGGAGGAACATATACCATATTTGCGTCTGATGACATACTAATTTCCCCACACCTAGAGACTGAGGTAGGGAGTTTAGCATCCATCTCGTCCATTTGACCCCCTGCTAGGGTCACACTAGAAATAACATTTGGATGATCCACCAAGCACTTCTCAACAATAGAACTATTTGTAATTTGCATGTCAAAGGGGGCCCCTTCTTGAACCAAACCCTCTAAAGCTTCAAACCTGTTGAGAGATTCCTCTTCCTGCCTATCCTTGATGGTATGCTTTTGACTTCTATTCCTATTACGAGGTTTAATAGGCATAAAACCATCCTTATCTGCCTCCCCCCTTGCATGGGGGATTTATCCTTATCCATCTTCAAGTTAGACTAATGAGAAGCATTAGTCGAGCCAGCAAACTTAGAAGCTTTG
The DNA here is from genome assembly GCA_007258455.2 of Sequoia sempervirens. Taxonomy (NCBI): domain Eukaryota; kingdom Viridiplantae; phylum Streptophyta; class Pinopsida; order Cupressales; family Cupressaceae; genus Sequoia; species Sequoia sempervirens. The sequence goes on along the minus strand of VDFB02264077.1, from coordinate 366,816 downwards.
GGACACATTCATTGCAAGTGGCCATATTAGTGTCTCAATTTTAGAAACAAATAAAAAATCAATTATTAGAAGGTAACAAATTAGAACAATCAATTATTTTTTTAAGCTTTATGATTTGAAAATTTTGAAGAATACCCATTAAAGTAAACTATAGGCAAATATAAGTGGAAATCCTCCCACAATTATTGAGCTTAACAAGAAATTATTTACAAACCTTTATTGCTACTTTTAAGAGAAATATTAATTAGAACTCACAAATAAGATTATAATTTAAACCAACACCATAAATGAAAAGGGAAGGTCCCATTGTGGTTGCCAAAATGTGAGCACAAAAAAACTAAGTTGGAAACAAGAAGACAAATGCAAAATAAAAGTTGAATCTTAAAGCTCACCTTAAGAGTAGGAAAAAAGTGAATTTTAAGCAATAGAACAAACTAAATCTTATTCTAGACTCAATACTCACCCCAGATAAAGTATTATGAAAATTCAAACAATTAAACAAGAAAAATTATGAATTTTATAATTGCAAGTGGATTTGCTCCAAGGATTAAGAATGTGGAACACTCACTTCAAAAAAAATGTCGTATATATTTAACTAAGACAATTGATATTTTTTGAGAACTTTGAAGCTTCAGTTATAATTTTTATATTGAGAGGATTGATGGTTGGGATTTTCTTGAAAAATATATGGTGGAGATTGAATGAGAAAATTTCTCATGGATCAAGGAGAAGATGGATGATGGTCATGATTAAGTTTGTTCAATTAAAAGGATGAGATTATTAAGTCAAAAATTAAAAAAACATAATAAGAAAGAAAAATAGTTTATTGATAATTTATCTTCTAAAATGATGAGAAGGAATATTAATTAAATAATAAAATATATTTAGATATGAAATTAGGTTAAACTAATTGATTAATTTTTTATGAGTAAAAACGTTATACATAATAATGAAAATGTTAGTTGAGATGTTGCAATATCAGTTCTCCAAAGATGCTCAAAATCATAAGAGAAGTCGATCAATCCATTTGAGCATGGCATGAAATTCTTTCTATCCAATGTTGGACCAATTGTCTATTTGTTTTTTTACATTTGGCTAAAGGACAGTATCGCGTAGGGCATGCATAATCACAAGTTGGGGTTTGACAAAGATTCAACCAGATCATGTTTGACGAGCAACAAATCACTATTCACAGGTAGCATTTTACTACTCAACTTAGCATCCCAAAATTAATTTGGTCCCACACGTCCCAAAATTTCCATCTATCTTTTTATTCCTTTCTACCCCGCCCCAAAATTTCCATCTCTCTTTTTATTCCTTTCTTTTTCCTTCTAAACTTGACCCCCACTACCGCCCCCAAAAGAAATTCTAGCTTTTTTTTTTTCCTTTCTTCCCTTGCCACCCCAAATTTAGAGGATCTTTCCACCTTCTAAACATGACCCCCACTGCCACCCCTAAAATAAAATCTTTCTTTTTTTTCCTTTCTTCCCTCGTCACCCCAAATTTAGAGGATCTTCTATTTTCCATCTCTCTATTTTATTCATCTGCTCATTTTTCTCCAAAGATTGTTGAATGGTTTGTACAAGAACCCAATAAAAACACACTTTAATAATAAAACATAGAGTAGTTATTATTATTGTTCTGGTGCCAATTTGCTTCTGTAGATTCAAACCCTAGACCTCCACTACATCATCAAGCAAAAATTACTTATGATGAAACAAGTAATCTACACAATTGCACACATCCACACAAAAAACACTAGATATACGTGGAAACCTAGATGAGAAAAACCATAGTGAGATGAGCTACTTGGAGCTACTGTCCAAATCTAGCCTCACAAAAACAATGAATCACTTACAATCATGAAGTAGGCACTAACCTACCAAAGACAACAATCCCTAATTTTATGTGTAGGCACCAAACTACTGGAGACACAAATCCCCAACACAAAGATCTAAGCACCAATCCAATAGGTAAGACACTAGTCCTACTGAATTATAGAGAAATGATTTATGGACCTTTAAGATTGATAACTGTATAGGAGCGAATTTGCACCCCCTATGCAAATTCCCCTTTCACATACCCTCACCTTAGAAAATCAAATTCGAAGGAAAAATTCCACATCACCCAACTACCTTCCATCCACTTGGCATCTGTCCTTTGTGTCAGTGAGAGAATATTTGTTGGGATGAATGCATGGCATATGGACGTCTATGCGGTACGCTATCGTACCTAATGGATTCTTGCGTCTGAAGTTGGTAGAGGCATCACACACTCAATTGAGGTCAAATTGCAATGTCCCTCTTCAACCAACCAACCCGAAAAATGACATATTCTTCCTCATTCTTCCTTCAAATTCCTTCATTCTCACTTCATTTCATCTTCTAGCAACATCTCTTAGCAATTCAATCTCACTCTCTAGCATCTCATTCACTCTCAAGCAACATTCTAGCACTTCCATTGTGAACATTGCAGCAACAACATCACTCCATCAACTCCACATTGCAAGTGTGAGGCAAGCCATAGAAGCGTGGGCTTGGAGTCTTGCGAGACCTCCCTTCATTATAGTTATGGTTGTGGTGACTTTGCCAAGTCCATATTCTCCTCCATTGGCTAGTGAGATTTTGGGTGGAGGTGGTAATGTTTCACTCCTCTCCTTTGTAATTTGATTGAGTAGCACAATATTTTTTGTAGTTTTCTTTGCTCTCTTTTTTTCCTTTATCACATATTCTACTCCGTTGCTTTCCGGCTGTCCATAGAGGTGGAAACACCAAAACAGGGGTCTAACTGAGGCAAGCCCCTATACATCCCCCAACAATTTTCCTTCTTGCTTGTGTGTAAGTGAACACATGTGTGGAGCTAGTTGGTGAATTGGCACTTTTGTGAGATTATCTTCGTCACCCTAGTTCTTATTCACTTGATTTATCATTTTAGTATCTATTTCCTGTACTTTATCATTATGTTTTTACCATCTAGATTAACTAGCTAGGCTAATAATACGTTTTTAGGCAGTCTTCAGTGTACTTCCTATTCTCTAGCCGTACAGATGCTAACGCGCTACACTGTTGTCCTAGAACTGTGCTATCATCATTAGATAGAGAGTTGTTTGAGGTGCAGTACGAACTCTGAAAACCTGCTCGCCTAGCTCAAACCTAAGTTCAGGATCTATAGAGTGATAGAAGTACGTTATAGTGCTCATCATTCTCGATCCTTATCCCAAGGAATCTTTTAGAGTGAGGTAAGTTAGGGCAGCCCTCCGCTCTTGACTCTCTGTGACCTAGAGCATTGACGTGGTTGGTCCCCCTCTCTTACATTTTTGGTGAACCCGACGTGAACAACATTTGCCCATTCATCGATGTTGAGAATTTTTCCTTGTACCTTGTGATTATCGTAACCCTGAGTGTTGTGAAGGTTTATGAGCATCACAACCCAGTCCATGACTTCTGGGTACATTGTTAGGAGAAGTGTGTGACACCTTCCAATGGAGAAGACAAAGGTCATTACTAGTTTCTCTACAGGCCTTTTTGTCAGATCTGCCATTGGTCTATCTACCCAAAAGCAGTTGTCGAGGGGCGAGGTAGGATCCTGCGATGAGACCGACCACGTCCCCACTCCTCCTGCATCTCCTACACCATTGTCAGTAGACAAGCATGAAGTCATTCATATTCCTTCATAATATATCTCTACCCTTAGCAAAGGGTTGGGTGACTTGGAGAATCACTTGGAAAAGGACCCAAAGTTGGCTAGAGCCACTCAGGTTATTAGTGAGATAAAGTATATGGTGGGAAAAGAATGAACAGGCATAGAACTCCTGGCTAGTCTCTCTAGTCTGACTGAAGCGTGTGCCCTTCCAAACAATGCTAACATTATACAAGGGGTTGCTCTTGAAGAACATGAGAGACAGTTAGGAATGCCGATGCCTCCCACATTTGTGTATATGATCAACATAGTCCTGTCGATCAATGTGTCCTCTACTTTTGAGAGATTTGAAACTATGAAAGCAAACATAATACCCTTAGGTTTCAGTTTCACCCCTCCTGTCACCTCAGTGGTGGAGGTTTTGGCAGGTTGAGTGGTGGGGGCTTTGGCAGTGGTGGTGGCTTCGATAACAGGGGTGGCATTGGCAGAGGTGGTTTTGGTGGAGGCCATGGTGTTGGCTTCAAAAGTGGAGGTGGCTCTAGTGGAGGCCCTATTGGTGGTGGTGGCTCCGACAGTGGCCACGTTGGTGGTTTCAGAGGTGGCTCTGGTGGTGGTTCTAGAGGAGGTCCCACTAGACCTTTGTCATCCCAAGACGCTATTCTAAATGCTCTTCTTCAGAATATGGGTAAGATGCAAAGCCAACTGGCGAGTCTCTCCCAAGCCTCTACCCAGCCTATATTTCAACCCTTCTTCCAACATAGTCCATTGTCAGTAGCAATCTTAAGCACCCCCTTCCCACAAGGAATGGAGATTCCTAAATTTAAGAAGTATGGTGGTGAACGGGACCCGCAAATGCATGTGGCCACCTTTAACGCCATGTGTATAGACTTCTTCCATCATGATGAATTGATGGAAAAATTATTCCCTCAATCCCTTAAGGATGCAACACTTGAATTGTACTGTTCCTTACCTAATAACTCTATTTTCTCATTCAATCAACTTGTAAATCAGTTTCTCTTACAGTTCCAAGCCAACATCAGATTGAAGATGACATTTTCGGATCTCGTCCAATGCAAACAAGGGGATAATGAGAAGATAACTAATTTTATAGCGCGGTATCAAGTGCTTTTCTTACAAATCTCGTACATGTTGCTCGATTCTGACATACAAAACATATTTATAAGGAACTTGTAGAGACCTTGGCAAGAAAAGTTTTCCCTTATGAAATACCCTTCTTTCGTGCATTTGTGTGTTGCGCTATGAGAATATCAACAAACAGTAGTCCAGTTCGGGGGATCCTCCTTGCGCTCCCATTCAGAAGGGAAATCCATTGTATAGATCTCTGGAAAGGGTAAGGCTGTCTTGAATGTGGTAGTCGCTATGAATGATAACGCCCTCAGATGCAACAAAAGTTCACAAAGTTAGCAAAATCTTATTCTTCCATCTTACAAAAATTGTTGAAGGATAAAATCATAACCTTGGAGAACCCTAAACCTCTCAAGGAACCTTACCCTAGTTGTTACGATGCAATTGCCTTCTGTCAGTACCATCGAGTTAACGAACATGATACCGAATGTTGTATGCACCTGCGTCATGAGATACAGGACCGCATCAAGGATGGTACTATTCATCTAGATGGAAATAAAAAAAATGCAAACAAATCAGTGGTGAAAGCGAATAGTGAGTTGCAGATATACACAGACTCATTTATGTCGCATTCTGCTAACTTAATTATCGATCCCTCTAATTCTACCACTTGGCCCGAGGCATACATTAACATGGTCATGGTTACTTCTACTGTGCACCCTATGACCGGCTCGCCACATGTGACATTCACCTCATAGGATATGACCTTGAACAACAAGCCTTCTCCCCTCTACATTCTTGCTCACCTAAATGGAAACATTGTTATGGGGGTCTTAGTTGAGCTTGCGAGTCGAGTGAATGTCATTACAAAAGAGACAATGTTGTTGAATTCATTGTAGAGGGAGGAATACGAGGAAACAAAGTCCACCATTCGTATGCATGATGGTCTTTGTCTCAAACCGTATGGCTCAATAACTCTGTCTGTCCTAGTTGGACCTAGGGCTGTAGACACAATTTTCGATGTTATTCTGGAGGCAGATTTGTTCAAGCTGAAGCTAGGCATACCTTGGCTAGCTTCCATCAATGGAATCACCTTTGTCATCCATAAGTGTTTAAAATTATCCCATGAAGGTGTTGTGCGCATTGTGCATGATATTGGATACCAGTTGTTGGTATCTCGTGGGGGCTACTCATTGGATCATTTTTGGCCCACCCTAGTTGGTTTGCTTCCCCCAAGAATGGACCTACTTTACAAGAATTGTGTGAAGTATAAGACTGTGGGCAAGGGATAGCCAAAATTGAACCTTTCGGTAGTGCAACAACAAGTTTCCCCCTCTTCCCGAAGAGGAAAGGAGAAGCTATCCCATTCTCGGGATGCCTCTCCCACTCCTGGATTCTACTTAAGGAGTTTGATGGTGCCTGCTTGTTACTGACCTAAGATTAGGATTTTGGACCTCCCTATTAGACCTCTTGGGCCTTGGCCCTACTTGTATGGTAGGAGAAAGGGTCCCTGCGAGGAATCCTCTATGTGTCAGCCTTCGTAGCCTCCCATTGCTTCTGCTCCCAAATCAGTAAACGGGAAGAGGCCTGCTGTCGAGGCATTAGAGCCGACTCCCCCCATTGTTTCTCAACCTGATCCTCTTATTACTGTTCAGGAGTCTATCCCTCTACCAAAAATAGTTATGATGGACACTCCTATGGATGAGCAGGAGATTTCTGTCCCTTCCCAGCTCCCGACCTCTAGCTTGAAGAGTCATAGAAACTGCCTTGCGTGTGAGCGCAAGCTTTGGAAAAAGGCTCTGGCAGGTAAGTAGGCCGCTTTGCAGAAGAAGGAAGAGGAAATGACCGCCCCTGCTTCAGGGCCTCCTAATGCGTCCTCCTATTTCCTCCCCTCTACTTCTGTTCAATCAAGCTTCGTTCTGCTTCTGACTCCTGCTATGAGTGTGAGTGTGCCTGACCCTAAAAAGGTACAGGTGTTTATCGCTCCCTCGACTGAGCCACCCCTATTGATGTCCCTTCTGAACATCCCGTTGTTCCCTAAACACGTGGATATGTCAAATATTTTGGTGGTATCTACCACAATTTTCTCCTCCTCCTCTTCCTTTGTGCCTCTCATCTCGTTCGTGGGGAGTTCACATCCCTCGATGAAGCAAAAGGTAGAGGTTGGCCCCTCTAGCAATGGAGAGTGTATGAGGAGCCCACCTTCTCCAAAGGGTGGTCTTGCTCTAGCTTGTTCAGTCCTAGTGACAGAGCAAGCCCCAACTTCCCCTAAGTTTGTCATTGCTCACGAGTCACTCAGTGAGTCTAGTGGTGAATCTCAGGAACCATCCTCCCCATCCATTGAGGCATGACATGGCACTCCTATGAAGTGAATATTCAAGTCTCTAGATGAGGTCCTAGCCTTATCGCTGATCTTCGCGAAATCGTTGACCATAGCTCCACAAGAGCCTAGCGGAGAAGACCTTGCGGGGGCTTCTTCCTTAGCCCTTGTTACAGGAGGGTCAGAAGCTCCTCCCCTTAATATTCCACCATTACAGGCTCGTCCACCTTCCCCTTATAACGATCTAGATTGTGAAGCAGACAACCTCTTGGTCGATGAGTGTTAAGGGAGGCCTCTTCTTTATCTTTAGATTAGATGTGTGTGTGTGTGTGTGTGTGTTGTAATGTGTTCCCTCGTACTTGTGCTATGTGTTCTTGGATGACCCTTGTCACCCTTGTTGGTGCTTGGATACAGAAATGATTTTGTGTCATGAACCTTGTTCTATTTGTATCATCATTCTTCCATGTTTGTGTTTGACTTTCAACAAATTGGGGATGATGCAAAGTGTTGGGGGGCATTTAAGCTTCCCTTCCATGTTGACCCAATTTTTTATTTTTACTTTTTCTTCTCGTGCATTCCTCACATGGTCTGATATAGTAGGGGGTTGATGACAATTCATTAATATACTATTACTATACTTATATATATTTATGAGCAACTTTGACCCTGAAATATTAGATCACCCCTGTGTCCTATGTTTGTGATGATTTCTCTTTTTCTCGTTATCTTTATCTCTTCTTTTCTTGAGTTGTCCCTTGTATGTGTGACAATGCTACTTCTATAATGTTTCAATTTTTAGAAAATGAATTCATTTCCAATGAACCTTTTCTTGAGAATCTTTGCAACCTTTTTTCAAAAATCGCATTCTCAACTTAGACCCGTAATGGAACATGTTTCCTTCGTCATGGGTTCGTAAAGAAAGAACTTGAGAAATTTCCTTCGAGGTGGGAGAAAATTTTTCATGTGGGAGAAGCCTTGACCTTCCCCTCGCAAGGGGGCATTTTCTTCCTTTTGAATTCCTTTATGAAGTGAACATCTTTCGAAAGGATTCCTTGATGATAAATTGATTTGAGAAAAAATGTCTCTATTACACTTTCAAACAACGCGTCCCTCAAGTGGACCCATCTTCACATCAGGTTCCTAATGGACCCCTTTGAAAGCCTTCCAACTTGTCGATGGTCTGTGTGATTGTTCACTTACTTGCCTGTGTGGCTGCTTTGTGTTTCTTGGCATGTTTTATTTGCGGATTAACATGTCGCTTTGTGGGTGCGCTTGTGATGTTGTTTTTGACTCTAAGGAGTCCCCTTACATCTGGGTTTCCCTCATGTGAGAGATCTTGGGGGACACCTCCTTGTAGGTCTGCGAGCTTGTGAGATGCTTACATCTCTGGGCTTCCTCCATGTGAGAGATCTTGGGGGTCGCCTTCTTGTAGGTTTGCAGGCCTGTAGGGCACTTACTTCTCGGGGATTCCTTCATGTTAGAGATCTTGGGGGTTGCCTCCTTACAGGTTTGTGGGCTTGTAAGATGCTTTCATCCTGGGGGATTCATCCATCATTGGTCCAAGGGCCTTCGGTGTACTTTGTGTAGCTTCATAGTTTTGCTGGGTTATGGAGTCTTTTGCTCGAAACTCCTTAGGGAGAGTACCTGTGGAGTCCTTTTCTTGTCTTGCACTTTTGAGCTCGCCAAATAATGATCTACTTCCTGACAGTTTAGGTATAAATTTCTAACCCTACTAACTCTTCGATCTACTTTATCAAAGCACTCATCAGTACTCGTGCTTGCTAAAGTGGGGGCAAAATGTATAGGAGCGAATTTGCACCCCCTATGCAAATTCCCCTTTCACATACCCTCACCTTAGAAAATCAAATTCGAAGGAGAAATTCCACATCACCCAACTGCCTTCCATCCACTTCATTTGTCCTTTGTGTCAGTGAGAGAATATTTGTCAGTGATGAATGCACAGTGCACAAATGTCTGCACGGTGGGCTGTTGTCCCTAACAGATTTTTGCATCTGAAGTTGGTAGAGGCATTACAGACATGATTAGGGTCAAATTGTAATGTCCCTCTTCGACCAACCAACTTGAAAATTGTAGATTCTTCCTCATTATTCCTTTAAATTCCTTCATTCTCACTTCATCTCATCTTCTAGCAACATCTCTTAGCAATTCAATCTCACTCTCTAGCATCTCATTCAATCTCAAGCAACATTCTAGCACTTCCATTGTGAACATTGCAATAGTAACAACACTCCATCAACTCCACATTGCAAGTGTGAGGCAAGCCATAGAAGCATGGGCTTCGAGTCTTGTGATACCTCCCTTCATCACAGTTGTGGCTATGGTGACTTTGCCAAGTGCATATTCTCCTCCATTGGCTAGTGAGATTTTGGGTGGAGGTGGTAACATTTCAGTCCTCTCCTTTGTGATTTGATTGAGTAGCACAATATTGTTTGTAGTGTTCTTTGCTCTCTTTTCTTTCCTTTATTGCATATTCTACTCTGTTGCTTTCTGGCTATCTATGGAGGTGGAAACACAAAAATGGGGGTCTGACTGAGGTAGACCCCTATACAACCCCCAAAAATTTTCCCTTTTGCTTGTGTGTAGGTGAATGCACATGTGGAGCTAGTTGGTGAATTGGCACTTTTGTGAGATTATCTTTGTCACCCTAGTTCTTATTTACTTGCTTTATCATTTTAGTATCTATTTCCTATACTTTCTCATTCCATTTTTACCATCTAGATTAACTAGCTAGGACAATAGTATATTTTTAGGAAATCTTTAGTGTACTTCATGTTCTTTGGTCGTACGGATACCAACGCACCTGAGAGATTCTAGCACGCCGCACTGTCGTCCCAGAATTGCGCTGCCATCCTTGAACAAAGAGTTGTTTGAGGTACAATACATACTCTGAAAACCTGCTCACCTAGCCCAAACCTAAGTTTAGGATCTGTAGAGTGATAGAAGTACATTATAGTACTCATCATTCTTGATCCTTATCCCAAGGCGTCTTTTAGAGTGAGGTAAGTTAGGGCAGCCCTTCGCTCTCGGCTCTTTGTGACCTAGAGCCTTGATGTGGTTGGTCCCCCTCTCCTACATTAACATAGCTTGCATTTGATTTGATCAACCTTCAGACACTCTCCCACACAACATATGATCTTCTAATAATGACACACAATGATCGGAATGCAACTCACATTACATCACTCTGGTATTTGTATTGAAGCCCTAATTATATAGAATTCTTACTACCACAAATCACCTAGGATGAATCCTAGTCATAAATACATACATTGACAATATCTCCTGTTGGCCAAAAACCTCTTAACACCATTCGTAATTAGCCATGTCAGCTAAGGGTAGACCGTAATTCAAATTGATATGAAATGTGTAGATGGATTGATCCTAAAACAATTGTGTTACTGCTAGTGTTAGATGATGTTATGTGCTTCCTTCAGTGATCTTAAACTAGACCTATTTTATCTTCACACGTTTCCACCAAATGGTGCATGCTTCCCTTATCTGGCGCAAACACTTAGACATTATTCATAGTCAACCAACCAACATAGACAACACTTTGTTCTAACTATTTGTTTTCTGAAGCTCAACCTCTGAAACTTTGGAATTTGATTCATCATGATTAACTTTACTTTAGGTCCAAAACACAATTTGTAGCATTCAACTATGGTAGAATGCAAAGCAAAACAATATGACACTATAATACAGTGCATGAGTAGCAAACCACAAAATATTATCACAAACACTTCCAAACTACTTCCAACAACTATAATAGATACAATATGATATTACAAACATACTACAAGTAGTCTTCTTCTCAGTAATGATAACATTAACATTCTACAACTGATCACACCTCTTGTCATAGTACTTTTTGATTTCAAATGCATGACATGACAAAATTAATTACATTTAATTCTCACTGATCTACTGACATCACTCCTTTGACATCAATGAACTCCTTTGACATTAACGACAATATATGTTCAACAATCTCCCCCTTTTATCATTGATGGAAAACAAATTTTTTTTGTTAGCACATCAATACATACCAAACTTATCTGGAACTCCTTGTATGTGATACAAATGAAGTTCCTTAGCATTTGAGCTACATAAAAAATATAACATTTTTAGTTCCTTTCTCCCCCTTCAACATCAATGGAAAAGGACAACTCATTTGAAAGATATAACATTTGGAATTCCTTTGGATTCATTCTTCTTTTCATTTAGGGTCTATTTCTCCCCCTATGTCATTTCCTATCTGAAAATCATTTGGCAAGGCCACCAAGCATGCTTGCAGTAGGGAGTCAATACTCTTCCTTAATCTGTACTTCCTCTTGATTCAAGAGGAGGAAGCAACCACTTCCAACTTTTGCAGGAGATATTAAAAAATCTCCTTGGAAAGAGGTTTTGTGAAAATGTTTGCAATTTTCTCCTTTGTCTCAATACACCCCAAATTCACTTCTTTTTCTTCAACCTTCTCTCTCAAAAAATGGTACTTAATTGCAAAATGTTTTGTCCTTGAATGCATCACCAAATTATTAGAAATATTTATAACACTAGTATTCTCACAAAGAATGGAAATGGGCTCATCAAAATCTATTTTCATCTCTTTCAAGTTCTACTTCATCCATAATACTTGAGTGCAATATGAAACTGTTGCAATGTACTCCACTTTTGCTAGAGATAAGGATATTGAATCCCACTTCTTACTTAACTAGGATACAAGATTGTCACCAAGAAAGAAAGTTCCACCACTTGTACTCTTTCGGTCATCTATGCTTCGGGCCCAATATGCTTCTATGTATGTACTTAGTGTGAAGTTTTCACTCTTAGGATACAACAAATCAAAATCCATTGTAGCCTTTGTATATCTAAATATTCTTTTTACTACTTTGACATGAGTTTTTTTAAGTGTTGCTTGAAACCTTTCTACCATCCCTACTACTTACATTAGATCTAGTCTAGATGCAGTTACATACAACAAACTACCAACCATTGAGCTATAAAAAAATTATTTTGTAAGAGCAAATTCGTCATTTTTACTCAATTTACACCAAGCAACCATAGGTGTACTCACTAGTTCTTCCATCTTAAACTTGCTCAACATTTATTTTATATACTTGTTCTGAGAAATGACTATACATTTTTTTTGATTCAGATATCTATAAAAAAAGAAAGAAAGACAACTCACCAAGCATTGAAATTTCAAACTCTTTCTGCATTGCATCCTAAAACTCCTTGCACATAGCATCACTGCTTCCTCCAAAGATGATTTCATCAACATAAACAACAACAATCAATAATTGATCACCTTCTATTTTTATGTACAAGTTGTCTATGTTACCTCTCTTGAAACCTTGTCGTTGCAGATATGTATCCAATCTTGAATACTGTAATGACCCCTCCTTAGTCAGTTTTAGTGTTTTGGTGGATTATCCTATCAACGGGTCCTCGTAGGCTAATGTTAGTGTTTAGAGGGCATTATTAGGGAGTTTCTTGGTTCTCCACATGTCAGTTTCTTGTGTTATCTTCTCCAGTGTTTGGTGATATTTAGGGACAACCTTCCTAAGGTGTTTCAGGTTCTGTTTACACTCACTTACTATTTATATTAAGTCACTTGGGTATTTGGGTCCAACCTTACTATTTATAGTAAGCCATTCTGATAAGCAGTAGAAGCAGTGGGTAACCTCATGGTGTTGGCATAATCAGTTTAATGTTGATATTTATGGAGTTATGATTTATTAATTATTATTAAGTAATTAACTTTAATAATAATTAAATTATGAGTGAATATTATTAATGATGTTTAATCAACTTTATAATATATGATTTTATTAATCATAAGGTCAATTAAAAAACAATACCAACATGAGGATTATTTAATATGAAGCAACAAAAGAAAATGTTATTTATTATTAAATGATTTAAAAAGCCAAGGGAAATCATGGCTTTTTGGAGGAGGTATAAAAGCTTTCAAAAAAGCTCATTCATTATTCATTCACTTTTTACAAACTTGATGCTTTTTTGCTAGGGAGAAGAAACAAGGGTTTGAAGTATAAATTCAATCTTGGAGAATGATAACTCTCTTAGATTCAGTGATCTACAGGTGTGAAATATCACCCAAGGATTTCTCTACAGGTGGCTTCATTCAGGAGCTGTAATTGTGCTTATTGGAGTTAATTTATAGAGGTATCTGAAGGGATGATTTTTGCAGTGTTAAATTAGAATTATGCAAAGGATTTTCAAAGGGTTTAAAGGCAATGTGAATCCAAACCATCAGGTTGTACATCTTTGTTGGACTCAAGCAACACTGAGAGGGGGAATGAATCAGTGTTGAGCAATTTCCTTTAATAATCTGTCCTTTCTAATGCTTAAAACATTCAATCAAAGAAAGATGCATGAACATGAAACAATAACCCACAACACCATAACACAAGGATTTTTATGTGGAAACCCTGTTAGGGGAAAAACCATGGTGGAGGTCAATCCACAATTTGAGTACTCAAATATAGTGTTTTACAAAATGGGAATGCACTTGCATTCAGGCACATTGCTTAGAGCTCACTGCTCAAAATAAGGAAGGCTCACTACCTTACAAAAGATTTGGATTACAACAAAAGGTTGAACTGAATAGATAGCATCTACAAATTCCTGATTACAGTTCCGGTTAGGCTCATAGATCAGATTCTAGACTTCCTATCTGATTCTGCACTTCGCTCTGCTCTGCCTTAATTCGCTTCAAAAAAATCCTCTTCTGCACTAATGAAAATATCTCAATTGCTCTTCTGATATTCACACATACATCAACACATATCGAACTCTCACATATGCACCCAAAATGAATTAATCGATCTCATATATATATATATCTGCTACCAATATTTCAATCACTATATGTCGGCTCTAATGAAATGGAAAAGATCTTCTAATTGTCGGCTCAAATCATGAGTAACTTTTAATGCGCATCCACCAAAGTCAGCCATAGCATAGATAGGACCCAAAACAAAATATTCAAACATAACAATACTTCAAACAATTCTACCTTAAACATCCGCAACACCAAACATTCGCTTAGTCGGCCTTCATATATTAATAAACAAAAAATTGAGCAACCGGATCTCCTAACTTGTACACCACTTGATGTGACAACACAAAACTCAAGAATAATATATTTCAGATACCCATCGACCTTCCCTAAGATCCACAACCAAAACTGATAACCTAGTAATGCAAACTACTTGACAAATTTTGGCTTCAACCGGATACCTTGTTCTTCACTCTTCCTTCCAGTATAGACAAATGCTGACATGTGGACCAGATCAATGACTTTAGTTGCCATCAATGACAACACTAGAGGCCATATGCCAACAATCTTTAGCAGACCGTACACATGTAGCTTGGTTGTGGGGTTTCTCCAAAGCCAAACACCTATCAATTATAGCCATAAACACCCACATTGTTAGCATCTAGGGCAGAGGAAGGTTGTGCAAAATTTTCAAGGCGGGATTATGTGGTTATGAGGAGTGGCGTCCAAATTTGCAAGCCTCCAGTTTGCTGGTTAAAACATTTTCAGACTTGCATTTCATGATATTAGCTTCTGGGTATGATTGTTATGTAATTACCAAGCATTAATAAAAAAATTGAGTTGTTAGATTAATATTTTGCTTTAGTATTCCTTTATTTTGCAATTATATGCATTTCTTGCATTCCTGGCAAAAAAACACAAAAAAACAAAAAACATAAAACTAAAAACAAAGATGGGTAAAATTTTTAAAAAAACATATATCCTATTAGGGGTGGGATATTTCAAATACCATACTCTAGGGGCTTGTTTGAGTCCTTAAGAATCCTTTTTATAGTCTACACACAAAATCTAGTTTGTTTAAACACTAGAATCCTTTCGGTTGTTCAACATGTAGATTTCTTCTTCTAACTCTCTATTCAAAAATGTGGATTTGACATCTATTTGATATGTCTTGAAATTCTTGAATGTTGATAATGCCAAAAACATTTTGATTGCCTCTAACCTTTCTACTAGAGCAAATGTCTCCTCAAAATCAATTCCCTCAACTTGAGCATATCCTTTGCATACAAGTCTAGCCTTGTTCCGATCACTTTTCCATCTTCATTCAACTTGTTTTTTGTTAGTTAACAAATTGGGAACCTTGAAGTTTTATGGCTCTTTGCCCTGAAAGATGCAATCATTCCCCAACAACTCTGGAAATATCACAATTTCATTTATGATTTCCCTCTGAATTTTAGAGGTACAACTCCCTCGTATGATTTAATTGGTTTTCTGGGTATGCTTTTAATTGGAAAGCAAAAAAGGAAAACTAATATCTACACAAAAACATGATACATATATGATAGACAAGCGTAGAATAAACATAATGCAAATTAGATGATGCATAGATCACCCACTTCACACCCATAAATGGTAACTAGGAAAAAACAAATAGCAGATCTCTTCAATAGACGAGTTAATTAGAACTCACAGATTCTGAAATAACACCTACACAATCTGATATAACAGATGATACATTGAAGAGTGATTGTAAAGGCACACAAACATTTGCAACCAAAAATAAATATTAATAAATTCATAGATTTAGAACATCTCTCTTATTTCTCCAATGCAAAATGTGAGTTCACAGGCTCAACATTTCTATACAACAAACTATGATGAAAAGAAAATCAAACTTCTCCCTTCTTCCCTGGGTAAAATAGCAAAAAAGATATCTGTTTTCTATAGCCTTCACAGAGGCTCCTATTCAATAGTGAAAAAGAGATCCCCCTATGTTTACAGATTACATATTTATAATATCCCCCAAAATAAGCTTTTCAGTTTCGTAACTGTTCCTTTGAAATTACTTACATCAAAAATCTAAAGAACCGTAAGTTCTTTGTACATATTGTAACATATTAAAATTCTTTAGAGGCACATGTTGCAGATTTTCCTATTTTGATGATGAACGGTCCAAAATGTTTACCCCGACCACTTATGATTTACTTGTAACTGCCTCTTTTAGAAGAGCCTTTTTAACTTCTCTATGCTACATGGCTCGTAAATGATTTTTTTGATTTAGATAATCTGATATAGTGACGTGGATGATACCTATTAGTAGAATTTTTGTTTTTGAAGTAAAAAAATTCACTCTTATGAGCCTTCTATTCTTGAACGGAGCGACATCATGGAAAACGTAGGCCTTCAACATGCTTACAACTTTGGTGTTATCTCTGAGAAATTTTAACACATTCTTGGCTTGCTCCTCTGCTTTTTACATTTGTAGGATATAAACATACTCATTCCCCCACAAAATTTCTACTTTTTGATCATAGAGATGGATTGCAAACATTTCCAATACCGGTTGAACATACACAAGGGGTGAGCAAGTATTCATGGTGTATAGGATACACTTCCAGAAAAAATTGATCACTTAGCAATATCCTTATCAAATTCACGTTCTGGAATGGGAAATATCTTTGAAATGCAAGTGAAAAGAGTTGGCTTTGCAATGAAACCCATATTTCTTAAAATGCTTCTAAAGGTCCTTCTAATCATCATGCGAAGAAGCTCCTTTAATATCACTTTTAAAGTTCATTCATATCTATGTTTTCACATCTCCTCATTCCCCTTTTGTGTTTATTTAAGTGGCATATTTCTCAAACTAAGCGAAGACTTATCCTATCTTCATGGTGGATGCTTCCATTTAGAGGCTTGCACAAATCATTCCACCATGTCATGAGGAATAGCAAAGGTATTTATGCTCGAAAGTTCTCCTCTAAACATGTCCTCTTTAGGTTACTATAATTTGCACCATTTCTTAGGGTCTATCAATCCTCTTTTATTACTTAGTACATCCCTTGTAGTTAGCAAATTCACAAATTATGGAAACAAGCTAAAGTAAGAAAGGTCATTTCATGATAAACTCTAAGAAAACCAAAGACAACTATCTATTCTTCGTCCACCATGTCCTCTCATTGATATTTCTACTTTTGTTGTACAGAGGATGAACCCAACGAGTAATCGACATTCTATGCAGATAATTGGTCAACAATGGTGAATATGTGGAAGATATTTTGAAACATAAACTAACTCCTTCACGCAAATTTCACTTCCCCTTTTAAATGCAATAGTCTCTACTAACCATGAACCCATGATTTCCCTAAATACTGATAATGGTATTCACATTGATGTATCAACCTATTCATTCTTTCTTTCCAAGCACCCCTTTATAGGCTGCCACAGGTTCATAACATTTCCACCTCCAATTAGCACTTTCATCAATCTCCCTGTTCTTTTATTTCATCTTTTGCAATTACATGCAGTAATTATTGACCTTAACAATAACGAGAACTTGATTGTCATGTTCAAGAACTTTTTGCACTAATTGAAGTAAATCATGTACCACAGCTGAAAATTGACTATAGGCAATTGCAAAATCAATTGTCTCTTTACTCCAGGCGCGAATGCTATTCAGATGCTCTTGTTTGATGAATTCCATTGCTAACAACACCCTTGAAATGATGATTTTTACTTGGGAATTTCTCTTGTGAAAGGTCTATGGATGGGTTGTTTTTTTCAGGGTCTTCATCAAACATGATTATCAATATCTTTCACAACCATCATACTACTTTTAATGTAGTAGTGGAATTTTGATTGGTTACCATGACCATTGCAATGGTTGTCAATGTTAGTTTTCAAACTCATATAAAACATTACCTAACTCTCAACATTTTCTTTCGAAATAGGCTAGCAGCCTTTTGATGGGTTAGTATAACCATATCAGATGCCACCCAGGGTTTGCGAACTTCATGCTAATACCGCCAATCTTACTTAATCTCCAACTTTTCTTTATCCCCTCAAAATAAATGTATTTGGCCTTTTGATAAAGGACAAAACCACAATTAAAACCGTGAGAGATATTCTCTTTATTTTAATTTCACATGTGATGTTGGTCAATTGTGAAGTTTCAAAAATTCTCTATCAAATACCTTAACTGCCTTGCACAGTTATGTCAATGGCGCACCAAATAGGAAATTTCATAGTTACTCCTAATCCTTCTTAGCCAGGTATATGATGCCAATTACAACAACATTAATGAGTATCTTAGCCAAGTAACCATCATTCCCCTTTGAACTTAGAAAATGCCATTGGTTTGAGAGTTGATGATGTTTTCAAAGCCATCACAAAGTTGCACCAGTTGATCAATAGGGAAATTTGGATTTTTTGTATTGACCTTCTATGCAACAGAGTAGTTAATCCATTAGCCAGAATCCTTGTTTGACACAACTTCATTTTACAATATTTTGCAGGATACACCGATGAGAAAGAGCTCAAGAAGCAACAAGCTTATTTCCCTCTATTATTGATAGGAACCTTTGTGACTACTCTTAATGAATTCATTTTAATATTTATACCACAATTTTTCCAATGGGAAATCACAAACATCAACTAGGATGACAACGATGACTTCTTAACAAAAAGAGAGACTCTAGGTGACCAAATAAACCATTTCTTCAAACTCACTTTATTAACTTGAAAAGTTGGATAACAGTGAAGGAGACTTCTATAGCTTCAATCTTCCAAGTGAAGAATATGCTAGTGGTGCAAACTTTGAAATACCCAATTTAACATTTAATATCATGTGCTACCTCACTGCTTGATTTTTCCAAGACATTAGCAACTTTTTCAATTTTGCAATTGAAGCTTACCTCTTTAATCTGGAAATATCTTGTTGTCTTCAATCAATGAAACTCTTAATGACAAGATGCATTATTTTTAATGAGGTTGGATACCAAGGGGAGAGTTAAAAATTGGCCATACATAAAATTGGGCTGACAGAGGCTCTGATTGGGGGATGTATTTTCTACGAGAATGCAAAGAGCTCCAATTTTTTTGGGAAAGATCAGTGCCTTGTCCATTGGGTAGTAGAGTAGAGAGGAGGCAAAAGAAGCAAGAGCAAGCCAATAACGAGAGGAAGAAGAAAAGGAAACTAAACTACCTACACAACAAAAAATCCTAATATGTACACGATAGGAAGACCCTACCTCAAATGTCTCCAAGATAATCATGCAAATCCATTTACAAGTTGGGAGAACTAGCTACTTGTGCGAAATAAAGCTTGGTGACTGAAAAAAGTGTGCACAACTAACTTCCAACTTGCGACTGCTGCCATCAAAAACATAAGACAAGCATCTTGTAAAACTTCTCTAGATAAAATCTGATGCTCAAAAGGACACTCTTTGTTATATGCCTCTGTAACCAAATGATTCATATTGGCACTATTTTGCATAAAGTCACCAAAATCTTCCCATGTAATATTAGCTGCAATATCATGTTGCATTTGATTTTCTGAAACAAAAGAAATCGTTCCTCAAATTGGACATCCCACATGTAAATCATGAGATAAAGTAACTTCTCGGTTGCTACATGTGGGAGTAATTGCATTATTTAAAAATTTTGGACCCCAATTTGCAACATATGCTTCAACAAAATTATTAGATTCAACTGCTAATTCATCTATTTCAATCTCTTCTTCATTTTTATCCATCCCACCTATTGGTTCTGAATTTTGACTGGAACACTTTGAATCTTGTGCAATATTTACTTCAAAGTGAAAAGATTTAAGAATGGGATGATTAATTACCTCATTATTTGCTGCACTATCTTCATGAACTTCGTCAACAAACTTAAACACTTCATATTCCAGTTGCAAACAAGAAGAAAAGGTGTTTGATGATTCAATCACCTCTTGAAGCTAATTTTCAATTTCACCTTCAGCTACACAATACATATTAACATCTTCAAAAATGAAAGCCTCCATTTATGATAACTTGCTAGCATCTTCCTTTTCTGAAAATTTGACTTTCCATACTTATGTTAACCAAATCATCTGCTAAGTTTACATCAATATTTTCAAATCTGAAAGTTTCAATTTCTGGAGCATAAAGAGGCATCAACAAATGTTCATTTTTGTTTAATTCTAGATTATTTATACTAGCAAATGAATCTCCATTATTTTTTGCAGCCGAAGTGGAAGATATCATACACATTGATTGTTCACAAAGAGAGTAATCTTCTTCATCACTGGAAGAATCAGAACCATATTTATCTATCTCACAGTTGAGATTATATATTTCAATGTCAAAAGATTTAGCTCTCACATCACTTAATGTTTCTAAAAATGATTCTGATAAAAAAACTGTAAGATTAGAGCACTCAGCCGAAGGGTGTAAGAGGTTTGATGAATTTATATTTTGAAACTTCGGGGCTTTATACTTTTGAACCACACAATTTTGTGCATATATTTCAACTTTATCTTTCTTCCATACCCCAAATAAAATAAAATCATCTTCAATATTAACAACTTCTTATTTTGCGATCTCAAGATCACATACCTTACTTTGCTTCAAGAGGAAATGGACATCAGGGTGTAATGCTCCAACAAAAGTGATCAATTGTAACTCCTTGCTCGGTTGAAGATTATGAAGAATCTTTTATAAACATCTATCAATTTGTTCTACAAACTCCCTTATAGATTCACCCTCTTTCTTTTTAATGTTGAGAAATTGAGATGAAAGTGCACACACATCAATTACTAGTTTAAATCTTCCAAGGAACTTCTTCTTCATGTTGTCCTAGTTAGTAATACATCCATCTTCTAAAGATTGAAATCAAATTGCAGCAGCTCCAATTAGAGATTCAACAAATAACCTGACAAAGACATTTTCTTCACATACCCCTAAAATTTCATAGGCTACGGTGAAAGCTTGAATGTGATCATCTGAAACTTGTGAGTTTTATCCATTAAATTTCAGAAAATGCTTTCTTGAACCTACAAGTAGGTTTGAATATTGTGGCATCGCTAAAGACCTAAATTGAGCACACCATGGTTGGGTTGAAACCAATGCCATAATGTAGATTTAGAAAAAGAAAGATTGGATCTTCTTCCAAAAATATTTTTTGAGTAGGTTCCATATATCAAAGTCTCCAACCCCCATCCTTGGGGAGGTACCTTTAGATCTCTGAGGAAAGAAGACAGTAGAAAACACTGGTACTTCGATTCATTCCCTAGTAGAGTCACCAAAAATATATTAGTTAATAGATTGGGCACCTTGAAGTTTTATGGATCTTTGCCCTGAAAGGTGCAATCGTTCCCCAAGAGCTTTGGAAAGATCACAATTTCATTTGTGATTTTCCTCTGAATTTTAGAGGTAGAATTCCCTCATATGATTTAATTGGTTTTTCTAGGTATGATTTTAATTGAAAAGTAGAAAAGGAAAACTAATATTTGCACATAAACATGATACAAATATGATAGACAAGCCTAGAATAAACAAAAATACAAATTAGATGATGCACAAATCACCCACTTCATACCCAAAAATGATAACCAGGAAAAAATGAACAACAAATCTCTTCAATAGATGAGTTAATTATAATTCATAGATTTTGAAATAACACCTACACAATTTGATATAATAGATGATACATTCAAGAGTGATTGCAAAGGAACACATACATTCACAGTTAAAAAGAAATATTAATAAATTTATAGATTTAAAACATCTCTCTTATTTCTCCAATGCAAAATGTGAGTTCACAAGCTCAACATTTCTATACAACAAACTATCTTGAAAATAAAATAAAATTGCTCCCTTCTTCCCTGAGAAAAATAGTAGAAATGATATTTATTTTTTGTAGCCTTCATAGAGGCTCTCGTTCAACAAAAAAAAAGAGATCCCCCTATGTTTACAAATTACATATTTATAATATCCCCCAAAATGAGCTTTTTCAGTTTCGTAACTATTACTTTTAAATTAATTACATTAGAAATATCAAGAACCGTAAGTTCCTTGCACATATTGTAACATATTAAAATTCTTGAGAGGGACACATGGAAAATTTTCCTATTTTGATGATGAACGGTCCAAAATGTTTACTTTGGCCACTTTTGACTTACCTATAACTGCTTCTTTTAGAAGAACCTTTTAACTTCTCTATGCTACGTGGCTCATAAAGGATTTTTCTAATTTGGATAATCTCATATAGTGACATGGATGATACCTATCAGCAGAATTTCCATTTTTGAAGTCAAAACATTCACTCTTACGAGCCTTCTATTCTTGAATGGAGCGACATCATGGAAACACGAGCCTTTAGCACACTTACAATGTTGGTGTTATCTCTGAGAAATGTTAACACATTCTTGGCCTGCTCCTCTACTTTTTACATTTGCAAGATATAAACATACTAATTCCCCCACAAAAGTTCTACTTTTTGATCATCAAGATGGCCTACAAACATTTCCAATACCAGCTGAACATACCCAAGGGGTGAGCAAGTATTCATGGTGTATAGGATACACTTCCAAAAGACATTGATCACTTAGCAATATCCTTATCAAATTCACATTCTGGAATAGGCATTATCTTTGAAATGCAAGTGAAAAGAGTTGGATTTGCAATGAAACCCATATTTCTTAAAATTCTCTTAAAGGTCCTTCCAATCATCATGCGAAGAAGGTCCTTTAATATCACTTTTAAAGTTTAATCATATATATGTTTTCACATCTCCGTGTTACCCTTTTGTGTTTTTTTAAATGGCACATTTCTCAAACTAAGCGAAGACTTATCTTATCTTCATGGAAAATGCTTCCAATTAGAGGGTTGCACAAATCATTCCACCATGTCATGAGGAATAGCAAAGGTCTTTATGCTCGACAATTCTCCTCTAAACATTTCCTCTTTTAGGTTACTATAATTTGCACCATTTCTTAGAGTCTATCAATCCTCTTTTATTACTTAGGACATCCCTTGTAGTTAGAAAATTTGCAAATTATGGAAACGAGCTAAAGGAAGAAAGGTCATTTCATGATAAACTCTAAGCAAACCAAAGACAACTATCTATTCTTCGACGACCATGCCCTCTCATTGATATTTCTACTTTTGTTGTACAAAGGACGAACGTAGTGAGTAATTGACATTCTATGCAGATAATTGGTCACCAATGGCGAATATGTAGAAAAGAGATTTTGAAACTTAAACTAACTCCTTGACGCAAATTCCACTCCCCCTTTTAAATGCAGTCTCGACTGACCATGGGCCCATGATTTCCCTAGATACTGATAATGGTATTCACATTGATGTATTGGCCTATTCATTCTTTCTTTCCAAGCACCCCTTTATAGGTTGCCATAGATTCATATCATTTCCACCTCCAATTAGCAATTTCATCAATCTCTCCATTCTTTTATTTCAACTTTCGCAATTACATGCAATAATTCCAGACCTTAATGCTAATGAGAGCTCGATTGTCATGTTCAAGAACTTGTTTCATTGTAGAAGAGGGGGATTCACTACTCACGAGTTCTCTTCATTCAGAGAGTCTCACAGGGAAAACTGCCCTAAACTACCTCAAGGAAGAATGACAAGAGTTTTAGAATTCGAAAGAGTAGGTCACAGAGATTTTCTCGACAAACTGACAAGCTCTCGACCAAAGGACGACAGCGCAGAATACGAACGATAGTGCGACATGCTGGCATCTCGTACGGACCATAAAGCGAAAATGCCATAGAAAATACTTAAATGACTACTAGCAAATAGATTACTAAGAACTAACCTAATGCAATAAAGTAGTAGAATGTAATAGAACCAAAATAAAGCAAAATATAAATGATAAAGATAAGGAGAAGAAGGGAAAGAAGATGCTCACAACCACACAAGTGATGAAGCCTCTAGCCCGTTAATGTCTTCAATGCTTGCATGCATGATATCTGGAGAGAATGTTGGGACTATATAGGGGTTTGCCTCAGTCAAACCGCCGTTTTGGTGTTCCCACCTCCATAGGTAGCTAGATAGATAGAGAAAGAGAGAAATGAACAAAGCGTGTGGTGAAAACAAAACCCGCTTCAGGAGTAGAACCCACACCACCAAGTATGAGTGATAAAAGAAAACCCCACTCGAGGAGGAGAACCTGAATCACAAAAGAGGCGATAAAATCAATCCCTACTCAAGGAGGAGAACCCATATCACAAAGTATAGATGCAATAAGAAAGGGATATGGAATCCCAGGATGCTTGTGAGAACAAGGCAAGGGAGATGAAGCTGCAAGAGCCAAAGGAGCGCTAAAGAGGGTGCTGTGAGAGCTTGAGAAAATGTTGTGACAAATAAGGGAGTTGTGCAAGAAAGAGTAAGATGGAAGAATGCTTGAGAGAGAAGCCAAGAAGCAGAAGAGCAATAATGAAGCTAGAAGAGCTTGGGAGAATGGAACTAGAAGAAGTTAGAGGAAGAGGCTAGAAGAAATTAGAAGATGCAAATGGAGTGAAAAGACTGCTTTTAAGGAGAGAAAAGAAGCTTCTTTAGCCGTTACAAGGCGTCCCAGGTTGTTACAACTGAAAAAAGGTGAAGACAAGTGGAAATCATGCTCGAAGATAACTGTTTGAGTGTTGAAACATTGTAGGATGCTAGCGCAACGAGAAAATGTTTGTGTGGTGTGCTAGTGCCCAAACATGTCACGCTACAAAACAACGCGAATGGGAAAAGCACAAAGTTTGATGGAAAGTTGACACGCGAGGGTAGCTATTGAAAAGGCATGTTGGAGAATCCTGAGAAGGGAAAAAGGCTAATGCAGGGGCTAAAATGAGCCTACTCAAGATGTTAAGGGAGTGGACACTAAAGCAGATGCAAGAATGTATGTGAAATTACAAAGGGTGCAATTTTATTACTATACATTTTTCCTCCACTTTAGCGGGCATATGAATCTACATTAATATGCACGCTAAAGGAAATCTACAAAACATAAATAAAATAATATGCCAAAAGGATACTATAGAGGAAACAAAAAACTCTTTGAACCACAAAAGTATGCCCCTAGGCTGAAGACCTGCAAAATAGATGCATTAGACAAGAAAAACCTACACCAGACAGTGATGTTAGAACATAAAAAAACTAAAGGATTTGAGTCAGCAAAGTAAACAGACCTCGATGTGAAAGGTTTTCTCAGTACTACGCGTTGTCCCCAAATTAAGAAATAACACATAGAAGAATTCTAAGACGAAGAGAGGAAGGGCATATACTCAGGATGAAGAAGATGCAAATCTTCGATCCGATATATACAATTGAGAAGAGAATAGAGAAATTTTAAGAAAGTAAGCACCTTACAGGATCGTGGACCTGCAAGGAAGGTGTCCTCCAAGATCTCTCACATGAAGGAAACCAAGAAAAGTTCCTTACAGACCTACAAACCTAGAAGGAAGCGTCCCCCAAGATCTCTCACATGGAGGAAGCCAAGAAAGCACCCTACAGACCCACAAACTTGCAGGGAAGGTGTCCTTAAAGATTCTCGCATGAAGGAAACCAAGAAAAGTGCCCTACAAGCCTGCAAACCTATAGGGAAGGTTCCCTTCAAGATCTCTCACATGAAGGAAACCTAAGAAAGTGCCCTACAGACCTGTAGACCTGCAGGGAAGGTGTCCTTCAAGATCTCTCGCATGAAGGAAACCCAAGAAAGCGCCCTACAGACCCGCAGACCTGCAAGGGAGCTACCCCCAAGATCTCTCACATGGAGGAAGCTCAAAGGAAGCACCCTACATGATCTTAGACTTGTAGGGAGGTATCCCCCAAGATCTATCACATAGAGGAAACCTAGGAAAGTGGACTCCATAGAGTCAGAAAGTGGCCACATAGGCAAGTAAGTGGACAACCATGTAGACCGTCGATAGATTGGAAAGATTTCAAAGGGGTCCCTTGGGAACCCTTCAAAAGAAAAGGGGTCCACTCAAGGGACACACTATTTGAAAAGTGAGGTCTAGTAAGACTGCCCCCAAGCTAGACGCAAAGAATTCATTCAGGAAAAGATCTTTCAAAGGGGGTCCCTTGAGAACCCTTCAAGAGAAAAGGGGTCCACTGAAAGGACGCTTCAATTGAAATATAGAGAGAAAAGAGGGGGTCCTTAAGAAGGACACACATCTCCAAAATGAGTTATCACTACCCCCGACATATAGGGGAGGATAACCATGCAAGATACTTAGAATGTACAGGATAAAGGTAGACCTCAATATCACTTGTTATGTGAAGTAAAGGCAGGTCCATGAATCAAACGGGAGTTTGATGGCACCTGAATCAAGAAGTAGTTGTATTTTATCCTTCAAGGCCTTACATTCACTAGTGGAATGGCCAAGCACTCGATGGTTTGCACAAAAAGAATGTTTTTCTTTCTCATATTTGTGAATTTTCTTGCATGTAGGAGAAGGAAGAGTGATTAAGCGGGCTTTTAGAAGCCACAAGAAAATATGCTCTTGCTTAGACAAAGGATGAGGAGTAGGAAGCAAACCTTTCTCTTGTGGAGAAAGACACGACTACTCACAAGAAGAAGACATGAAGGAAGAAGACAATGGAGGATCTACATGGAGAGTATTATTCTGGCAACGAGGATCATACTTCTCCACAGGATCACCATCATCCTTCCTGACAAGATTACCAACATTGACCTTGTTACCTATTTTTCACTACGAGCTCAAACAGGTAGAGCTGAATCAAATTCAAATCAAAAGGTATGCAAGTTGTTCAAAAGTTTATGCTAAGTACTCATTATTGTGCAATGTTTCATTATAGTGTAAATTTCAATAATATTATGCAAAAAACATCTCAAAATGATATCATAAGTTTGCATATTTTTTGTTGTTTTATTTATAATGTACAAACTAGAATCCCACACAAGCTGTGGGAGTAACTCAATTTGATTTTTATAATCAAATAAGGGGTGCATGAACTAAAATAGACTATACAACTGAGAATAAAGAAGGCATAGGGTAGAAAGTGATTCGTCATTGCCTGGAATGACGAATCATTGACAAGTCGAGGTCTTCAGTTGTGGCTCTAGCTCTAGCTCCAAGCTCCGATGCACCTGCAAGGTTGATAGAAGTGTGGTTAGAGCAATACGAATCAAATCCTATCATATGCCTACACTACCAACAAAAATAGTAGACACTTGATCAGGCATCCATCAGACGATTTCAGATTTCAAAGGCATAAAACTCAAGAGGAAAGCTTTTAGCTTCTTTTATTTTGCTAACACGTTTGTTCACTATGTAGGAATAGGTTTATTATGTTCATGATCATATTATTAGATATGTGGAGCAAAACGGGCTCCCACAAGGGTTGAGCCCGACATATCATAAGAACACCTCTCATTCATATTCATACATGAGAGTCATCAAGCATGAAAAATAGTCATCATTTAGAACTGTCATCAAACAAGACTGCTGTAATATAAAAGAATTCATAAAGTAATCTAATTCAACATGGTGAAAATAGATTGAGCAAATTTTCCTTTTACTCATCATTCAAAGAAACAATAAAATAAATATGTTAAGACAACATTGATTGCATCTCTTGTTTCAGCTCTGCCTTTCATTTATATTCACATTTTGATGAGGCATTAAGCCCCTTTATACTGAAGAGAAAGCAGAGCATTCAAGCAATTCAATTGTTTCTTACAACTCCAAAGCACATACACAGTCTATAGAAGACTCAAGAGGAACATATTAACTTCAACATCATAATGAGAGAAACATTCCCATATTTTGCATTGCATTGCAAATCATCATCAAGAGTCATCCAAAAAATCAAGGACATAACAAAGAAACAAATTTGTATTCAACAGAAAAGGAGAATTTTATAGAGAACAATCATGGATAATACTGTTGCTACAAAACTATAAAGTGAATAGGCATACATGTTTCAAGTGCCAAATGATAGCAACAAAAGTAACATTGAATATACAAAAGGAGATTATCACAATCATAAAGGTCATCAAGTTTCATAGTGAGCATTAACGGATTATTGTTAATACTCAAGAAATTCAAAGTCATCAGACCACAGAGAATAGTGAGAAGTCTACCAGACAACATGATGAGTGCAATAACTATAAAGGACAACCAACTATCAATTCAAATGTTTATCAAATGACAAGGATATTACAATCATATGAGCATACAATAGTCATGATAGCAACAATAAAAATCTTATGAGCATGTGCCCCTATAGAAAGCAATTCATAGAAGCTACACGTGAACATTATAAACCTTGGTCAAAGTACAGTATAGCATTCATGATAATGAGGGCTTCATACCAAGGAACAGTCATGGATGAGACTGCTAAGATCTCACTATAAAATGATAAGGTACAATCACATCATATAGTGATTTATGAATTTTTTGATGAACAAAATCTCAGTAAGAAAGGACAGTAAGAAGTTTGGAACAAAGTGAGATAGCAGCGAAAATGGAGACATAAATCGTGATGTTTACTTTATCAAGACATACAATTATTTCTTGAAATACAAGCTACAGTGTACTGAAAATGAATATCTAATACCTGTAGCTTTATTCTCAGAATTTAGATATTGTAAATAAAGAGTTAAGTGATGAGCATTCAGAAAACCCTTTCATTTTTACACTGTATTTGTTTTCTACAGTTCTGGGTCGAGCCCACATAAGGGTTTTTTGAGAAAATACAGATTTGTCACTATCTTCAATATATCCACATTAGTTTCTATTCAAAGATGTAGTTTATGATTGAAATACAGAATGCTCCTAAGGGTTTTTTTGCAAATTTTCTCCAAATAAGAGATACCCATGTGAGGGTTTGTTAAGAAAACAAAAGAAGAGTGAAATGCCTTTCATAGGCCGAACTTATGCCACTGGAATATAAATTCTCAGAAGAATGAATACCACGAAATTTATTTTAAGCTTTCTCTTGTCAGGTTATAGGCTAAGTCTACAGTCACGGCTCAAGCAGTATGGATAATATCAACAAAATAAATGTATCAGAATAATGGAGGGCGCGGCTAGAAAGAGGCTGAAAATATATACAAAATGGGAGAAATCAGACTTACCAAAGCTGCCATGGAATAAATCTTCCAGAATTCCTTTCATAGCATATATTTACCAGTGCAAATCATGCTCTCACAAGGCGTCCATTGCGGCCACAGAACAAGAAGCCATTTATAGAAAAATGAAAAGAAGATGCATCAGAAATGTCTCATGACAGCGGCCTGAAAGCCTCAAAAAAAGCTATGCAATGGAGTCAAGGTACCTCCAAATTATAACTGAAGAACTTACCCTGTGAAGATCAGTAAGATTCGGCCCAGAAACAACAAGGTATGGTTGGATTTCAAGCTCCAAATCAAGCATTTTTTTCTTTAGAAACCCTACCCAACAGTGGTGGCGCAATACTCAGCCTCCTCATCGAAGTCAAATGCAAAGTGATGATAATGATTTTTAGGGTTTGATGGTTTCTTTTGTCTATTCGCCCTAAGTCAAAATGGAGTTTTGATTATTGTCTTAAACATAATCATTTCAAATTATTATTGATGGTCGACCTTTCCTATAATGAGTCTAATAAGAATGGTGGTCAACTATTATAATGTGCATGGTGGTCAATTTATTTTTAATGGTGAATGCATATTTAAAATATATGCTAAGTGTATGGTATGAAGCTGTGAGAAGGGAGTGAGACTTCCAATTTTGTCATTATTCCTTTTTTATTTGCATGAACCATAATGTAAGCTAATTAATTAAATGATAGACTGTAAGTCATTTAATTAATTTAGCCATCTTTAAAATGTAAATAAGAAGACATCATGCAAAGTCAAGTTCATTATAGATCCATGCAAGATACAAGTAAAGCTAACTGGAGAATAAAATTGTTCATGCAAGTTATGAAGATTTTTTGGCACTTTTCTTCAGTTTCACATCAGGTTATTAACTGAAGATTAATCATGCACAATACACAGATGGAGTTCCAATTCTCATGGGCGGATTGACATAAACGAGGTGACTTTTTGCATGCTTGACTCACTATTTGCAGATTTCTAGTTCAGTTCGAGCTGCTTTTCAGTTATATACATTGTGACTGCGAGTTTGAGACCAAGTTCACTCATTTTTGCATGAGTTTGAGCTCTTCTTTTGGAGATATTTTGATTTTCTCAGGATTTTCCTTGGAGTTATATTTTTCATACTGAAATTGACTTTCAGTTTCATTTTCATGCACTTTGGAGTGCACTCTCATTGTATATATTGGAAAAAGTTTATCTTTTTCCTCTAGTTCTTGTTTTTCAGCCTTTGCATTCTGCAAAGTGAATTATCATGTAACTCAGCGTTTATATTTAGATTAATACAACAACAGGTTTACAGGTTCAAATTATGTTATTTAGCAGAAGATTCCTTTATTTTCCAACATTTTCAAAGTTTTTCCTTCAAGATTTTAGGCATCGTTATTGTGTAGGATTTGATCAAAGGATTATTGTGTTTTCAGTTTTGAAACCTTTAATTTTTTTGTCTCCTTCATAAGTATCTGTATGCAATTTAGTTTAAATTCATTGGTTATACACTGTGCATGTATTGATTAATCAGTTTAGTCGTGAAAACCATGTTTTCCCTCAAGATTGCGTTAAATCAAAGCGTCTGTTTAAAGCATTCAAGTGATTAAATTATCAAACCAGGTTGTGCAGATTGAGGTACTGAGAAGTTTATTGTGAATTATAATTGCAAATATTTGTCAATTAGGTGCATCACCACTAGTTTACAATTTGACATGCATTCATCATACATTTCTATCATTTTTCCAGCAAGTTACCAGTTATCAATTTTAAGAATCATATAGGAAGCTGGCCTAGAATCCGGAGGTTCAATCTCATTATAGGTCACTCACAACCTGAGTTTGATCCAATGTTTCAATAGATTGCTGAATTTAATCATTCAAGTGTTCGGGTGCAATCTG
This sequence comes from Sequoia sempervirens, assembly GCA_007258455.2. Lineage (NCBI taxonomy): Eukaryota > Viridiplantae > Streptophyta > Pinopsida > Cupressales > Cupressaceae > Sequoia > Sequoia sempervirens. The sequence goes on along the minus strand of VDFB02264077.1, from coordinate 335,966 downwards.
ATTGACAACAGACCTATTTAACATAAGTGTGATCATCTTCCTCAGAAGGAGGATCAACACTAAGAACATTACAATTTGCATTCACCTTATCCCATGATACAAAAGAATGACCATCTTTGATAGCGGGTTCAGATGATGTTATCGGAAGGGCTAAGTGGATCGGGTCGAATTTATATTCTCCAATGAAGGAGCCTGTAAAGTCTAAGGAACCCCAATCATCACCAAGACATGCATTCTTTTGAGAAGTAGTAGACTTAGGATTTCTTGCTTCAGAAGGATCTTCCTTAGGGACATCTATCTCAAGAGTATCCTTTGTAGTAGGTATTGCTGGAGTAAACATCAACACTTGGAAGACACTGAAGGTATAAGAGTAGGCACAACTGAGACTTGATCGACAGTTTCCATCTCACATAAGTGCATAGCATCAGGGTTAGCCTTGACTGTGACTACTTTATTGTTACAAATGAACTTAATAGATTTATGCAAGGTAGATGAGACTGCATCCATATCATGAATCCACGGTCTACCAAGAGGAAGGTTATACGGTAGCTTTTTTGACATGACATATACAAGGGTAGGTACAGTAACGGGTCCCAACCTCAAAGGCAAGACTTGTGCCTAGGGCTTGTCGACCGACATTATCAAACCCATGAATAACAACAAAAGAAGCATTAAGAGAAGATGGATCAATATTAATATTAGGCAATAGATCAATGCTATACACATTGAGCATCAAAATGACATCAACTAGAGTACGTCTAATGCCTATTTTATTAATATTAACTATAATCATTAGAGGATCTGCTTGCTTCTGTACTTCTGAAGGTGGGAGTTCTTGTGGATAGAACGTAATATTCGGCGAATCCGCACGAATATACGCCATCAACACATCAACATCTACTGTCCTAGCAGAAGAAGGCAAGAGGATCCTTTTCAAGGATTCTTGAAGCATACCTTGATAAACTGGAGTAGACTGAAGCAAGTCCCATAGTGAGACCTTAGTCGGAGTAACCCGAGGTTGCTTGAAAAGATCACAATCACTAGGTGCTTTAGTTGTAGGTTTAGGTGTTGAAGGAAGGATTGGTTGTTTATTCATTCTATTCTCATAAGTATGGGATACCACTCTATAAGAGGGAGCCTTAGAAAGATCAAGAGAACCACCATCAATAGAAAAAATCCTTTTAAAAGAAGGACTAGTTGGAGTCACATAAATAACCAGTCTCTTAGGCCTTTGAGGGGCAGCAGAGACATAGATTACATTTACAAACTCATCACAACTAGTGGAATAATTATTTGAAGAAATATTTTGAACATCGATCCAAATAGGATCAAATGTGGAAGTAGATTTATCGTTCTCTAATGCATCATCTCTAGAGGAGAGTGCATTAGAGTAGATACGAATTTCATTATTCAAAAATAAGACGTCTCTAGAAGAGAGTGCATTGGAATGAAAATATGACTCATCATTCACAAATGGAATGTCCCTAGAAGAGAGTGCATTGGAATGAAGGGTAGATTCATGATTCACAAATGCATCATCTCTATAAGAGAGTGCATTGGAATGAAGAGAAGGTAAAGTAACATTAAGAAAGGTATCAATGATTTCATTTTCTTGCAACAAAATATCCTCTGAAGTAAGAGGACTTTTGTGAGAAGGATCAAAGATACCAAGTGACATGGGAAAAGCTAAGCCACCATCACATGCATGAAATGGAATATCATTAACATTTTGAACAAAACTAAATACTAAACTAATAAAAGAAGATATTAAATTCATCGCAATTTTTTTGGTATTTTGTATGTTCTAATAAATCGTGTTTTCGGAGGTCTTCAGAGCAAAATTTGAGGTCAAAACTTGCATCGGTCCCTAGATTTTGACTTTCAAAGGCACTTGTATTTTAGGGATTGAATTAGTTCTCTAGGAGACCTTTCCAACGATGCAAACGGTTTTGAATTTATAGCACCGAGTCAAAAGTTATGACACCACCAAGTAGGGGTAAATAAATTCCCAGTTTTTCAAAAAATACCCTCTTCACGTCAGGTTCACCAAAATGTAGAAAAGGGGGATTCGTACTCATGAGTTCTCTTCATTTAGAGAGCCTCATGGGGTGAACTGCCCTAAACTACCTCAAGGAACAATGGCAAAAGTTTTAGAATCCGAAAGAGCAGGTCACAGAGATTTTATGGACAAACTCACAAGCTCTCGTCCAAAGGACGACAACACAAAATATGGACGACAACGCGGTGTGCTAGCATCCCAAAGGCGCGCTGGTGTCTCATATGGACAAGAAAGCAAGAATGTCATAGAAAATACTTAAATGACTACTAGCAAATAGATTACTAAGAACTAATAGAATGCGATAAAGTAGTAGAATGTAATAGAACCAAAATAAAGCGAAATAGAAATGATAATGATAAGGAGAAGAAGGGAAAGAAGATGCTCACAATCACGCAAGTGATGAAGCCTCTAGCACGTGAATGTATTCAATACCTATATGCATAATAGCTAGAGAGAATGTTGGGACTATATAGGGGTTTGCCTCAGTCAAACCCTCATTTTGGTGTTCCCACCTCCACGGGCAGCCAAATAGATAGAGAAAGAGAGAAATGAACAAAGTGTGTGGTGAAAGCAAAACCCGCTTCAGGAGTAGAACCCGCACCACCAAGTATAAGTGATAAAAGAAAACCCCGCTCGAGGAGGAGAACTCGTATCACAAAAGAGGTGATAAAAGCAATCCCCGCTCAAGGAGGAGAACCCGTATCACAAAGTATAGATGTAATAAGAAAGGGATATGGAATCCCAGGATGCTTGCGAGCACAAGGCAAGGGAGATGAAGCTACAAGAGCCAAAGGAGCTGCAAAGAGGGTACTATGAGAGCTTGAGAAAATGTTGTGACAAATAAGGGAGTTGTGCAAGCAAGAGTAAGATGGAATAATGCTTGAGAGAAAAGCCATGAAGGAGAAGAGCGAGAATGAAGCTAGAAGAGCTTGGGAGAATGGAACTAGAAGAAGTTAGAGGAAGAGGCTAGAAGAACTTAGAAGATGCAAATATAGTGAAAAGATTGCTTTTAAGGAGAGAAAAGAAGCTTCTTTAGCCGTTACAAGGTGTCGTGGACTGTTACCACCGACAAAAGGCGAAGACAAGTGGCAAGCATGCTCAAAGACAATTGTTTGAGCGTTGAAACATTGCAAGATGCTAGTGCAGTGCACGAATGTCCGTGCGATGCACTAGTGTTTGGACATGTCATGCTATAAAACGACGTGAATGAGAAAAGCACAAAGTTCGATGGAAAGCTGACATGTGAGGGTAGTTGCTAAAAATGGGTGTTGGAGCATCCTGAGAAGGGAAAAAGGCTGATGCAGGGGCTAAAATGAGCCTACTTAAGATGCTAAGGGAGTGGACACTAAAGCAGATGCAAAAATGTATGTGAAATTATAGAGGGTGCAATTTTATGACTATACATTCACTAATTGAAGTAAATCATTTACCACAGTCGAAACTTGACTATAGGAAATTGTAGAATCAATTGCCTCTTTACTCTAGGCATGAATTCTATTCAGATGCTCTTGTTTGATGAAGTCCATTGCTAATAGCACCCCTGAAATGATGAGTTTTACTCAGGAATTTCTCTTGTGAAAGGTATCCCATCTGCCTCTAAACCATCAACTATGTTTCTCCTTGACTCAGAGCTATGGATGGGTTGTTTTTGTTAGGGTCTTCATCAAACATGATTGTCGATATCTTTCACAACCATCATATTGGTTTTAATGGTGCAACATACTTTTGACTGGTTACCATGACTAGTGCAGCGACCGCCGATGTTAGTTTTGAAACTTATATAAAGCACTGCCTAACTCTCAACATTTGCTCTCGAAATAGGCTGGTGGCCTTTTGATGGGTTAGTATAACCATATTGGATATTGCCCATGGTTCGTGAACTTCATACTAATACTGCCAGTCTTATTTAATCTCCAACTTTGCTTTTCCCCTAAAAATAAATGTATCTGGCCTTTTGATAAAGGGCACAACCACAATTAAAATCATGAGAGATATCCTCTTTATTTTAATTTCACATGTGATGTCGATCAATTGTGAAGTTTCAAAAATTCTCCACCAAATACCTTAACTGCCTTGCACAGTTATGTCAATGGCGCACCAAATAAGAAGTTCCATAGTTACTCTTGATCCTTGTCAGCCAGGTATATGATGTCGATTACAACAACATTAATGAGTGGCTTAGTCAAGTAACCATCATTCCCCTTTGTACTTAGAAAATGCCATTGGTTTGAGAGTTGATGTTTTCAAAGCCATCGCAAGGTTCCACCAGTTGATCAAGAGGGAGCTTTGGATTTTTGTATTGACCTTATATGCAACAAAGTAGTTAATCCATTAGCCAAATTCCTTGTTTAACACGACTTAATTTTGCAATGTTTTGCAGGATACACTGATGAGAAAGAGCTCAAGAAGCAGCAAACTTATTTCCCTCTACGATTGATAGGAACCTTTGTGACTACTCTTAATGAACTCATTTTCATATTTATACTGCAAATTTTCCATTGGGCAATCACAAACCTCAAATAGGATGACAACGATGACTTCTTAACAAAAAGAGAGAGACTCTCGATGATCAAATAAACCATTTCTTCAAACCCACTTTATTAACTCGAAAAGTTGGATAAAAATGAATGAGACTTATGTAGCTTCAATCTTCCAGGTGAAGAATATTCCAATGGCCCAAACTTTGGAATACTTGATTTAACATTTAACATCATGTGCTTCCTCACTGCTTGATTTTTCCAAGACACTAGCAACTTTGCCAATTTTGCAATTGAAGCTTACCTCTTTAAACTAGAAATATCCTACTGTCTTCAATCAATGAAACTCTTAATGACAAGATGCATTGTTTTTAATGAGGCTAGATACCAAGGGGAGAGTTCAAAATTGGCTAACATTTTTTAAAGACCCATTTTGTACCAATAACAATTTTGTCTTTAGAGATTGGAACCAACTCCAAAGTTTTTTTTTTTTATAATTTGAGTTAACTCTTTCTCCATAGCATCTATCTAACCTTTCTGTTTGCTTTCCTTTGTATAAGAACTTGGTTATATTTTTGATAGTAAGGAAAAAATTACTTGTTTATTTGCTTTCTCAATTCTTCTCTAGGTCTGAATTCCATTGTCCTTATCTCCTATGATTTGATCTTCCAAATGGTTCTTTTGAACATACCTAGCCAGAGTCTTTGTAATTGTATTCTATGAATCATTCTTTGAGTCTTCATCACTATTACAAATTAAATCTTCATTATCTTCCTCATCCAGAATCTTAGTAGATGGTATTGTCTCATCGATTGTCATAACCCAATTTCATTGCATATTTATTTAAATATGGAAAATTGAATTATTGATGAAATTCAATTAAATATTAAATGGAGATTCTAGAATATTTGAATGTTGAATATAAGGGAGTTGACTAATGTTGACTCTGTGAATTTTTGAAAACTATTTTATATGTCATCAAGAATTGAACGTTATTGATCAATTTTCAAGTGCAAGTGTGTGCAGTTGTAGGATGACAAGTTGAAGGACGAGAACATGGTTGAAGTAGGATTGTTTAGCCGGATCAAACGGTAAGCCAGTTGGAATCTGGGTGCACACACCACAATGGCATGATGACTGACATTTGATTTATTTGCATATATATAAGAAAGCAATTTTTTTTCGATTTGAACTCTTTCAGTGCTTACAAATGAATGGTTAGTAAATTTAATTGTCTATTCAAACCTTGTGATTTGAAGGAACTAAAAATGAGCATTGTAAAGAAAATTCTTTCTTTAGTGTAGAAATATATATGTAAAGAAGCTCGAAATGAAAATTCAACTTCCTTACTTAAAATGATAGTGTATGGAACCTTTGAGCCATTCCAAACAAGCAACTTGTATATGAATGTTTTATTTAAAAGAACATATATATATGTATATATATATGTATGTATATATATATGTATGTATGTATGTATGTATATATATACATACATACATTTATATGTATATATATATGTATGTATGTATGTATGTATATATATACATACATACATTTATATATATACATACATACATATATACATATACATACATACATACACACACATATATATATATATATATATATTTTTTATATATAATATTACACACACACACATATATATACATATATTTATACATACATACATATATACATACATATATGTGTATGTATATATATGTAATGTATAAAATAATAATATGTGTGTATAAAATATATGTATGTATATATATATATATATATGTAATGCAAAATATATCAATATATATATATATATATGTAATGTATAAATATATGAATATATATGTGTGTGTGTTAATGTATATATATATATATATATGTATGTATAAAATATATGTATATATATGATGATGATATTACATATATATGTATATATATGTGTGTATATATATATATATATGTACACACACACTATATACTCTATATATATATATATATATATATATATATATATATATATATATATACATATATGCATATATGTAATACATACATATATATATATGTGTGTGTATATATATATGTGTGTATATATGTGATAGTAATACACATGGACATATATACATATATACTACACACATGAATATATATATGTATATATATATACATGTATATATATGTCTATGATGATGATGATGTATATGTATACGCATATATATATATATACACACACACACACATATATATATATACATCTATGTACACACACACACACACATATATGTATATATGCATATATATATGTATGCACACACACATATATATATATATATATATATATATCTATAATAATGTATATATATACACACACACACACACATATATATATACATATATCTATGTATATATATATACATTATTTGAATGCATGGTAAGATGCGAATGAAATCATTTAAATGCATAGAGATACATATATATATATATATACGTATATATATGTATATATATAATACACACACACATATACGTACATATACATACATATACATATTCAAATTTGAATTAAAATCAAGTTAGTAACCGATGCATAAAGAATTGTACTGTGGAAAAATCAATGAAGATTACAAGGCAGATCCATGATGGTCATGGCCTGCCCAATAATAAAGACAATGTTCAAATTAGGGACCGATGACTATGGCAGGAAAAAGCCATAATGATAGCAACCTGCTGCATGCAAGAAGTGTGGTTACCATTTTTGAATGCAGGGTGGTGGAAAAAGCAGGGGATCGATTTGGAAGAAATCAACAAGCAGTGAATCAAAGTAGAAAAGAGAATGTAGATGTAGGGAAATTCTGAGGAAAGCTTGATCAAAAAGCTTGACTATTGAGGTAACTCATTTTATCGAAATATTATCGATTTCTTTATCTTGCCTTTCACTTTAGCAATCGTCTGTTATTGTATTGATGGTAGAACTGAAGCATAGTGATATACATGTATTTGACTGTGTGTGTCTCGGCTTGAGCTGATGGTTTAGAATAAGCGACCACCCTTTGGGGAATTGCATGGCCTACGACCTCCATTGTTTTATAGAGCCATTCTAGTATTCTATGCTAGACAAAGGAATTGAACCCTAAGAAGCAACTGTTAATAAAGTTCGCTCAACAGTATAAGCCATACCATGGCTATTGGAGATTATATTATGATTGAATGCAAACCATATAGTGTTTATTTCTATTGAGGTTCACCTATCAAACCAATGAAAAGAGGATATATTCCTCTATGATACTTTTTTTAAGTATTGGTTGTGTTTAATTTAAGCATATTGCCTCCCATTATCGGCTATGCTGATAATGGTTAAGGGAAAATTTATTCCTATTAAGAAATGTGGTGAACATATTGGTATTTAAGACCAAGCCCTCGATTTGAAGAATTGATGGGATGTAAGAGTTGGGTTTCATTGTAACCTTACAGGATCTATCTTCATGATTGATAGGAATATTTATTTGATTAAATATCAGGCTTGAGTCTACAAAACGTAGAGAACAACATGCATTAAGAGATAAACTAGAATGCCCATAAGGGAAAATTTCTAATTTATCTTGAGGATAAGAAAAGAAGTACCTAACCTTAGAAATGGGTCAAATCCAAAGCAACCTTGGATGTTGTCGCAACCTTATTAGGAAAAAGTATTGTATGATACTCAAACTTCATTGCATTTTTCTTGCTTAAGAAATTCACCGGCAGTTATGTCGAACTTGGTTTTGTTTTATTATTAAAGTTGCTCATGGTAATTCCAGTGTTAAGTGCTTAAGATATGGAAAAATAGATAATTTGTTCTGGAACTATTTGATTTGTTTATTTTTAGTTCATAATAGAAAATCCATTATGTATTCGATGGTGAAAATTTATTTGTCACTGATCATTTAGCTTGTAACAACTTGAGATCAACAACAGAGCAACGACAATATTTGTTGTTAAATGTAATTGTTTAGTTTGAAGCAAAAATGTGTTGATGTAAACAGTGGATATTCTTTTGCAAAAAACTCTGTTTTGTTAAAAAGTTATCTTTAGAGCTGAAAACAACATGTTGTATAACTATTTAGTGGGAAATGGTACATGTTCTGTTTAAACAATGAATGTACATATGTGAACAGTTTGTTTTATAACTGTTTAGTAGGAAACAATATTTCTTTTGTTCAAACAATGAATGCACATATGCAAACAACTAGCTTCACAACTATTTAGTAGGAAACAATATTTGTTTTGCTTAAATAGTGAATGTTCATATGCGAACAACTGGTTTCATAACTGTTTAGTAGGAAATGGTATTTATTCTGTTAAGAAAATGGATGTTCTTATGTAAACAAAAATGTCAGAGGAATACAATAGTGGGAATGCTACAACAGTGTGTGTGAAACTGTTGGCATAGACTTGTTCTATTTTCTTTATTTTGACAAAGAAACGTCAATTAGAATATATTTAAAGATTACAATATGAATTAATGATTATTTCAGAATGTATGCACAAACTTTAACATTAGTATGCACATATATGTGTATGCACATAGACTTCGTCTATGTACATACACATACTTGTGACATACCTTCTTTTGTTTTTAGTACATTTTTGAAAAGGAAAATGCTTATGATGATTTGTAGAAAATAGTCATAAGAATGATATGACCAATTGTTGAAATACTCTGTGAATCATTAATCTGATTTCTGTTTATAGTATAAATTTGTATTTTGTTTCTTCTTTTGGAGACATTTGTGAAAGAATATATTAAGTACTAAGCAAAGAACAATGATACCTTAGTTGAATAGAGCATCTTTGGGTAGATGTTGCTAGAGGGTAGATAGTTGTTATAATAGAAATTTACCTTCTAGGATGGGTACCGAAATGGAGAAAAAAGAGTATATGTTTACTTTACTAGAACCTATTGTTTGTTGTTGTTGCAACACACTTATTATGCTTGGCCAAGCAATATAGTTCATTATGTATGTATGAATGAACTTTGTGATTTCACTCTCTTCCATTCCTAGCATAGATCTTGCACTTTCTTTTCTAAATTGTAGATAGAAATTGCATGTTGATGTTTGGGAACGCACCAGATTTCACCTTGCAGGTTGTTCTCTTGCTAAACTTTCTGACAGATTTGGGCATTCTTCAAGTCAGAAGAATACCGGGGAAGGGTAAGCTTCACGGTAGAAAATGTACTATGTAATGACATTGTGGCCTTAGAAGCCAAGTAAAACTTGATATTGTAATTTGACTTTGAAGTGAATATAAGAATATTTGACTCATTTAAATGGACATGTGTAGCTATGATTGACTTTAGCCAATAGTTATGTCTTTTTCATTATGAGTATATTCAAGTGTCATTTAAAATAATATTAATTAAATAATAATTTCAAATGCGTTATTACATTTGGTATTAGAGCTTAGGGTTCAACTCTAGGCCTTTTGAGTCTACCATAGTTTACTAGGGTAGTTGACCCTTGACCCAAAATTCGAAGTCCTGAAAATTGACCAAACCTGAATTGAATGTAGGAATAGGAAGGTTAGAGGCAGGATGAAGGAAAGGGAAAACTGTTAGAACCCCACATAAGAATGATGTAAAGGAAGGAAATGCCAAGGTGGAGGTTCTATCAGAAATTCCCGATGATGAAACTCTGGCTCAAGCTCTTACGATTGAAGCAAGAGAGAGGCTTGAAGATTGAGGAGAGGCGAACACCTAAGATAAAAAATCCTTCCACAATCTAGGACTGGCCTCTGGGTGTGGACCCAATGCACCCTTGTTGACTAAAGAGGAAAAGGAGAGCCTATGTGCTCAACCATCCTCTTATGTAAAGTTTGATGTAAACTCAAATGATGATACAGAGGAATGTCCTCTATATAATACCGAGAAATCGAAATGATGTAAGAAAGAAGCCTATTGTAAATAAGGGTCTATTGAATCACCTTAAATATAAATAAAAATCAAATGATATTTTGGTGTGTTCAATGAGAGACTCTAAGATGTGTGTTGCAGGAATGTGTATGTCTTTTATGTTGAGGGGATGTATGCATATGAAAATTATGTGATGTAGCATAAGAATTTTTAATTGTAGAATCTTGTGTTGAGATGCGATGAATGTGACTGTGTTGAGGATAAGTGTGAGACATTATGGTGACCACCAGGAAAGACGAGGGTGGTAGTGGTTTTGATAATGGACCAAACAAGAGACTGGAGAAAATTATAGAGCTTCTGAATCGGCAAGAGTCTCACATGGATCTCATAGAGAAAGAAGTCCAAGTGGCATGCAGGGACCGGGACCATAGGAATGCAAAAGGAAATCAAGGAAATGATGGTCCAAGGGTAGGTCCACAAGGGTGAATTGAGGAAGAGCTTAGAAAATACCTCAAAAGAGTAGCACCACCCAAATTCGATGGTAAGGATATCAGAATGGGAGACGAGGCTTGGATTATAATAATGGAAAAGTACTTTGGGCTTCGTAACCTTTCTGAACAGACCAAGGAAACATGGGCTACATATCAGCTCTTAGGTGTAGTAGCGACTTGGTGGGATAACAAGAAGTTAGAAAGAAACCTATAGCCTGTTGAGATCACTTGGGAACTCTTCCTCCAAGCTTTTAGGAAGATATGGTTACTACAACTTTTCTTTGACAAGAAAGTGATAGAATTTTAGAACTTAACCCAGGGAAATATGACTGTGATTCAATATTGGGAAAGGTTCACTAACATGTTGAAGTATGTGCCTCAATATCAAGGGGATGAACAATTATGTATCCAAAAATTAATAATGGGACTTAGACCCCACATAGGAGCCGAGGTGGATATGCATGAACCTCAAACCATGAATGAAGTCTTTCAGAAGGCCACCAAACAGGAACACAAGTTGTAGTAGTTATCAAACCTTTCTAGTGATTCAAGTTCTAAGTCTCGTTATGGAAAGAAGAAATTTTGTAAGGGAGACAAGAGCCATTAGATCCGTAATCTCAAGAGGGGAAGTGAATCGTAGGAGAAGGATGCATATGGTAATGGTGGAAAGAAAAAGAAAGCAAACAAGGGTAAGGGAAAGGATGAACATAAGCAGAAGGCTTTTAGAGAGGACAAGACAAGAGGTCACAAAGGGCCTCAAGATGGATGTTATACTTGTGGAGGCAATCAATATGCCTCAAATTTTCCTCAACGCTCGAAGTTGCAAAAGGAAGGGAGCTACTAGTAGACTCACCAGATCCACGCTGTAGTGGATAATAGGCAGGCAGAGTATCAGGCTTCACCAATTCAACTAATGGGTAAGCTCTATGGCTAATCTGTATCTATCTTAATTGATATTGGAGGTTCTAAATGTTTCATAGATCCTAGAATAATATCTAAGATACCCTTTAGACCTGGGTACATGGAAAAATCTTGGAAAATCCAGTATGGTAATCGAGCAGAGTGGAGGGTAGATACCTGTCTCTTTTGCAGTGAGTTAGAACTTCCAACCTTCCAAACTTAGGCCAACTTGTATGTGGCACCCTTAGGCTCATATGATGTAATTTTGGGAATAAACTGGTTAACTGAGCATAAGGCTTTAGTGAATTGTGAGGATAAGGTGGTCAACTGTCTGGATGATTATGGAAACCCAATTGAGGTTTGTGGAATGCATAACCGTTAGAGCTTAGACAGATTTATGTGATGTAGCTCAAGAAGGCTCATCGAAAGGGGTGCAAAATTTATGTGGTGCATGTCAGTAATCTCGACAACAAGGAGCCATATTTAGATGACTATCCTATTCTCAAGGAGTTCCAAGATGTATTCCTTGGAGAACTTTCGGAGTTGCCTCCGAAGTGAGAATTCAATTTCTCTATCAACCTAGTTCCAGGAGCTGAGCCTCAATCCAAGGCACCTTATCGAATGACCACCATAGAAATTTATGAGTTGAAGGCCCAGCTAATGGAATTGTTGGACAAGAGACTTATAAGACCCAGTGTGTCTCCTTAGGGAGAGCTGATTATTTTTGTGAAAAAGAAGGATGGAACTTTGCATCTATGTATAGATTATCGGATGTTGAACAAGGTTACCATCAAGAACTAGTATCCACTTCCTAGGATTGGAAAATTGTTTGATCAAATGAAGGGAGCGAAAGTGTTCTCCAAAATTGATCTTAGGTCAGGGTACCATCAATTGAGGATTAAGGAAGAAGATATTCCAAAGACTGCATCTAGGACTTGGTATGGACATTACGAGTTCATAGTGGTACATTTTGGTTTAACCAATGCACCAGTAGCCTTTATGAACCTTATGAATAGTGTATTTAGAGACTGCTTGAATGATTTTGTCTTGATCTTTATTGCCAACATTTTAGTCTACTCAAAGACTATCAAAGAGCATGATAGACATTTGAGGATGTCTTTCAACGATTGAGAGAAAGGAAACTCTTTGAAAAGTCCAAGTTTCCCTTCTATTAGGACACAATGCACTATTTGGGACATATTATTTTAGTTGAAGGAGTCTCCATGGGCCCTAAGAAGATCAAGGCGATCGTGGAATGGCCAGTGCCTAGAATGTGTCTAAATTTTGTAGCTTCATGGGCCTCACAGGATACTATAGGAAGTTTGTGCAAGGGTTCTCCAAGATTGCATCTCCTATTACCTCACTCCAAAGGAGGGGAGCATAGTTTGAATGGATCGAGAAATACGAGCAGGCATTCCAACTCCTAAAGGAGAGGCTCACAACAACACCAGTGCTAACTATCCCTGATCCTAATGGGAGATTCACAACAATCATAGATGCTTTGGGAGAGGGATTGGGAGTAGTACTAATGTAAGACAGACAAGTGGTAGCATATGAATCAAGAAATATCAAGCAACATGAAGTGAACTACGTGACTCATGATTTGGAATTGGCGACCATAGTTCAAGCCTTATAGATGTGGACATTACCTTTTGGGAAAATAGTTTGAACTCAAGACAGACCATTTGGGGTTGAGATACATTTTTACCTAGCCAAACCTTAATGCACAGTAGAGAAGGTGGTTAGAATTCCTTAGCGAGTATGACTTTGGAATTGAATACATAAAAGGGAAAGAGAACAAAGTGGCTGATGATTTTAGTAGACAAAGACATATGACAACCATGATCTCAACAAGGTCTAACTTGAGGCAGCAGGTAATTCATAATCTGCCAAGGGATGAGCACTGTGAGAGAGTGAAAAGTGCCCTAGCAGCAAATCCTTCAGATCATCGATTTGATGGGTATGAGATTGAATCAAATGGTATTTTGAGATACCAGAGAAGAATGTATATTCCTGACTCTTGAGAGCTGAGAAATTTTGTTTTAGAAGAAGTTCACAATGCACCTTATTCAGGACACCCCGGTGTACCCAAGATGATCGCGGAGTTGAAGACTGTATTTTTGGCCTAAACTCAAGAAGGATGTAGTGGAGTATGTAGCCAGATGCTTGGAGTGCTAGCGAGTTAAGGCTGAGCATGCACACCTTGCCGGTTTATTGTATCCTCATGACATACCTAAGTATAAATGGTAGGTGATCAGTATGGATTTTGTACAGGTATTACCGTTGAGCGAGAATAAGCATGATGTTATGTTGGTCGTGATTGATAAGTTGACTAAGGTTGTGCACTTCATTCCAGGAAACCTTAAGGATGGATTGTTGACCTTGGCTAAGAAATTTGAGATCTTCCATTTACATGGAGTGCCAGAGACTATCATTTCTGATAGGGACACACAAATGAACTCAAGGTTTCATACGACCTTGAATGCAACATTGGGGACTAAATTGAATTTTAGCTCGACATATCATCCTTAGATTGACGGGAAGACAAAGAGGGTGAATCAGGAAGTCAAGGACCTCCTTCAAATGTATTGTATGGACAAACAGTATAGGTGGGAAAAATATTTGGCTTTGGTAGAGTTTCCTTACAACTCCTATCATACATCCTTAGGCATGCCACCATTTGAATCCTTGTATGGGTGGAAGTGTCGTACCCCCATTAGTTGGGATAAATTAGAGGATTGGATCATAGTAGTACCTAAAATGCTTAAAGAAATGGAAGGATAGATGAGAGTAATTAAGAGTAGATTGAAAGAGGCGGCAAACCGACATAAGAGTTATGTCGACAAGAATCGAACTCTTAGATAGTTCACAACAGGGGACAAAGTTTTCTTGAGAGTTAAAACTCATAAAAGTTTTATTGCTTAAGCCATATCATCCTAATGTGACTCATGTACTTGATTGGAAATCCTTGCAAGGTACAAGATCCAGGAGTGGTGCTAGTGGAGCCCATTAGAATCCTAGATAGACGCAATGTTAAGTTATAGAACAAAGATATTGCTCAATTTAAGGTCCAATGGGACTAGTACTCAAAGGACAGTGCAACTTGGGAGGATGCAGAAGAAATAAAACACTCCTTTCCACATTTGCTTTCTTGAAAGAGAAACTCAATAATTTTTTTTGAAAATTTTGGTTTGAGATACTATGATATTTCATGCTTTAAATTTTTTGATGTTGAAATAGACATATATTTCATGTGATGTTGAAATACGCATATATTTTGATGTGAGATGATGTTGAAATAGACATATATTTTGATGTGATGTTGAAATAGACATATATTTTGAAATGATGTTGAAATAGACATATATTTCATGTGATGTTGAAAAAGACATATTTTGATGAGATGTTGAAATAGACATAAATGTTCAAAATTTGATATGATACTATTTACTCCGACTTACTAGACATTAGAACGATGTCTCTTCTAAGAGGGGAAGGATGTCATAACCCAATTTCATTGCATATTTATTTAAATATGGAAAATTGAATTATTGATAAAATTCAATTAGATATTAAATGGAGATTCTAGAATATTTGAATGTTGAATATAAGGGAGTTGACTGATATTGACTTTGTGAATTTCTGAAAACTATTTTATATGTCATCAAGAATTGAACGTTATTGATCAATTTGCAAGTGCAAGTGTGTGCAGTTGTAGGGTGACAGGTTGAAGGATGAGAACACAGTTGAAGTAGGATTGTTTAGCAGGATTGAACGGTAAGCTGGTTGGAATATGGGTGCACACACCACAATGGCATGATGACTGACATTTGGTTTATTTGCATATATATAAGAAAACAAAAAATTTCTGATTTGAACTGTTTTAGTGCTTACAAATGAATGGTTAGTAGATTTAATTGTCTATTCAAACCTTGTGATTTGAAGGAACTAAAAATAAGCATTGTAAAGAAAATTCTTTCTTTAGTGTAGAAATATATATGTAAATCTAAGCTCGAAATGAAAATTCAAGTTCCTTACTTAAAATCATAGTGTATGGAACCTTTGAGCCATTCCAAACAAGCAACTTGTATTTGAATTTTTTATTTAATAAAACACACACATATATATACATACATATATACATAGATTGAATTAAGTAAAGTTTGAATTTTTTATTTAAATGCATAGAGATACATACACACACACACACACACACACACACACACATATATATATACGTTCATATACATACATATACATATTCAAATTTGAATTGAAATCAAGTTAGTAACTGATGCATAAAGAATTGAACTGTGGATAAATCAATGAAGATTACAAGGCAAACCCACGATGGTTGTGGCCTGCCCAATAATACAGATAATGTTCAAATTAGGGACCGATGGCTATGGTAGGAAAAAACCATAATGATAGCAACCTGCCGCATGCAAGAAGTGTGGTTACCATTTTTGAATGTAGGGTGGTGGAAAAAGTAGGGGATTGATTTGGAAGAAATCGAAAAGCAGTGAAGAAAAGCAAAAAATAGAATGTAGATGTAGGGAAATTCTGAGGAAAGCTTGATCAAAATGCTTGACTATTCAGGTAACTCATTTTATCAAAATTTTATCGATTTCTTTATCTTTCCTTTCACTTTAGCAAGCATCTATTACTGCATTGATGGCAGAACCGAAGCATAGTGATATACATGTCTCTGAATGTGTGTCTTGGCTTGAGCCGATGGATAAGCTACCACCCTTTGGGGAATCACATGGCCTACGTCCTGCATTGTTTTATAGAGCCATTCAGCTAGCCTTCTGTGCTAGACAGAGACATCGAACCCTAAGAAGTGACTGTTAAGAAAGTTCACTCTGTTGGAAAAACAAGGACAAACAACTGAGAGGGGGGGTAAATCAGTTGTCATAGATTATTTAAACTTTTCAAACTTTACTTAATTCAATCTTAGATATGATGAATAAACAATAAACCATAAACAATCAATACATCATAAATACAGAGAACACCAAGATTTTTACGTGGAAACCCTGTTAGGGGAAAAACCACGGTGGATGTTAGTCCACAAGATTAGACCCTGTTAAAAGTATAATGAAAAGTAATGGAAATGTGCACATGCATTCAGGCACACTACCTAGAGCTCACTGCTCAAATACAAGAGGGCTCACTACCCAACAATACACAACAATATGGATTAGATCCACAAAGTATGAACTGATAAAATAGCTTCTTCAAAAGCCTGATTATAGTTCCAGTTAAGCACATAAAACCTTCTTCACACTTCACTCAAATTTCTTCTTACTCTGCTTTGCAATCAAATGATTTGAACATTATTCGCACATTTGCACTTTCTCTGGCATACATTCGCTCTTATGCACACACTAACTTCACTCAAACAACCGCTCTTATATATCTGCAACATGGAATTACATCAACAACCTAGTCGGCCAAAAATATGAAACATATTTTCAATGTCGGCCCAAATTTACAAATAAATTTTCAATGTGGATCAAACACTATCGGCTAATATTATGATGAGACCCAAAACAATATCCTCGAGTGCACCAAACATTCAAATTTTAATCTCCAAGGATCCACAACACGTTACACCCATCATGTCAGCCAAGAACATGAAAAGCCGAACATACCGAGAAAAATCTTCAATCATGAGCACACCTATCAACGCGGATGTGCAACAAAGATAGAGCATGATCTAGAAACATCCAAGAGTTCACCAAGAAACAATAGAGAAACATCCGCAACAACTAGAATTACTAGAATCATACCAACTTTAATCAAGAACACTGTCAGAGACCACAAAATCATTGTCAGAACACAGATCTTCATAACTTAAACAAATCTTCATACGGACCTCTGAAACTTCCAGTGGATGGACTAGATACACTCAACAATAAACCCTTTAGTCCACAATAGTTGATCCTCAATGTACACAACAAGACACCTTCATGACCTTCACAGTTCCACTGGGAACCTGGAATATTTTATTTTACAATTTTCTCAATATCCTCGACATATACAACCTTCAATACATCAAATTCTAATAGTGTTGACATCAATGACAACCACATATCAGTAGCATAACCACACCATCCAACACACTCGACAGTATAAGCCATACCATGGCTATTAGAGATTATATTTCGATTGAATGCAAACTGTATAGTGTTTATTTTTGTTGAGGTTCGCCTATTGAACCAATGAAAAGAGGATATATGAACCTCTATGTTACTTTTGTTAAGTATTGGCTATGTTTAATTTAAGCATATTGCCTCCCATTATCGGATATGCTGATAATGGTTAAGGGAAAATTTATTCTTGTTAAGAAATGTGGTGAACATATTGGTATTTAAGAGCAAGCCCTCGATTTGAAGAATTGATGGGATGTAAGAGTTCGGTTCCATTGTAACCTTGCAGGATTGATCTCCATGATCGATAGGAATATTTATTTGACTAAATATCAGGCTTGAGTTTGAAAAATGTAGAGAACAACATGCATTAAGAGATAAGCCAAAATGCCCATAAGGGAAAATTTTGAATTTATCTTGAGGATAAGAAAAGTACTTGACCATAGAAATGGGTCAAATCCAGAGCAAGCTTGGATGTTGTTGTAGCCTGATTAGGAAAAAGTCCTATATGATACTCAAACTTCATTGCATTTTTCTTGCTTAAGAAATTCACCGAAGTTATGTCAAACTTGGTTTTGTTTTATTATTAAAGTTGCTTGAATAGTAATTCCAATGTTAAGTGTTTAAGATCTAGAAAAATAGACATTTTGTTTTGGAACTATTTGATTTGTTTATTTTTAGTTCATAATAGAAAATTCATTCTGTATTTGACGATGAACCTTTATTTGTCAGTGATCATTTAGCTTGTAACAACTTGAGATCAGAAACAGAGCAACGATAATATTTGTTGTTAAATGTAACTGTTTAGTTTGAAATAGAAATTTGTTGATGTAAACAATGGATATTCTTTGCAAACAACTCTGTTTTGTTAAAAAAATTATCTTTATAGCTGAAAACAACATGTTTTATAACTGTTTATTGAGAAACAATACATGTTCTATTTAAACAATGAATGTACATATGTGAACAACTTGTTTTATAACTGTTTAGTAGGAAACAACATTTCTTCTGTTCAAACAATGAATGTACATAGGTAAACAACTAGCTTCATGAATGTTTAGTAGGAAACAATATTTGTTTTTCTTAAACAGTGAATGTTCATATGTGAACAACTCCAGTTTCATAATTGTTTAGTAGGAAACTGTATTTAGTCTGTTCAAACAATGAATGTTCTTATGTAAACAACAATGTTAGAGGAACATAGTAGCGAGAATGCTACAACAATGTATATGAAATTGTTAGCATAGACTTGTTATGTTTTCTTTATTTTGACAAAGAAACATCAATTAGAATACTACTTAAAGATTGCAATCTGAATTAGTGATTATTTCAGAATGTATGCACAAACTTTAACATTAGTAGGCACATGCATTGTATGCACATAGACTTCATCTAGATGTACATACACATACTTGTGACATACCTTCTTTTGTTTTTAGTGCATTTTTGAAAAGGAAAATGCTTATGATGATGAGTAGAAAATAGTCATAAGAATAATATGATCGATTATTGAAATACTTTGTGAATCATTAATCTGATTTCTGTTTAGAGTATAAATTTTTATTTTGTTTATTCTTTTGGAGACATTTGTGAAAGAATATATTAAGTACTAAGCAAAGAAAATTGATACCTTAATTGAATAGAGCACTTATGGGTAGATGCTGCTAGAGGGTAGATAGTTGTTATAATAGAAAGTTACCTTCTGCAACGGGTGCCGAAATGGAGAATAGAAAGTATAGGTTTGCTTTACCAGAACCTATTGTGAATTGTTGTTGCAACACACTTATTATGCTTGGCCAAGCAATGGAGTTCATTATGCATGTATGAATGAACTCTCTGATTTCACTCTCTTCCATTCCTATCATAGATCTTGCACTTTATTTTCTAAATTGTAGATCTAGAAATTGCATGTTGATGTTTGGGCACACACCAGATTCCACCTTGAAAGTTGTTCTCTTGCTAAACTTTTCGTGCATGGTCAGGCATTCTTCAAGTTGGAAGAATACCGAGGAAGCGTAAGTTTTGTGGTTGGGCAGTAAAGTGCTTCAACCATGTTCTCGTCCACCAGTGGAGGCGAGCGTTGAGGAAGAACCTTAGTTGTTCACCAGACTATTATAGTCAATGATGTAACTTGATGAAAATCATTCATGTACTTGATAGAAAATGTACTATGTAACATGACATTGTGGCCTTAGGAGCCAAGTAAAACTTGATATTGTAATTTGACTTTTGAAGTGAATATAAGAATCTTTGACCCATTTAAATGGATATGTGTAGCTATGATTGACTTTAGCCACTAGTTATGTCTTTTTAATTATGAGTATATTCATGTGTCATTTACAATAATATTAATTAAGTAATAATTTCAAATGGGTTATTACATTGATACTCACATTAACAATTTCCATAATCCTTTTCAGCCTTTTGTTATAAAATTTATATGTCTCTCTTGTCATAACATATCCAAGAAAAATACCTTAATCGAATCTAGAATCAACCTTACCTAAAAAAATTTCATCTATAATGTCCCTAATAGGAATTATACTAATTATACACTAAATCATCAATTTCCCAAGCAAACAATGGATTTAGAGGGTACCTTGGCTTGTTTAAATCCCTGGAAACAAGTTAGAGATCAATTACAATAATAACTTAACAAGTAGATTATCATGATTAAACATTAGTAAATCCATAGTAAATTTGTTAATCCAATTATTACCTTACCCTGAGGATGCTCAACCATAGGGGAACATGGAAGAGAGTGACTCGATGGGGTGTCTTAGCCTCCCTAGGCCCAAAGATGGATATGCCATCCTCCTTGGCCTCATGTAGCACATGCCATTCATATGAGGCGGCCCTACTTCTACTTGAGGATTCTAATTTATCTGGTATCCCCTCATGTTACCATCTTTTTCCATTTCCTCATGATCGATCTCCTTATATTGTTAGACCATGATAGGGAAGTGAGGTTACAAAGGGTGTCTTGGTAGCCCAACTCTCCTAGGCCCAAAGGAAGTACCCCTTTGGCCCATGTGGGCTCATTTCTCCCCTGGGGTGGCATACCTAGAAGAGGGCCCCGTCACTATACCCTTTTCGCATTCTAACTCTCCCATCATGGTGAAGATATGTGCATAGTAAACTAATCAAATTCATATTTGCAAATAATCGCATCAACAATACATAATGATTTATGAGTATGATACCATAAGACGCAAATAATAATATGCATGAACCATTAACCATATTTAAATAATACATTATATTCTCATATTAATTCACAATTCTGCAATCACAAGATAACTTATGCAAACTGAGATTTTGTGTTGCTGGCTGATTTGATTTTTTTAATGTTTATTCTTGTTAGACTCAATCCCTTCTTTTTAATCGCTTTGTTGTTGATCTGTTCTTAATATTCAGAAGATATTGCTTAGTGCGAATCAAATGAATAAGAATCCAATATTCATATTAAAGAATCATAAATACTTGTAAGGCTCAATAATTGCTACAAGCATCATTATTGCATAATCGTATATAATTTATATATTTAGATTTTATATGAATATACATTTAAATATATATAATGGATATATACATATACGTCCCCCATATATTCTGACAGTAATATACTTATCTGATTATATCTACTGATTGCATTCTATTCGATCTGCATATTCCTTGCTTTTACAAATACATATATTTGAATGCATCCCCATCTGATCAAGTGCTGCTACCATCAGATTCATTCCTCATTCCCTAATGATTTGATTCCTCTTATATCTCTTTACCAATCTGTATCTTCGAAGATCTGTATAATTCTCTTGGTCTACTTTAACACAGAAAACATATATTCCAGATTCATATTCTATTTTCTGTTATGTCCCCCCTTTAAATATTCTCCATCATAAACTTCTTTATATCCACATAGACTATTCTCTTAATTTTCTGTTTATCTATTCTATATCCTACTTATCTCCCCCCTTCTTAACTTCATAATTATATTTTATACTTCCTAGGGAGGGCAGCGATCCATGAATGGACGCCTCTATTGGCAAAGTACATTTTCTACTACTCTTAAATGATGTTTCAGTGCTGCCATTAACTAATATAATCGCTGCCTCCATATGTAATATAATTGCTGCTTGTATTGTCCTTTAATGTATGAATCGCTGCCTTAAAACAATCCTTCAGTTTGGGTGATATAATAATATGCGTTAATTAATATGTTAATATATATTGTTATATTATATAATATTAAGTTGTTAACATTAATATTTATATTTTTATATTATGTATGTATTTAATATTTATAATATTATATTATAATAATATTAAATTGTTAACTTTGATATTTATATTATATTGTTATTTATTTATTTGTATTTTAACGTTTGTAATTTCGACGCATGACATATTAATTTCTGTAATCACATTGACTATAGAGTTTTGAAGATACCTACAGTGGAAGAACAATGTTCATCTTTATGTTTCTTGTATTGATTGTATAAATATGTACTGTTAATACAACAAGACGATAAATCTATATTAACATTTTTCATCTTGCAAGATACTTGCTTGTTGCAAAATTTCTTAATACACTTTTGTGCAAGCATGTTTATTTTTTGCTGAAAGTTATGGGAGTTTGTAATTAGCTACAAAGATCAAACATGTTTTGTATTAAATCTAAAAACAGGTCACTGTTATAAATAAAATTAACATTTTTAGGTCACTGTTATAAACAAGATTTACATTTGTGAGTTAAAAAATTTAAGAAGAATTTTTTGATGATGCATGCATTATTTTTTAGTTATTTCTAAAGTTCGTGATACCTCTACATAATTAAGAAACAAGTTTTTGAGGATGTTTGCTAGGACAAAGCTCTTGCATTCATGGCCGATCATTTCAGTCAAGAACTCAACCTCCAATTCACCTTATACTATCTCCTGCAATATGGCTAAGAGCTTCAGAATTTAAGTCCATTGCATGATTCCATTGCCCCTGGTTTTTATATATAATTAATGATATATTTTACTATATTTTGATATATAAATGTCCTTTTCACTAAAAAAAAATAGAGGAAGCTAAATGTTGGAGGATAAAAGGCTACTAGCAGAGAACCTTAGGGTGCCTAGCATTGCGTTACTAATTAGAAATTTTTTGGATTTGCATTGATTTTAAATTCTTGCAAAGTATAATTTCAATTTACTTAAAATGAAATTGGACATAAAGAGCAAATTTTAAGTATATCTTTTAAATCGTTGATTTTTAGTGTAAATAAGTTAAATTTTTTTGACTATTGACGCCTGAGATGTTAAATAGAGTGGAGATGTTGTATTCATAACCATACCAGTGATGGAGATTGCCTTTTCTATTACTGTAAATTATCCACGGTGTTCCTCAACTTGTAACATTGCATTACCTGAGTATAGCATGGATATCGACTTTTATGATTGGTTATGTGGTCTGTTGCATGCACTTAGGGAACGCAGGGATGTATCATTTAGGCTATATGATGTTCTTTCAAATACAAAGATATCATCCCATGCCATTGAAAATAGGCAAAAAGTGTCTCTGAGTCTGTATTGTGATTCTGACATTGTCTGTGAATTGGGAGTATTTCGTATTGAACAGTGCAGTGAAGAGGAGATGCAACAGAATTTGCGTCCCTTGTTCTCCAGCCTCTGCATTTATACGTTCCTCAGAGTCAACCACAAAAATACCATGAAATTGAAGGAACTGAGAAAGGGGAACAAAGATATTGAGAATTCAATGGAAGTGGGCATCACTCCATAACCAATTGAACCGTCAATATACAAGCAAGTGTTAAACAAGCTCTTCTATGCTGCGTGTTATTTTCATCTCTGCCCATATGGGGACACTAAATTGAAGAGATTGGTTGAGGAAATCCTGCATATCATCCCTCCAATAGCAGCAGTTAATTTGGTGAGAGCGCTGGCCTTTGAGTTCACTTGAAATATGGAAGGGAAAGAATATATAACAACTTCAAAATTTCTTACTCTTCAAACCTTGACGGTGTTTGGATAGTCCACTACTTCTGCCTACGCCTCTCAATGAAGAGAGAAATCCATTACAAGGAGGTGGATTCAAATCTTGACTATGCTTTGAGTTATCATAAGCTGGAATGCAGGGTTGCTTTCCAACCTGAAGTTGAGTTCCACAACGATAGTATACATGTGAAGATCAAAATAAAAAATCTCCACTGCAGAGCATTTCAATTGAACTCTCCCCAGCCAATTCTACCTCCCCAAAGAAAGGAACGGTATTTTCCAGTAAAGATGGCTGTAATAGTGGGTCCTAAAATAGAGAGCACAAGGATGCATGCTTTGTATGCAGTTACCCCAGGTGCTTCATCGTCAAACCCCAAAGTAAATTTTTCTCGAAGCAATACTATAGGAGGAGGCATCCAAGCACAAACAGGGTGTAGCTTGTCACGCATTTTCAATGTCGTGTTGAGTTTGATAGGGAAACAATCCAGTACAAAAACCACTGCCAGAGATTGGAAAAACTGGCATTTTGAGTTGTCTGTGGTAGAAAATATGCAAGGCAGGTTCCAGTGGACTCTATATCACCATTGTCACCAACGAGAGCCAGTATATAAGTATCTCCCAAAATCCAGGAACAACAGTAAATACAAAGCTTTTGAACGTTTGTTAAATACAGTTCACATCAGAAGGGGGAGTTGAGTTTGGCGAGGCTGTGTATGGATCACCAATAAACCGAACCTTCTACAACAGCATAAAGGGACACAAACTTGACTGGCATGTGGACTGTGAAATATGGATGGCATGTTATTCTACTAAAGTTATGTAAATCAGATATCAAAAAATTCATGAAGTGATTCAGCTTCAAATGTAGGAGAGAGGTGTTGGTAGAAGGATATGCTACATGGTTTTGATTTATAGGTTCTTTGTATGGTCTTCTGTTTCTTTTCAAATTTTTGTGTTCATGATATTAGAGTTCAGGTTTTTGTGGAGGTATTGTGATCACTATGTTTGTGGTCATTTGGTGTTGCTATTGTACTTTATTATTTTTTAGTAATATGGAGGCTCTTTAATCTCTTTCATTTTTTAAGTGTGGAGAACTTGGAAGAGCTATGAAGGTTAGTGGCGAGCGATTTAAGTTGCAGTGGTTTAGCTTGCAAGTTTACATATCATTGTGGATGTTCCTTAGTATTAGATGATATTCATGACATTTGTTACTCTTATGTGAGTGCTATGGGTGCTTGAATGCATTGATTAATTTAATATTGACATTACCCATGCAATGGGAGTTCCAATTTATATATGTCCTTTGTTGGATGCTTTAATTATACTATGGTGTGGAAAATCTTGATGTTTTTTTTTCACATGTTTGTAGGTTATTAACTTGGAGGAATTCTTTATGCATTATAATGTTTATATAGGGACTTCTAATCAAGATTTGTATTAGGCTCAATATGTTATTGCCATAAGCTGTACCTATTATGATGAGTATGCTTTGGTTTTGAGGTATGATTAGTTGGATGTGTTAACAATAGCTATGGTTTTTAATTTTTGGCAACTACTTAGGCCTATTTGTTATTACTAGACTAGGGCTTGTGTTTAGATAACAGTTTGAGGTAGGGTTCATGCTTTGATTGTAGTTAGGGTGGCATCTCTTTCGATTGGATCTTGTCTTTTGTGCATTGGCATTGGGGATGAAAGGGTTCTTGTTTGAGATCATGGTCATCTTAGTTATTATTGCAAGTATCGTGATGGGGAACATGGAGAATTTGGATGTCTTGATAATACATGTTGGTTATAGTAATCGTTCCCTTGGTGTTTGAGTTTATTTTGTTAAAGTAAAAAGGTTATTTTCTAATTAATTATTTAATTATTAGGTCCTTTTTACGCTAGCATATTTAAGCTTACTTAGGTCATGTGATTTTTTTGTCTCAAGTCGTAAGATTAAGACACATGTTTATCTTTTATCAAAAGTAATTCATTGTATATTATATAATTATTCATTATTTTTTTGCACTTTCAAGCTATTACAACAAATCCATTATTTTTTCTTTCTTTTTGTTAGCCGATAGGTTATATTTAGTGTGAGCTTTCAGCCTGATAATTGTCTCAGGCTGTCAAACCACTCCTTGGTTGTTGTTAAACTGTGAATAGTTTGCTGGTCCTGTCGATGAAATCAGGTCTCCCCAAATCATATCGAAATTCCTCACGTCATGTGTAAAAACAAATATTAACTCGCAACCAATATTTTCTATTTACAAGGCTGCAAAAATCTTGTCTCGAGCTCAGGAATCAAGCAAGTCTGAAACCTGATAATTTTTTTCCCTTCCTCTTTTGTGTTGTGGAGAATATTTTGTGTGTGTATGTTGTGTGGTCATCATTATTTTGCATGTTGAACGACTGCTCAATCAAACTCTGAGTGTTTTTAGTTATTATGACTCTGCTATTGTCTTTGGCATTGGGTTTATGTTGATTATATTCGGGGAGCGTATACACACTATTTATACCCAATGTGAAGATTTTTACAGCCAGAAGAATGATAAATATAAGATAGAAGAAGAAGAATCGGTCATGAGTTATGTTCATTGAGGTCAAATAGAAGAGGTTGATCTCGAGGGATTTGAATCAGGAACCTGAACTTTCATTGGTCTGTTCAAATTTGTTTTTTTGGTTTGTTCATTTTATTTTTTTTGATTTGGGATTGTTTTTTCTTTTGGGCAGATCAGATTGATGGAGGCTTACATGTTGTTGATCTCAACGAGTTTGGAATTGCAATTTATGTTGTTTTTGTTTACTTGGTGTTCGTTTTGCCTGAGAATACGTTTTAGATATGGTTTTGTGGGTGTTAAGATCGGTTTGGGGGCACAAATTCTGACATTGAGTAGCATTTCAGACACCCATTTCGGATGTCCCCACTTTGCAAGGACACCCATTTTGCAAGCTCTCACTTTGCAAAGACATGTATTTTGCATGACATCAGTTTGCTAAATTCCTACTTATGCTCTATTTGTATCTTACTCTTCTGTAGGTTTTTACTAGTCAGGATTGGGATTATAACTTACAACCACTGTTCAATTTTTTCATTGATTAGCTCTATTTGTGCTGGGTTTTCTATGTGTGTGGTCTTTGTTACTGGTTTTAGTTACGATTTTTGGTTTTTTATGTGGTTAATTACTTTTTTCGACTTTTCTTGGTGGAATTTAAAGTAAGAAGCTTTATATAATTCAATGGCTCTAGTTTTTACTATACCATTGTTTAATGGTGTTTGCATGTATCCTTATAAACTATCAACCACTGTTTAGTTGTTTTTAGATGTCTCGGTGTATTGGTTTAAACATGGTTTTGGTAATGGGGACTTATTTGCCAACTTATGCACCCAAATATTGGGTTTTCTGGTTGTGGGATTTAATGACTAATTTATGCAGACACGCTTTTGGTGATGGGGATTTAATGTTTGAAGTTATTTTTTATTCATTTTCTCTGTATGTCTGTTGTTCTTATGTACCTTGATGAAATTTGAAGGTTCAACACCTTTATTATCTACTTAAAACTTCAAGTTGTGTTGTCTTTAGTGTTAATCATATTCTTATTAACCTCCTGTGCTGAACACGTCTTTACATGTTTATCAGTGCTTCTGCATGTGGGTTCTTATGCATGGGACTCTTCCTTTATTTATAATAACTAGCTAAAATTAGATGTGTTTAATAGTGCTCTCTAACATGTCATTCCTTCTGCAGAGAGAAGGATGTAGTAAGGGAGAACTGTTATATTAATGATAGGAGTGTTGGAGCTCTTTCCTGATGTTTTATCAATAACTATTTCTAGATGATATGTTTTAAATCCTTCTACACTTTGAATTAAACATCACTTTGATATGAAATTGAAATGTTGCACAGAAGCCAAAACTGCTGCACATGTGTTATTTTGGAGACTATCTTTTTATTCTTGGTTGGTTTGTGTGCTGCAGATGTTCAACTCTTTCTCCCTGATTCCCACTTTTTAACAACCACTTCAATCCTCCCTTTTGTAGAAGATCTCAGTTTCTTGCTAAAATTCCAAAGCTCTCATTTCATGGATTGATCTAGTCTAGGTTTCTTGTGGCTCCTAAAAGTTCAGTAGTAGCCCCTTTGATGGGATCTGCCTTGAGTATTTATATTTGAGTTTTTGGAATTTACTCTTGTACTGCTTTCTTTGTGAGAGCTATTATTTTTTCAGATGTGCAAATCTGATCTTTCAGAGATTATGGTTTCTCCCTATTTTATAATAAGTTTGAACTCTTTGCTTCCTAAGATCTTCTATTCCTTTTCTATTTTCAACATGACAAAGCTAAAAAGTACAATCTAAAGATTGATATCATCTGCCGACCATTTAAATTTTTCCAGCCATTGATTGAAAACAACATTCATTCCCTGCTGCGCAACCCAGCCGACCATGTCAGATTTGCAAATACAACACGACGACTAAACCTGCACGGACAATTAAACCTGCACGCAACTTAAAAGGATTTCTTCTGCTACGTATAAACATTTGAGTGGACAATGGATACTGCAAAACATAAAGGTTTTTGGTGAAACCGTCCTTTTATATATTTAATTTCCTGTCTGAAAAGGCCTTACGTGTATCTGATACATTTACTGCATTACCTTTAATGTCTGTCCTTACCATCAAATTCATTTTGTTGGGTCACGCCTTCCCAATTTCCCCGTTTGAATTGTAAATTATATTATATATAATGCATTTATGAAGTGTAAATCAATTTTAAATTATACATAATACAATGCAAAATTAAATTAAATTATTCTTTTTAAATTTTTTTTTATAATTTGATTTATTATGTAATTGAAATATAATTTTTAATATATATTATATATGAAATATTTCTTCAAAAACTATACATATTTACTTTAATATTATTTTAAAAGTTTAAATAAATAATTTTTTATTTATTTTTTAAATAAAAAAATTAAAAAAAATATACCGTCAATAAATTATAAATAATTAAATTATACCTATTATTGTATATTGTATTTTTAAATAAAATTATTAATTACATAAAATGATTAAAATAGTTTTATATATTACAAAAATAGATCAAAATTTATTCTGATTGACTTTCCATACTTCTTCGGCGTACCCATTGCACACTAAGATGCAATTGCTAGTTGTAAATATTTGATCTTTTGCAATTTACTAACTCACTCTTATTATTTTTTGATTTTTTATTAAGTTGAAGTAGTTTTTGCGTGTTGCAGTGATGAAGATGCCACTTTTCTCAAAGAATTTTAAGTTTTTTAGGAACCTTGGATTACTACCCTTTAATATAGTTAGCTGATAAGTTGTTTTATAAGTGGACTTCCCAGTCCACAAATCTTCTGAAAACTTGTCTCACGCCACAATACCATTTGAAGTCACAGGTTTTAGCCATAAATCTCTCTCACACTGGAAACAACTTGTTAAACAATTTGCCTAAGGTTGTTTGTTGTATGTTGCATTTGTGTCTGTGCTCGCAGTTAATATTTTCATTTGAAAGGCTGGAAAAATCTTGTCTTGAGCTCAAGATTCTAGGAGCTCTAAAATCCTGATCTCTTTAGATCCACTTTTTGTTTATTGTGAGTAGATTGAAGCAACAGCTATAGGGAGAATGATAATGATTTACACAATTACTGATGTGACATAAGCACTTTCAACATTCATTGAGTTTGACAAACATTCAAACACATTTTAATTGACATTCATTGAAGCAGTAGCTGTAGGGAGATTTATTAATGCCATTAAATATCTTCACTTTAAATCTATTTAAGTTTATAGATTTTATTTATTGTGAGTTGATTGAAGCAACTAACTTGTGTGCCTTGTTATTTCCCACTGCCTCTCATCACTGCCTGTAGTATCCATAAATATGGTGGAGGTGATTCGATCAGTCCATCAACTTTCATTTCCCATTCTAAAAAGCTACTTTGGAAGAGACATTCCAGAAGAGTTTACCTGCACCTCACCAAACACACAAGTTTGCATTTCCATTTAAATTTTTACTGTGCTACGTTAAAAATATGTCAAAGGTTGATAGTTTTTGACTCTACTCTTTCAAAGTGCATTCACTTTAAAATAACCAAGGCTTTTTCAGAAACATTTAGAGCACATATAACAAGGATTACAGTCCATAAAATTGTGTCTTTTGTATGTTTTCACGTTTAGAATACTTGTATACATCTAAAAAATTTCCTATGTCAATTGCTATTTGATGGAACTTTGTATGCAGTTCCGAAACTCCAATTTTGGCACACCCTCAGTAGATTCTGGAAAGGTTGTTGAGTTTGATGTCACATCTATCAATTGCATTTGCTTACAAATCACCAAGGCTATTTCAGCAAGTCCATTTGCGGTACATATACTACAAAGATTGCAGTCTATTAGACTCTATGGGAGATTCCTCAAGTTCCCCATTGAGTGCATGTCTTGAATTCGTTGCATTCCATGAGCCACGTTTGCAATATGCATTTAGTCAAACAATTTTCATGCCTCTTATATCCTTAAAAATTTGTGCACATCTTAGGGCAGCGAAAAACCTATATCCTCTTATCCACGTAACTGTTTCTTATTTGAATTATGATCATTGTTTTCCTCCAACGTCTGTTGCCCCTTATAATCTATCCAATTCGAATTAAGATTACATGCATCCAACATTGGCTCAAGAAGTGATTTTGTATTTTCTATCACTCCTTTAGTTTTATAAGAACCAATTAATATATTTAGCACTATAGTATCATAGCTTGATGTAGAGGCAAACTAATGTGTTATGGACTTGGTAAATTCTACACAATTCAGGGGTGTGGCAAGTTGAACAGTCCACTTGACATTGCAAACCTACATTAAATCACCAACCAAGGTGCATAGACTTATGATGGTACTACACTGTATGTACTTTCATAGACTCATGTTCACCTAAATTACTCTATGTAAACTTATTCAAACTGTTCTACCTTATTGAGATTTTATAGAATTGTAAAAATAACAAAAGTAGTTACAAAATCTAATGGCTACGGGTACTTGCAGCATAAGTTGTAGGTGACTGCTAATGATGTACAAGTGCAGAATTAATCTAAAACTATTTAAAATGACAAAATAACCAATCCTAATCTCCAGAATACTATGATTTATCAATTACACCTCTGTTCATGAATAACAACTACTGTAACTAGCCATAAACTATTCTACTTTGCAAAGCACATGTGAAAATATAATTAATAGAAATGCATAAATAAACAATGCATAAATAAACAAATAAATAGATGAAGTGAAGAACAATACCCAAGTGGCCAGCTCAGAGGACTGTCTTACTTAACTTAGAACCAAATGTAATTCCGATTCTTTCGCATCCATGTAACACACAAATCCATTCATTACATATCACCAGATATTTAAACAAAATCCTTCTAGCAAATTTAATTCCATAATATCATTTTAACATGTTTTTGGATAACTGAAAAACTGGAAAAACTACTAACTGCTAATCGCTTGTAACAATCAGCTAACTGAACTACGAACTCATGCCCTGACTTTATACAAAATGGGGAGAGTCTTATTCAAACTACTAACTAACTAACTACAATCATAAATCCCACTCCTAGATATGAGGATGTGAAATTAAGATTGACTTATTCATCTAACTGAAAAAGGAAAAAAAAAAGACTTATTCAAATAAGAATTCAATGAAACAACTTGCATGTGAAACACATAGGCAAATGTTCAGAATTCTAGAACAAGTATCTTTTCAACATTTATTCCTTCCATAATGACCACGCTCAGCTCCACACCTTCCTGCACTTTAGGTGGCTTGAACTTCATTAATTTCCTGTTCTATTGCTTTGGTACTTGCTACAAATACTCCATTCTTATTACCACGTGCTAAGTTGTAGAGAGGTTAATCCATACAACATACATATGCAACTAACCAGCATAATTAAATCACAACATTTCATTCATATACATACACATTCATATTTAAACCATGCAATACTACAAATATTTTCACCATATTTCATTCCCACAAACTAGGTTCAAGGTTGTAAAGTATGCATGAAAGGATAACATATTATGGAAGTATTGTCTAAAAGGTACTTTAGAAACAATATATGACAAATTCACCGCTAGCAATTCACCGACGAAAAATTCACCGCCATGACAATTCACCGCCCAAAAAATTAATTGCATTAATTTTTGGCAATTAATTTTCCATGGTGGTGAATTGCTGGCGGTGAATTTTCCTAGAGCCTTTAGAAACATATGTAAAGTGTCTTAAAAGTATATGAAAAGCAATAAAAATATACTAGTAACTAGACCCGTCATTCCCCCCCAACTTATCATTTTTCTTGTCCTCAAGCAAAAATACCAAACTAAATCACCTAAGGAAGAAGATTGTAATACAAAGTGATTTGCCTAAGATCCATGAATGTGCTGACTCCCTGTCCCTGTTTGAGGTAGAAATTATTATAGCATGCAAGCCTATTTGTCTTGATTGATTCTGCATTAGGATAGGAGGGTGGTAAGTGTAATAACCCAAAAATTACCACTGATATTTTTCCTTTATTATTATTTTATCATGTGTTCATTCACTTGCATACTCAGGTACTTCTATCCATACGAGATAGGTATCCATCCATCCGGGATAGACATCTAACTATATGGGTTAGGCATTTTTCCATATGGGACAAGAATTCATCTATCCATTCGGGATAGGCATCTACCCAAATGGGGTAGGCATCTATCTATAAAGGATAGGAATGTGCTCTAGCCAGAGACTTAGACTCATCGGGAGCATACGGGTCTTGAGTCACTCACTAAAGACTACACTCCCCTTGGAAGTGCACTGAGGTCGACATCTTTAGGAGTATGTAAAAATAAATATGTAGCTTGAGTCCCACCTCGGAATTTGGCCTAAGGCCTCGAGGAGTCAATTCTATTATCTTTATGTTTAACATTCTTAGCCCCTTTTCGATCAGACAATTCTCTTGAATTATTAAATTATATTTTAATTTATTATTATTCTAACTTTTCCTAGCCCCATCCCCGAACCCCTGAGGTACTGGGAGCATCCTTCCTTTCCTAGATTGCCTACATACCCTGCTTCCAAACGAGATCGAGGCATAAAATATGTAGTTCTATTTTCTAAACTATGTTTGGTGTGAACTGTTTTGTGGGTACACAATCCTTTCTAGGGCCCCTTTTCCCCAAACAATTCCTCTGCAATTGCTACCCATGAAGGGAAATAATAAAAATATAAGTAAATAGTCTCCATGACTATTACTTGTTTCCTAATATCTAAATCCTAGTTCTTCTCGTGGAAATCCTGGCCATGCTGGTATTAGAGGTGTTGGGCGGACTAGTTCTGGGACTATTGAATTTATCATTTTTGTTTATAAGGGTTGGTATACTAACAATGTGATGGAGACTCTTGCCATTTTATGTGCTATGGAGCGTGGTTGTGCGCTCAGGTGGAGACAGATCATTTGTGAATCAGATTCTCAGATGGTAGTGACTTTGCTAAAGAGGCAACAATTAGAGGATGTTAGTTGGCATTTGACTGTTATTATAAAAAAAATTCTTCATTTGTGTGCTTCCTTTGATTATGTTTATTTTTGTCATATTTTGTGTGAATGGAATGTGGTTGTGGATTGTTTGGCTAAATGGACTTCTAATCATTTGCATGATTGGAATATTGTGGACATGGGCCAATTACCCCCAGATCTATCACAAAAGTTGGACCAATTAGTGGAGATTGATAGGGATGTGTAATTCCCTTGCTTTGTACTGCTCTTTTTTGGATTGAATAAATTTTTACCCTTTTAGTGTTGACTAATTTATTTTTGCAAAGGAAATAATTTAAGGTGAACCTGAGAAATACAAGTGTTTACATTAATAAATCTATTATGGAAAATAAGCTAAAATCATATTAATTGTTGAGAAGATTGTTAACTAAATTACTTTCTTTGGCATTAATAATTAAGCAACATTAATAAATTTATTATACAAAAACTTATGAAATCAGACTATATATTAATTAAGATACTAATTTACTTCCTCAATAAATTAAAGCAATTTCTTTAAGTAAACAAATATATTAAAATCTATTGACTAAGTTTCTAACTATCTTTCTTAAAACCTACTTGCAATATCGAATCCACTAATACTAACTTCTTCGAAAATAAATTGAATTGTAAAAATGATTAAAAGTTCAAGTAATAACTCAATTACTTAATACTCCTAGTATTGTTTACTCTATAACATTTTAACTATTTTGATTTACCTTGAAAATAAAATTAATCTTACCCTAGTTTCTTACTTGTAAATTATATTCACCTTTGGATATTGAATAATCTCTATTACTAACCAGTCTTGTAACATAAATCAAATTGATGTAATTAATAATTCTAACTATTTTGATTTCTCTTAGAAATAAATTAACACTAATTCTAATTTCTTAGTGACAACTTATTTGAGTGATTCTTTACTAATTATAATCTTTATTTACTTTTGGAAATAAATTAATGCACGTTACCTTGATAATCATTAATACTACCAATTACTAAATACAGGTTATAAGTTTAATTGAAGTAGTATTTCCTACCAATTACTATGAAAATATTAATACTAAATACAGGTTATAAATGTAATTATCATTTACCCTCTAATCTTACTTCTAATCTAAATTAATGTTTAAAAATAATACTTTTACTTTGATGTCCGAATTATTAAAAAAAACACATTACAAAGTATCTAATACTAAATACCTTATAAATGTAATTATCATTTACCTTCTAATCTTACTTCTAATGTAAATTAATGTTTAAAAACAATACTTTTATTTTGATGGCTGAATTATTAAAAAAACATTACCAAGTATCTAAAATAATTACAAATACCCTTTATAAAATGATTTTCCTTTAGAAGTATTTACTAACACTAATTGCTTTGAAAATCAAACTAACTCAAATTATTATCATATTTTTTTTTACAAAATATATAAAATATATTAAGGCAATTTTTTTTTTGTGTAATTAAAACTAAATACTTTTGCATATATTATTATTTGTGAGGTCTTAAAAATTAATACCATTGTTAAGTTTGAAAGTAAACACTAATATTTTAATTTGAAATTAAATACTAATTTTAAATTAATCATTGCATGTACAACTAATATAAATTGCTTTTATAACATTATTTAATCAACACTAAGTTCGAAAATGAACATTAAAAAAAATTACTTTGAGATTACATACTAATTTAAAAGAACCAATGCATGCAATATTTAAATTTAATTAAGTTATTTTATGAGAGGCATTTTAAATTGTCATAGTTGTTTTTTTTGTTTTAAGACTTAGAGAATAATTAGAAACTTCTAATTTAGAATTTGTTTCAACTTGGTAAATTTTGGAAAACATCCACTAAATGCCAATTTAGTTAATCATTTTTAATGATTGCATGTAGCAATTAAACTTCTATATTTGGGAAACTTTCTTTTGCATGTATCGATATTAATTTCTATTTTGAATATATTTTCCTTTTTGCATAGGATAATTATAAATCAATTAATTCAATGAGATATTTGATTTATTGTTTTTAAGATTTGTGTAATTTGAGAACTTAATTGATATCTACTTAATTACATCTATTTTCAAATAATTCACATTCTTAAATTAATATAACCTTAAATTATTATTATATGCTCATTTGCTTGTCAAATAAATTTGATGTTTGCTCATTTTAGCTAGAAATTGAGTTCAAATGACATGCACTCTTAAATCTTATCTTCTTATCTTTTGAAAAAAAAAACGCAGTCATTATTGTTAACTTCATAAAATGAATTTAAAAAACAATTTTCTTTTTATGAAAGCTGTTAGAGATTTGCTTTTTTAATTTTTAAATATTTTCAATAAAACTTAAATATTATTTTAAATATATTTTAATATTATTTTAAATATATTTTAATATTATTTTGGAAAGATACATATGAAGTGGTAATTGAAAGAAAAAATGGTTACAATTTAAAATAGCATTCACCTCATGTTCCCATACAACTGCTTAGCTTATTTTGGCTATCAACCACTGCTCAACTTATTTAGGAGTTATTTGTGGAGCTGGTGGCCCCATGAATGCTTAATTTTTCTGCTTATTTTTTAGTAGCGAGCTTAAATTTGTATTAACAATATTAATAATAATTTGTAAAAAAAATATTAGAAAAAAAAAAGCAAATCTTAAAAAAGAGGGAAAGAAATTTGTGGAGCCACCTGGATTTTTAACAATATGCAGTTGCTTGCTTATTTCCAACCCCCCTTTTTTCCCACAACTTATTTTCAATTCCTAAACAATAGCTACTCCATTAAAATAGGAAAAGATTCCAAATTATCCTTTCCCAACAATAAAATTTATGCATGGGAACACTCCCACTACTTAAATTTAAGCAGAAAATGGAGTTAAGCAGCCGCATGAGGACATGAGGTCAATTAGGGTTAGGATTAGAGTTTTGATTAGAGAAAAAATGATAAAAATAGGCACCTGGAGAAAATAACTCTTAGTGTATTTTATATATATTAATATTTATATATGTATGCTAACAA
Source organism: Sequoia sempervirens (assembly GCA_007258455.2). Lineage (NCBI taxonomy): Eukaryota > Viridiplantae > Streptophyta > Pinopsida > Cupressales > Cupressaceae > Sequoia > Sequoia sempervirens. Next base: position 299,375 of record VDFB02264077.1, on the reverse strand, counting down.
ACTTAATTCTCATAAAATTTATAAAATTCCTAGTTTTTGCAATTAAAAATAAAATACTTGAATGGTAAAAATACTTTATTAGCTGAGAGGCGTCTACATGGCATCCAAAAATTTGTGTAAAGTTTTTGAAGCTGCATTTAAAATGATAGGAAGGTGGAAGTCATGTGCAACTACAGTAGTGGAAGAGTAACAAAAAAAATCGAGTAAAAGAGATTTGATGAAACAAAAAAAAATCAAATAAAAGAGATTTGATGAAACAAAAAAATCGAATCAAAGAAATTTGATGAAACAAAAAAATCAAATCAAAGAGATTTGATGAAACAAAAAAAACAAATAAATAAATAAATAATAAAAATAATTCAAATATAATTTGCATAAATTAAAAGATAAATAAATAAATAAATAATATTTTTGATGGCAAAGAGAAAAAAGATTTCATCACAAAGATAGATCAATCAAAAAAGAAAATTAGAGAATGATAATATTTAATATATGTATGCTAGTTAAGCCAAGAAGCTTCCTATAGTCACATAATGGATTGCAAAACCTAAGTATATTTTTATTCTTTGCATTTAAATTGACGTTGAAATGACATGCCAATAGATCTTGAATAACGTGGCGCCCTTTTGAAGTTTTTTTACTGTTTTCCTTGGATTGGTACTTTTTTTATGTGAATTGCAGGGTTTTGGATAAGGAGCTCCGCAAAATTTGTTGTAGTGAATAAAGTTAAAAAGAGTTACAAATCTTATTCCCATAAATGTGGCAACTCCTCTAATCGCTCACAATTGCTCAAATCTACATATTACAGGTTCCTTAAATCCTCAAAATGGGAACTAAAGATAGCATTGGACAACATGATAACTCCAAAATCTCAAGAGATTGGAGAGTACATAACTCTTTTGGGTAAAGCTACTAGGAAAGCAAAAGTCTAATGATAACTTTTCAAATGCTCAAGGCGACCTACAAAAATAGGAAATCTTTAAATCTTAGAGTAGAGCAAAGGGTAAATCTCAATACTTTCAACTACAAATGTGTCTACATGCAACCAAATTTCAACTCACTCAATTATAAAGTCATTGAACTTTCAAAGTATTATTTATAAATTAGCATAAGCAAAACACTTATTAACACATTAAAATTAACAAAAATAAAATACCTATTAACACTTAATAATAGTGAGACAATTTGAACCAATGCAAAAAACAATATAAATATCTTTTGTCTTTGTTAAATTTGTTAAAGGTTTTTAGATTTAGTTCCTATTCTTTATTCCCCGAGATAAATAGATCCAAATTTGACTAAAAGAAAAAAAAACACTTCCAAAAACGATTGAAACATGTGTTGATTTTTGGTTTTGTACATAGTGTGAACTCATGCAAACAAAAGAAGAGATGAAAAACAAAAGATCAAAAATAATTTCAGCCACAATGCTTAATTTAACAACATGATTTATTTTATTTTAAGGACATCATACATAAGTTGATTAATTTATTCAGTGTTTTTTTTACTATATTGATTTTTTTGATCTTTAGGAAGTTAAAGCCAAATCAGATGGTTGTATAATAAATAATTTTTTGTTTTATACTCTACTTATAAAATTTTATATTTTAAATCTTTTTCAATAACAATTTATAAAGATTTTATAATGACAATATTTGATAATAAGCAAATAAAGTCTTTTTTTAATGTAATTAAGTGTTCAAATGAATACTTTATATAATATTATATTAATTTTAAATATAAATTTTACCTTAAAAAATGATAACTATTTATATATATTAATATTTAATATATACATATATGCTAGTTTTATTTTATTATTTTATATTAAGATTTAATTATTAATGAAAATTTAAATAACAATAAAACTTAAATTTTATATATATTAAATATTCAATAACTAAAATTTAATATTTATCATAACTTATTAATAAATCATTTAAAAAAACAAATTTTTAATCAAACTTTATTGGCCCTTGCAGCTGCAAAAGCCACATCGCGACCTGCACAAAGGCCTCCGGCCTAAATATTTAATTTAAAACCTTTTTTTTTTACATAAAGTTTATAATTTAAATAAATTTTCTTTATAAATTTTTCCTTATAATTTTTTTTCCTATTAATTAATTTAAATAATTTACTTTAAATAAAATTCTCAGAATTTATTTAATAATTCTCAGTAATTTTTTTCTTAAAAAGAATCCAATAATTAAAAAAGAACTTCAATAATTTTTAATTGGAATTTGGTAAAAGTGAATGGATAAATTTCTATGAAATATAAATAATGTTTTTAATGTAAAATAAATGAAATTTCATGAAATTTATAACATTAAAAATTTCATTGATTTTTCTTTTGAAAAGAAAAGAATTCCCAATCTTAAATAAAATTTCTAACTAATTTTTGATAAAATTTTCTTTAAAGATCTTCAATTATTCCAAGCCTTTGCTCTTCTACAACAAGTAAGAAAAAAGCACCTTCCCTACTCCCTATCTTTTTTTAAGAAATTACTACTCTTCAAATGCAAGGAAAGATCAAGATGATAAACAAGGATTGTAAACTTTTTCTCTATCTTAAGAGATTGCTATCCTAGAATTTGTATGCAAGAAAAGAAGATCTCAACAAGGATGATAAGCAAGGTCGTTGATGTCACTTCTTACATCATTTAATATTTTAATTATTGAACTGGGTGTGTCTTAGAGCTGTATGCGATAAGGATGTTTCCACAAATTGGGGGGTTTTGCACTGTAAACAGTGACTTTTGGTTTTGGTTTAGCTCCTTCAGGAGCTTTCAAGAGCTCTCAAAAGTGGAACTTTTTAGCTAATTCTAAGGACTTAATCCTAACTTATCTCTTAATTAACGATTGTTCAAACTCCAATAACTTAGTTTAGACTTCACTTGATTTAATTGGAATTGATTCATGGAAGAATTAAGCTAAAAACCAAATTTACTTTTAATTTAAAATTTAGAATTGAAACACACTTCGAAAGGAAATCTATTTACGTTTGCAAAAGAGAATCTAATTACGTTTGCAAAAAATGAATATTAACCTAGAAAAAAATGACACTAATTCCATGAACGAATTCCAAACAAGCTTCGGTTTTGTCTTCCCATAAGTTATCGTTATCTCTTCCATTAAAACTATATGCATTTGAAAATAACTAATGAGTTTAATTCCTATGAACGGTAATTAAATCTATAGTAAATGAGTGAATATTAATCTACAGTAAAGCATAATAAATCATTTTGAGAACACAATGAACTTAATCTAAGAATTAATCACATTCATTAATAATGATTAAGCAAAGATCATCATTCCTAACTTTCCAATTGACATGAATTAAATAGAAATCAACTGAATCAAAGAACACAACACAAGGTCATCTCCTTCGGTTAAGCGGGCCCTACTCTTCCTTTGGTGGGACCTTAAACACCGCGATTCAAATCAACTCCTTATTTTCATTCCAATTAGCCAAAATAGGCGAGTAGAACAAAAGTGCATATTACAAACATTACAATGCTAAAGCGAAAGATTAACTAACTCCCAAACTAAAACTAAGGATGGATATTTATAAGAATATCCACTTCTTTCAATACAAAAACTAGCATAGCCCACCAAGATACAAAGCGACAAAAACTAAACTAAATAGAACTGAAAGTGTCAAAGAAATCTGCCACATGATAATAGCTAAATAGAGAGTTCTCAAACTAACTAAAGAAGTCAATTCAAAAGCACTCATCAGGATCTAGCTGGAGCAATCAGGAGCAAGACAAATTTCAAGTTTTCTAAACAAGAAGTTTAACACATCCATCTCATGAAATCAACATTTAATCAACCGAACATAATCCTCAAAGACAAGCTACCATTATGACAGCAAAAGATCTCAAATTGCATAATAATTTCATCATTAATCATTATTAAAAAGTAAAACATTTAATGCAAAATATCATTTCTAATATATCCTCCAATTAGTTAAATATAAGGAAAAAACAAGCAACATTCAAGCACATAGTCTATTGCCAGCATAGTTAATTAATATCTAATAAAGTCTTTGAAAACATAAAAAGGATCAATTAAAGTGTCATTTCATGCACTCATCATTTCTCCCCTTCCTATTGTCAACCATGTCCTCATGGTTGAGGATTTGGAAAATCCCTATTTCTGCCTACCAACCAGATCACCACATGACTACATATATTCCAAGAATGTTCTTCAATGAGCATATCCATTTTGTTCTTCAATTCTCCTCAGCCAATCTCTTAAATTTTCTCCAATAAACTGTAGTGGAGCATTCAATGTAGGCACAGTTGCAATGAGCAAGGGTGGTCTAAACCTCATTCCAACCCAATTAGTATTTTGCTCCTCAATAACTTCTATCAAAGATCTCACTCTTGTGAGACTCCAAGTAATGTTTTTTGGAGAGATTGGTTCTCTCCTTCTCAATGATACTAGAATGCTGCTATACCTTTCTCTTGTTGTTGACAAGGCTCTGTGTGGGAGATGATCTTGAACATTTATGAAAACTCAAATACTTTCATTCAAATTTCTCTTGTAGACTAGTGCCACATTATCTCTCAATGCAAAGAATCTGAATGAGGCTCTGAAAGCCATAGACCATGGAGTTTCATTCCTCATTGGAATGCCTAATTTAATTTGTGCTTCTTTGTACTGATCTATCCTATTCTCCCACTCAACTCGGTTCTGCAATAAAGACACAAGAGATCTAATTTGCAACTCTCCAATGTAAACATTTAGAAAAGACTATGGAAAATTACCAAGGAGAAATCCATGCTGAAAGTATTCACAGATTTGGTTTTGAATGGTAGGATGACTGTTGTAAAAATCCATAAGAAATTCACTATCATTATCATAATCTATTTTTCTTTTTAAAACCAATTGATTGATTTTCCAATTTAAAAATCTTTCTCTCAAAAATAATGCATATAATTCTTAAGGTTCCTCATTGACAACATTGTTGAGGACAACTCTACCACCTGTTGTAATCTCTCATTTGCTTCATCCCTCTCCTTCTCTAACTGCTGATTTTGGCTTCTTAACTGATTATTTTCATGCTTAAGCTTTAGTTCCATTAGAGAGAGGTATCTCCTTAAAGTAGATGAGGTGGAAGCCTCATGGGAATGTAATCTACTTGACTGTTGTTTCAACTGTTCCTCTTTCTGTTGCAATTTTGTCTTCAGTCTTCCTATTTCCACAACACTAAACCTTGTTGTCTCTTATGCTCGAGCTAATGCTTGTGCATTAGCCTACTGTAAGGCCTTTTCTGTTTGATTCAATTATGTTTTCAAAACACTTTCTTTTTTTATCATTTCTTTCTCCATTTGCTCAGTCTTGGATACGGTTGTTGCAATTCCTCTTCTTTCATTTTTAACTTCTCTTCCAAAAACTGTATTCTTTTCTTTTCTTCTTCCAATTCCACTTGTATTCTAGATATTTCCATGGCCTTTTCCATCTCTTCATCTTCTTCTTTCATCTCCTCTTCTTCCTGCATTTGAGGAGATTTTTCTTGCTCAGTCATTAGTTCTTTACCTTTCCTTCTTTTAAAAACCAACACAGGCGGGGAAGAAGATTCATCAGACCCTCCAACAGGGTTATCTTCTTTTGACATATGAGGAGATTGTTTTTCAGATGGAGATCCATGAGATACTAAAATAAGGGTTCTTTGTGGGGATGGAATTGGGGCTTCAGGAGGACTTTCATCCTGTTTAGGAGAACGCACAGGGGCTTGGATTTCTTCATGGCTTTTTAAGGTGTCATGAGGGGTTTCAACTGGTAAATCATGAGAAGTAGGAACATTGGCATCAACAACACTAAGGTTTTCTTGGTGTGACACACACCTTTTCCTTTTAATTGTACTATGGGTTTCCCTTTCAGTCCCTTGTAGCTTTCTTTTTTCCCTTTTCTCTCCTTTTTCAGAAGCTTCCCCTTTCTCAATTTTCAATTTTTTTACCGTGGGTCACTTTTTTTGATTTATTTCCACTTTTGAAAATGGGGGTTGACAAAATTCTAACCACCTCTCTTTACCAGACTCTTTCTTCATGAAATGGTGTTTGATAATTAAAAGAATCAAACTATGGTATCTAATGGATGACACACCTCTAGATTTTACCCTAGCTACCATAGAAGATATTTGCGTGAATAGAAAGGCAAGAAGATTAATTCTTGCAGAAGGTCTGGCGTTTCCATACCTCAAATGTGTGAGCATTTGCATTCCTGGCCCTAGGATTGTGCCGTATTGCTCCTCATAGGTGAAAAATTTCATTAACCATGTTACAGTCGTTTTCCATGGCTCCTCTAGACTATTGCGAGCAACTCCTTTCTGGCTACCCTTATGCCATTGAATTTTTGGCCGCCTTCCAGGTTCTTCATGAAATGCAGAAACCAATTCTTCAAAACCTATATGCCTTTTGTTTACTGGCTCACCTTCACCTGGAATACCAGAGAGTTCATTTATAATAGCAGGGCTAACCTCTATTATTTTCCCTCTTACTCTCGTAACATTCACATCAAAGTTCATAACAAATTCTTTGACTAAATCAAGTTCGAAACCGTCATACATTTGTATAAACTCTAGCCATCCTGCCTCTTTGAGCAATCTTTCCGTTTCAGGATCTAAAATGAAGTTCTTTGGCTCTGAATTTCTTTTCTGCCCCATTTTTTCTTACTTCTGCAATTTCCACAGAGAAAATGGAAGATGCAACTGTTGAGTGAAATGAAAAATGAACGTTTCTTTCCACATACGCAACATTTAAAAAAAAAAAAACACATCGTGTCAAGACATTACGAATTTATTTCACCTCATTCCTTGTGAACGTTCCACACGTATCCGCCATCACTTTGAATTATGGTTTGGATGGTTGGCGGTGATGCTGACATAAGCATACTTATTTTGAACTAATATGAAATCTCCCTTATTACTTGTATTTATTGCAGCAGTCACTTCAATGCCAAATCCTTATGCCTCTGCCAAATTTTGAAATGATTAAGACTTATTTACTATAACATTAATAACTACGGGTAGAGATATCTATGTTCAAAATATTTACTTAATTTCACATTATATTAACTAAGTCAGAAAGTAATATTTTGAAAATGATATCTACAATAAATGCACACCTTTTAATAAATGCAAGAGTAAATTAGAGCATGTGAATTAACTCGACTGGAAAAAATTGCAACAAGTCAATCAGAGGGAGCTCGATTTTAACAAGAACATTTATTACAGAGAACTTTGGAAACATTAGGAGTCGTCAGGAGTCCTCAAGAATCATCAGGAGACCGCCATTTTTGGTTTTCAACCATCCTTTATTTTTTTATTTTTTTTATTTTTTCTGGAAGATAAACCACAATTTCTGGTTTTCAATTTATCTCCTTTATTCAGAAGGTAAACCGCCATTTCTGGTTTTCAATCTACCTTCTTTATTCATACCTTTTCAAAATATTATCCAGGAGCACATTCTCCTATGGAAGGAATATCTTCCATCAGAAAATGTTCTGATACAAATTCTTCTTTTGATGTAGGTTTGTGATACATCTTCAAACGATGACCGTTAACCAACATGATCCTTCTTTCTCCATCTATTGGTATTAGTTGAATAACTCCATTTTGAAAAACTTGATCAATTTCATAGGGTCCCAACCATCTTGTATGAAATTTTCCTCTGAACTCTTGAAATCTAGAGTCAAACAATAGTGCCCAATCTCCTTTCTTGAATTGTTTGGTCACAATATTTTTATCATGCCACTCCTTCCTCTGCTTCTGAATTATTTTTGTGTTGAAGAGCTTCCATTCTCATTTCATCCAATCGGTTCAATTGTAGAATTCTATTCTTGTCTGCTTTAGGTGCAAGTCAATACCAACCTCCAAAGTTGTTTTCAATGTCTGTAATTCAAAATCAATAGGCATGACTGGATTTTTCCCATATACTAACTCATATGGAGAGAATCTAGTAGTTGTCTTCCAGGTTGTATTGTATGCCTAGAATGCTTCATCTAACCTTTCTGCTCAGTCTGTCTTTCTCAATGAAATAGTCTTTGTCAAAATATTTTCCAATTTCTGGTTAGTAACCTCTACTTGTCCATTTGCCTGAGGATGCTATGGTATTGATTTTCTGTGTATCATCTAGTATCTGTGCATAAATGCTTCCATCATAACAAAAACAAACTGAGGTCCTTGATCTGATACTATCTCCCTTCGTGCACCAAATCTCTAAAGAATATGCTTTTACAGAAAATCAGCTACTTTATCTTCCCTTGCTGTCGGTAAAGCTTTCACTTCGGCCCACTTTGTGACATAGTCTATGCAAACTGAAATATATTGTTGTCCTCTAGAAGGCAGATCAACAGGTCCCACAAAATCAATTCCCCATTTCTCAAATGGTTCCAGAGCTATCTGAGGTTGTAATGACATCTCCATTGTTGGTGTAGGTCTTCCCATGCGCTGGCATTCATCACAATGCTTAACATAGAATGAAACATACTTTGTCATAGATGGCCAAAAATAACCAACTCCTAAGATCTTATGAATAGTTCTGACTACTAAATAATGTCCTCCTGGCTCATGATGGTAGGCTTGTGTGACATCATAAACATCTATTTCAGCAACACACCTGCGAAGAACATGGTAAGGACACATTTTAAATAAAATTCCATTTACCCACTGAAACCTAGAACTTTCATGAATTAATCTCCTTTTCTGTTTAGAATTGAAATGATTTGGACACTTCCCTTTTATAAGATTAACAAACCATGGTGGATGAATTGATATTGCAAACAAGTGCTCATCTAGAAATGTGTCATCTACTGGCTCTTGATCACCCTGCAAAACAATTCTAGAAAGGAAATCAGTAACAACATTATCTTTACCAGGCTTCTCTATAATTGTCACATCAAACTCTTGCAACAATAATAACCATCTTATAATTCATCCACCCACTACAACTTTGTTCATCAAATATTTAATAGCAGCATGGTTTGCGTGAATGAATACCTTGTAACTAGTAATATAATGCCTAAATTTATTGATTGCATATATTACTACTGTAGACGTCCAATTTGATCACTTCCATATGATCGAATGCGTCTCCTTATTCATCCAGTTGCTCATCCCCTCTGTCAATATTAATTAAACCATTTGTTTAATTAATACCTTGCATCTTACATAAGGGTCCTAAAGTATTTAATTTAATACTTTACCCCTCTTCCTCCTCTAAATTAAATAAATATACCATTTTATTTAATTTAGTCATATTCCCCTTTTGAAATTAAAATTCATTTTTAATTCCTCTTTTCTCTCTCATGGTCACATCCTCCAACTTTTGCAAGTTGGTCCCTAATCCATCTTAATTACTTCATCTTCTTCTAATTAACTAGGGTTAGCATGTGCACACCTTAATCATCATTAGGGTCACATCCTCCATAGTCTCCCACTTGCTTCTAATGAGTCATTAGTTCATCTAACTGAGTACTTGCACAACCTTAATCATTTGGTTAGTCTAACCTAATCCTCCTCCCACTTATGGCATGTGTCCTTAAGTCAACCTTATTAAAGGCTTTCTCCTTTTGGACAAGGCACTCCACTTCCCCATGTGAATTTTTAATTCACCTTTTAATCCCCCAAGGCAACCAAAAGGAATTTTTAATTCCTTCACTTCTTCCCACATGTCCTCTACTTATTCTTTATTCTTTCCCATCTCCCCATGAGAATATTTGAGGAATTTTTAATTCCTCACATGTCCTCTCACCCACATGGGGACAAGGACCTCCTTTATGAGGAGATCTTGTCCAATCCCAAGGTACTTTGTACCCCCCTCCATGTCATGTACTTCTCCTTCCACCTCATGTCCACTTCACCTTTTAGGGCTATATCACATGCCACATGTCAAGATGTGAGGGCTTGTGAGTTCTCAACTCACCTTAGCCCTACATCTTGATATTTGGTGGCTCAATCTTGGCCATCCATCTCCTAGGAATTCTCAAAATTCTATAAATACCCTCTTTTCTCTCATTTTAGGGGAGATCATTTTGCTAGCCAAACTCTTGCAATTTTATTTCTCAATCTACACTTAGCCATTTTCATGTTTTCATCCACTTGCACTCATCCTCACAACATCATTTAGCTTGCATCTTGTGCCATACAAGGAGCATACACATCCAAGATCGAAGGGCCAACCAAAGGATCGATTCGACGCAAGGTATAGAGTTCCATTTTGTTGCTTTCATCTTGTGTTGTTTCCAACTTAGGCTAATTTTGAGGTGTAGGTTGTTTTGGTGTTTATTTGCACTCTTTTACTTGCTGCTCGTTTTCTAACGCTCACATTCGACCTATCACATTTCTGGCACGCCTGGTGGGACATGCAAACGGGTCTCTTTCTTTTATGTTTGCTATTTTTTGCATTTTTGCAGGTTCGGGTTACAGAGTGGCGGACCTGTCCTAACAGAGTGGCTTAACCCTCGTTTGCAGCTAAGTGCACTGGCCCCCGGGCATAAGGACCTGCCCCGCAGTGGCGACCTGCCCCGGGCTGCGGGCGCACTGCTCTGCGCTGGCGGACTCGTTTATGCCGCAGACCTCGTCCCAATGCAAGCTAAGTGCACTGCCCCACGCGTGGGCGACTGCCCCGACAGAGTGGCTGGGACTGCCCCGACAGAGAGTGGGCGACTGTCTCCCCGCAGAGTGGCTGGACTTGTCCTCCGTATGTACCTCAAGTTTTTGCCGACATCTTTGGGTAAATTAGGCACTACAGTTTAATTAAAGGCCACAAACCTTTGTTTACGCGGTTTAGGAAGGCTATTTGATCGCATCCCTCATACGCATTTGCATGCATCCCGTGACGAAATCGGGGCTTCAAGTCCTTTTGAGTCAAATTTTTCATTTTCTTAGTGGGACTCCTCGGCTAGATTTCATCACCCTGCTGACGATTCCAACCACGCGTACCAGCGGGGTATATAAAGGGGGGAGAGCGAAAGTTGTACCTCAATCCAACCACGTTGTAATTGGCGAAGCGTCGGGATGACGTGAAGAGTTGGTCCGAGCCTTTAGTATCTCGCTAAGGTTCGCGACTCACGCTTGTAACGGGTTGGTGTTCACAGTTTGGGCCTCACGTACTGAGTGTATATCGAGGACTCCTTAGCAACCATGTGCATCTTAGAGTAGAAGACTTTGTTGACCATACTCGTTTCTACTAATCTTAGGGTTGTGCTGTTTGAATTGTCTTTCTTGTGCAAAATCAGTGATTATCAGTTTGGCCAAGTCTTTTATGATTTCTATATTTTGGGTCCTTTGCCTTACCCATCTATCAAAACATCAATCTTAAACTTATCCTTTGGCGGACCTGTCCTTATCCTTTGGCGGACCTATCCTTGTGCTGTGGCGGACCTGTCCTTGTGCTGTGGCGGACCTGTCCTTGTGCTGTGGTAGACCTGTCCTTGTGCTGTGGCGGACTTGTCCTTATGCTGTGGCGGACTTGTCCTAGTGCTGTGGTGGACCTGTCCTTGTGCTGTGGCGGACCTGTCCCTGTGTTGTGGCGGACCTATCCTTGTGCTGTGGCGGACCTGTCCCAGTGCAGTAGTGGACCTATCCTTGTGCTGTGTGGGCACTGCCTCCCCAGGCCGGGCGACTCGCCCCTTGTGGCCGTATGCACTGCCCCAAGTAGTGCAAGGCGACCTGCCCTAGGCCGTGGGCGACCCGTCTCATGTTGTGGCGGACCTGTCCTTGTGCTATGGCGGACCTGTCCCAGTGCAGTGGCATACCTGTCCTTGTGCTGTGGCAGACCTGTCCTTGTACTGTGGCGGACCTATCCTTGTGCTGTGGCGGACCTATCCTAGTGCAGTGGCAGACCTGTCCTTGTGCTATGGCGGACCTGTCCTAATGCTGTGGCGGACCTGACTTTTGACCAGCCTATATGATCACTTGGCAGACCTGTCTCTCTGTTTTGAATGTCGATACGACCATTCACCATCCTAAACGAACATCTGAGCGTCCGTTCCGAGTCTTCATCCCTTCGTTCTAAGAGTCATTTATCTGGAACACTCTTTTGTTTGTTTCGAGAGCCGTTCATCTATCCTGAGACACTCCCCATCCGTCCTAAATCTGCTTTCATCTCCGATCTCCGTTATTCCATATAAACCCCGTTGGAGTTGTCATCCAAGTTGACCTAGGTGTTCGTCCCTAATCATAATCATCATAGTTGGCTTAGGATCGCTATCCATCTTAAGTTAGTTATCCTTTCCGACCCAATCAATCCGCTTCTATCTCAAGTTGGATTCGGTGTCGTTATCATACATCCACCTTTCAATCAATACCTAGTGTTACCAAGGATCCTTCTTAAGCTCAGTTGTGGATCTCTTCATCATATTTATCATCAAATCAATCCTAATCATCCGACCAATCCAACCTCCACATCATCAAATCTATCCGAATCAAAATCCAAAACCTGGACTAATCCAGTGTCATCAAATCAATCCACATCAGTCTAACCGATCGTCATCAGTCAATCTCCCATCAAATTGAATCAATCTTTCATCATCAAGGTCTTTCTAATATCTTGATCTATCTCATCATCTTGCATGCTCGTTCAGACTCGATCACAGGCAAAGAAAATGGCCGAACAACAAGCCTTGAATGTCCAATCGAACAACCCTCAAAATCCCACCAACACAGTCAACATCTCATCAGATCCTAACTATGGTGCTAATATCCCTCACAATCCCCACAACGGCACCTCATCACAATCCAATGTGGATGGTCAAAACATGTCACCTCCTGGGGAGGAAAACATGGCTGATCAACCTGAGCTCACATTCGAGGAACACTTCAGCAACCCTGTTAATGCACAAATGATAGAATGCCTTCTCGAAAGACATGGTGACAAAATCTTGGCTCACTTGATTGACAAAGGTGTCAAGCTGTCGTCAGGTGTCGACTTATCCAAGTATGGCGCCTCCACATCTAATGTACCCCAAGGTTCGCATGACATCCCCAGTAGCTCGTATGTCCCCAACGTTCCTTCCGTAGAAGGTTGGCATCAACTTGAATTCGGCAACGCTGTCCTGTATCCCGTTGGAAATCCCACACATCCCACCATCTCGGTCACGGGAACACCCCAAACCATTGATCCCAATGATCCTTTTGCCTATGGCATGCCGCAAAACATCCCACAACCGCAACCATTAATGCTACCGGCACCACTCCCCTTGAACCCGCCTCCTGTCAACACTGGGGGCAACCCTTTCGCCACCTTGCCCCCACCTCCTGGGGCTACTAATCCTCCACCATCGTCATTCATACCTCAACAATCACCCCAATCTAACAATCCTCCACCATCGTCATTCATACCCCAACAACCGTCCCAATCCAACATCCCTCCTTCATCGTCATTCGTATCCCAACAACCTCCCCAAGCCTATGCTCCCACTAGTGCTCAACAACCTCCCTCGCACAACATCTCAATCGCACCTCTACCTCAACAACAACCATTGGTAAATCCCCTATTTTCAACACAACCATCACAGCATCAACAGCAAGGAAATCAACCTCGGCCTTCAGCCCCGACCATATCTCCATTCCTTGCATCCATTTTACGCCCACAAGCGCAACCACCACATAACGTCCCATCTCGCCCACCACAGCCGCCAACTATGCATCAACAAACACCCCATCATTACAACCAATATCAACAACAACCCTCCTATGTGGCATCGCAACAGTCATATCAACACCCCCAATATCCGCAAGTTAATCAACAACACCTTCTCCCTACTTCCCAACAACACGCCACCCATAACTACCTGACCCATCCATATCTCGCCTCACAACAACAACCTCTTTATCAACAAGGTCCCTTGGCGTATCAGCAGGGGATACCACCTCCTCATTATCCATACGCCCATCTCCAAACATCATCTCAGAATCCACAATCGTCCTACCATCAATATCCGTCCAACACACCCGCCAATGCGGACATATTAGAAATCAAAGCCGCTTGAAAGATCTCCAGGCAGGGACTGGCAAACAATCATTCAAGTTTGAACATATATGCCCATATCCGTATGATCCCTCCATCTCATTGATTCCCTTCCCCAAACGTTTTGAAATGCCAAAGTTTGACAAATAAAAGGGGAACAAAGATCCTAAGGCCCACTTACAGGAGTTTTACTCCCAGTGTCAAGAAGTTATCCACAATGACAACTATCTCTTGCGCCTGTTTCCTCGAAGTCTGGCAAGCAACACGCTAGGGTGGTTCATGACCCTCGAAAAGGGATCTATAAAATATTTTGCAGACCTGTCAGAAAAGTTTGTATCCTACTTCTCCTTCAATTTGGAGAAAGATACCGATACCTTGGATCTTCTCAAAGAGAAACAACGTGAAGGGGAAACCTTCACTAACTACCTCCAGAGGTGGCGTGCCCTAGCAAGCCGAATGAAAACCCCTTTGAAAGAAAAGGACATGGTCACCCTGTTCATGGAGAACTCCCATCCCGACATGGCTCATAACTTCCGATTACATTGTGTTACCACTTTCGCGGAGGTAGTAGAGAAGGGACCCATCCTTGAGCATGCCCTTGTTGCCAAGGGGCACATCAAAATATATAATCAAGATAAGGAAAGGTCATTCAATGACAAGCCATGTTTTTGGAACAAGAACAAAAATGCAGTAAATGATGGTGTTACTGATACTAAACATGTCCACGTGGCCAACACATCCCATAAACAATAGCAATCCATACCTAATGCCATATCCGTACCGCAAGGGACACCCCGTCCTCCCCAACAATCCAATCAAAATAACCAAGGGAACATTAAACGCCAGTATGCTCAACTAGGAGAACCCTTGAGTGTCGTCTTCAACAAACTGTTGCAGATCAGCTATCTGATCACGTACCCTGTCACCAAGCCACTCGACGAATCCAAACCTAAGCCCGCATGGTTTAGGGAAAATGAATATTGTGAGTTCCATAAAATCAAAGGACACTCTTTGAATAAGTGTCAGGGTCTGAAAAACTACATCCAAGATCTCATAGATCGAGGTGATATCAAGGTTGACCCCAGTCAAGCTCTGTCGTCTAATGCTCAATTTCAGATCTATCAAAACTCCTTCCCAAACCATAACTAAGGCCCGAGCACCTCCAACAGTAATCCTCAAAACAACAGCACAAATAACGTGAGCTATAAGAATGTACCCCTCAATTACGAGGGTATTATTCATTACATTGAGCAGGTAGAACCTCGTGTATCCATGATACATGTAAAGGCTAAAGACCCTCAATGTGTTGTTACTACACGATGAGCCCGCATCATCATTCCTGCAGCCTCTGCACCCACCCAATCGACTCCTGTAACCTCCCAGTACAACATCCTTGATCACTTAGGAAAGACCCCTGCACATATCTCCATTTTGGATTTACTTAAATCTTCCCCTGTGCATCAAGAAATCCTCAACAGAGCCCTACAGGAAACCCATGTGCCTAATAACATTGATCCTACATAGTTCCAAGCCTTGGTAGGACACCTAGCTTCATCTCATCAACTGCACTTCAGCCAAAATGATATGCCCAACATTGATGTCAATCACAATCGCCCCTTACATATTGAAGTCGTGGTTGCCCGGCATAAAATAAAAATAGTCTTGGTAGATAATGGCTCCGCCCTCAACTTGTGCACTCTAAAATTCATAAAACAGGTGGGGTATACTCAAGCGGACTTAAGCAACCAGATTATTACAATCAAGGCTTATGATAATGCATAAAGGAATTCAGAAGGGATCATCAATCTTCCTGTCCAAGTGGGACCGGTGGTTCAGTACATTACCTGCCATGTCCTTGATCTAGACTTGCCATATAATCTCCTCCTCGGCCATCCATGGCTCCATGCTATGCAAGCCATCCCCTCCACCTACCATCAGTGCCTCAAATTCCTAGTCAACAGACAAGAGGTCACCATCTATGCCGACCCCCAACCATTCGAATATTTCCGTGCTCTAGAAGCATCATTTCCCCATTTACATTATTGTCCGGGGGTTGAAATGGGGGCATCTCAGTCATCATCCATTAATCCACCATCCACCGTGATAACCACTCCATCCTCCACCACTGATCCTACAGTCACAAAAGTCCAGATCATTGACAAAGGGTGTGGCGAGTACGAAATGCATACTGCCCTTAATATAGCGACCATGCCACCATCGCCACATGAGTATGGTCAACCTTCGCAGGCTACTCCAAAGGGAGACAAGACTATCACCTTCAGTGGTAAGAACATCCCTACCACCACTTTTAGATCCCCAAGTATCAAGATAGATGCACCAGAAGAGGACATAAGCCAATGGGTTTATCGAGAAGAACCCCAGCCGGAAACTCCTCTCAAGGAATACTTTCAAGAAAAGTACCCCTGGCCAACAAAGTTCGTGGAAAAGCATAACTATCAAGGTAGGGGCCTAGGAAAGGAAGAACAAGGGCGGTTGCAACCCATTGATACGTCTCCGCTACCAAAAAACATGGGCATTGGGTATGACAGAAAGCAGAAAGGCCCTGAAACATCGTTTAATGCTTCCAATAGTGTAGCTGTGGACAATGGCTCATTGGAAGACATACCCGAGGAGGAATCCATCATACGTGCATACGATGACGTCAATCATGCCGATCTATCTTCAATGTTCGAATGTTTATCCATCTGCACTATTAACCTATCCCTTTGTCACCCTGAGCTTATTGATTGGGACCTACGTACTAGCACACCTGTCAGTATGTCTGCGGATACATATGTCAATCTCATGGGATTGGGGGAGGATGAACACTCCAGTCGCAAAAATAAGAATAAGAAAGGTAAAAAATGGTCATCTGGTGAAAACCTCCCTCAGGCACCTCCTGACCTTGAAAAAGTAAAAATAAAGGACGCATCTGATGGCGAAAACCTCGAAGAGGCGCTAGAAGATGGAGATGTTCATCTTCCCCTTATGGGAACTCAACTATCTTCCCGATCATCTATTCTGATTGAAGAGACTCAAGAAGTCAATCTGGGAACTGCTGAAAGTCCTAAAGTCACCTATGTAGCTAAGTCACTCTCAGAGCAAGAGTATCCGGTCATTGTGCAGCTACTCCAAGAAGGAATCGTTAACTTTGCTTGGTCATACTCAGACATGCTAGGCTTAGACCCCGCCTTGGTGGTTCATCACTTGGACATTCGCCCAGATGCCAAGCCTGTCAAACAAAAACTCTGCAAGATGCATCCGCAAGTCGCGTTGTTAGTCAAGAAGGAATTGGAGAAGTTATTAGAGGCGGGTTTTATCAGACCAATTGACTACTCCGAGTGGATCTCCAATATAGTACCAGTTGCTAAACCAAATGGAGACATTCGCATCTGCACAGACTTCAGGGATCTCAACAAAGCCTGCCCAAAAGATGACTTCCCCCTGCCTAACATTGACATGTTGGTCGACCTGACAGCAGGACATGAGATGTTATCCCTTATGGATGGCTTCTCCGGGTATAACTAGATCCAAATTGCACCTGAGGACCAACACAAGACCGCCTTCACAACTCCTTGGGGCACTTTCTGTTACAATGTTATGCCCTTCGGTCTCGAAAATGCGGGGGCAACATATTAGAGGGCAATGACGGTCATCTTCCATGACCTCATACACATCATCATGGAGGACTATGTCGACGACCTATTAGGAAAATCTAGAACACGAGCAGAACATCCTGCCATCCTGAAAAAGATATTTGAGCGGTTAGAGCACTACAAGTTGCAGCTAAATCCAAAAAAGTGTGTCTTTGGGGTCACGTCAGGAAAGTTGTTGGGTTTCATAGTCTCTCGCAGGGGCATTGAGGTTGATCCCGCCAAGGTAAAAGCTATCCTAGACATGCCACCTCCATGCAATCTCAAACAGTTAAGAAGCCTCCAGGGGAAGATGCAGTCCATTCGTCGGTTCATAGCCCAGCTGGTAGATAAGTGTCAGCCATTCACTCATCTTCTGAAAAAAGATTCCACCTTCCGATGGAACCAGCAGTGTCAGATGGGCTTCGATAAAATTAAGGAATATTTAGCCCATCCCCCGATATTGATGCCACCTATTCCCGGCAAACCCCTCTTGCTTTATATCTCCGCCACTTCAGTTGCGCTGGGGGCATTGTTGGCACAACATGATGAGTCATCGAAAGAGAGGGCAATCTACTACATCAGTTGGACATTGGTTGGCTACGAGTTAAACTACTCCCCCATGGAAAAAGCCTGCCTTGCACTCGTCTGCAGCACACAGAAGCTTCGACATTACATGCTTAGCCATCCAGTAAAATTAATTGCCAAGATCGATCCATTGAAGTATCTGTTATCTAGAACCACTCTGACTGGCCGCATGGCTAAGTGGGTCATGCTCCTCAGTGAATTCGACATAGAATATGTGGACCGCAAGGCTATTAAAGGGCAGATAATCACATATCAGTTAGCGGAAGCTCCTCTAGTTGATACTCATCCATTGATCATGAAATTCCCTTATGAAGAAGTCTTCTCCGTTGATGAGACCCCCACGTGGACACTGTATTTTGATGGATCATATCACATCCAAGATTGAAGGGCCAACCAAAGGATCGATTCGACGCAAGGTATAGAGTTCCATTTTGTTGCTTTCATCTTGTGTTGTTTCCAACTTAGGCTAATCTTGAGGTGTAGGTTGTTTTGGTGTTTATTTGCACTCTTTTACTTGCTGCTCGTTTTCTAACGCTCACATTCAACCTATCACAACTACTAAGAAGTCTTTTTTAGTTGTTGTGTAATTCCTCTCAGTAGGATTCAAATTTTTACTAATATAGTAGATAACATGCATTGCTTCATTCTCATCTTTTTGTCCCAAAACTGCACCAATGGAAAAGTTAGATGCATAAGCATGTATATGAAATGGAACTCCCCAAATAGGTCCTTTGATAATTGGAGCAATAGTTAAGGCATGTTTAATTATTTCAAACAATTTTTGATAATCACTTGTCCAAAGAAACTCCACATCTTTCTTGAGCAATGTAAACAAAGGTTCAACAATTTTACTAA
Organism: Sequoia sempervirens; assembly: GCA_007258455.2. Lineage (NCBI taxonomy): Eukaryota > Viridiplantae > Streptophyta > Pinopsida > Cupressales > Cupressaceae > Sequoia > Sequoia sempervirens. Next base: position 280,324 of record VDFB02264077.1, on the reverse strand, counting down.
ACCCCTCAATGAATCTTCTGTAGTAACCAACATGCCCAAGAAAACTACGAACTTCAGTTTGACTTGTAGGGATCTCAATCTTTTGGATAATTTCTATTTTCTTGGGGTCAACTTTTATCCCCTCTTTTGAAATGTGATGTCCCAGAACAATCCCTTTTGTCATCATGAGGGAACTTTTTTCATTATTCAAAGACAACCTAAGATCCTTACATCTTTGCAAAATTTTATTCAAACTCTCAAGTGCTTCCTCAAATATTTGTGCATGAACTATGAAGTCATCCATATAAACTTCTACACATGAGGTAGTCAAATCTGCAAAAAATTCCAGGACAACTCTTTGAAAAGTTGTTGGTGCATTGCACAGTCCAAATGGTAAAACTATATAAGCATATGTTCCCCAAGGACATGTGAAGGTAGTTTTATCCTGGTGTTTAGGAGCCACTTGGATCTGATTATAACCACTAAAGCCATCTAAGAAAGAGAAATAACTACTACCAGCTAGGTTATCTAGTACTTGATCAATAAATGGCAAAGGAAAATGATATTTTTTTAGTGGCTTTGTTTAATTCTTTGTAGTCCACACATACACGTCATTTTCCATTTTTCTTGGGAACAATAACCAATGGGAAAGCCATTAACTATCAGATATTGGATAGATAAACCCTACTTGTAGCAACTTTTCTATTTCTTGTTTTACAATATCTCGTAGAGTAGGATTGATCCTTCTTTGACCTTGCCTTACTGGTTTAACATCTTCAGTATAAATATGATGAGTATAAATAGAAGGGTGAATTCCTCTCATGTCTTTATATTCCCAAGAAAATGCTTCAGAATGATTTTCCAAAGTCTACTTCAATTCCTTTTCTTGGGAAGAAGACAAGGATGAATTAATGTAAAGAGGCTTATCCCCTGCTACTGTTATTTCTTTGGTCTTATTCTTAGAATCAAGTGGATCTCCAACAAGTGTGTTTAAGGGAAAAGTGTGTAATTTTTGCTGATGTACTTGACAGTTCTTCTCTTTTCTTGACCGATATTTTCAGAATTAAGATCTTGTTCCTCATATTCTTCAATATGTTCTACCAAGGTAACCATAGCTAATTCTACAACACCATCTCCTTTTGAATCCATATCCTCATCAACCCAAAGTTGAGTATTTGGCTGAAATGATGGTTGAGCAGGAGGAAAAAGTGACAATTCCTTTTTTTTTTTTACCATTAGAAATGATTATACTACCTGATCTGCAATCTATCAATGCTACTGCAGTAGCTAACCACGGCCTACCTAAGATAATTGGATAACCGAAATTCTTCTTTCTAGCTTTAAGAACTAAAAAAGTCAACTAGATAATCCCATGTATCAATAGTAACCATAATATATTCAATAACACCTTTAGGTTTAGTAGTAGATTGATCTTCCAACTGTAAAACAGTTGTTGTGGGCTGAACAGTTGTCATACCCAACAATTCAACAGTGTCTGATGTGATAACATTGATAGCTACTCCTAAATCAATTAATATGTTGGTTACCTCAATCCCTCCAATACTTAAAGTTATCACTGGACTACCAAGATCATTATATTTTTGAGGTAGTAATCTTCCTGATAAAACATCAATGAGTTTAGTCCCTATCTATATTGTAGGTGGTAATTTCTTCTTCATACCTGGCGTTTTCATACAAAGAGATTTAACCAATTGATTTATTTTTGGTATGTCTTTAATGGCCTATAATAATGGTATATCAATATTGATATTTCTCAGCTCACGGAGAAGTTGAGAATCTATCACATTCATATAGTTTGGTTGAGATTTGTTGAGAGCTACTTGTTCTGTTTTTAAATGTTCAGGAAGGTGCTTGCCTAACCTTTTGTTCATCATCAGAATTCTAGTCTTCCTTTGAATAATCTTTTTCTTTTTCACTTTCTTGATCTTTAACATTTGGTATGGATGGAACATTTTGGTTCCTTAGCTGAGTATCATTGGCATCTATCACATTCAAAGTAGGAGGATTGGCATCATTTCAATTGTTTTTTGGATTTGAAACAGGTTGTGCTGGAAATTGAGGCTGGTTTACTTGTTCATTAGCATGATTAGGACTAGTGACTAATGGAGGTGACTGTCCCCAAGGACACCTTGGTCCCTAATTTTTCCATGATTGAAATTGTGTTTGATTTTGTTTCCATTGTGGTTGGTTTGGTTTCCACTATGACTGATTTGGTTGCCACTGTGACTGATTCCACTGAGGATTCATCCATTCGGGTTGACCCCAAAATGTAGGTGGTGGTTGTGCTTGGTAAGGAGGAGTCCATTGATTTGAATTTGGCCAAGGATTTTGATGATTCCAATTAGCTCTAGGACCATATTTCCCTTGATTAGCATTATATCTTGTATTCTGGGGTCTCTTTCCAACATAGTTAAGTTCTTCCTCTACTTTAGGTTATTTTTTCAATTGATTTTTAATTCCAAGTAAAAAGTTACAAGAACTTGTTGCATGATGTTTCTCACAGATTTCACAAAGATCAACTTGATTTAATGGACACTCTCTCAAAAGATGTTCACCTCTACATTTGGAACAATAAATGGAGAAGGGCTCAGTAGTCTTCTTATCTCCTTGCATGTTGAGATGAAGGAGTAAATCAATTTTCAAATTTGCAATTTCTTCCATTACTTGAGATATATCAAGAGTGAGAACTTTGTTTCTTCAGGGGTTTCTAGTCCCTACTCTAGTCCTAGATTAGTTTCTACATATCTCAATAATTTCTTCTAAAGAAAGCTTACTAATGTCTCCTTTCCCCATAAGATTCAAAGATTCTCTAGATTCATCATCAATTCCTTTTAGAAAAAATGTTTTACTAATCTTATTATCCAAACCATTACCACACCTGTTATGCACAAACTGAAATCTATTAGCATAATCTTCCAGGCTTTCATCCTCCAATTGTCTCATTTGAAACAACTCCTCTTTTCTATCTCTTACTCGACAGTAATCTTGATATTTATCCAAAAATTTAGTTTCCATTTTTGCCAAGTTGCGATTGTTCTTGCATCTAAACCCATGAACCAATGTAAAGTTGACTCTTTTAATGTAGAAGGAAATAGTTTTAACTTTTGGTTATTAGCTGTATAGTCATAGGTTTGACATAAGACCTTAAAATCAAAGAGAAACTGGTCAGGATCCTCAAAAGTTTTTCCTCTAAAGGTAGGTAATATAGAAGGTGAAATGTTTTTCATAGGAGGCTCATCATTCCATACATTCAGATTAATAGGATAAGAAAAGGTCCTATTATTTGGTGGAGGATCATTTCCTAGTTGATCACCCATTTCTTCTTGATGTTGTTCTTGATTCACTTGTTGATTTCGAATGTAATATTGTTGAACTTCTTGTTCTTGTTCTTGTTTGAGTTGTAGTGCCATTGTTTTCTCCTGTTCTTCATATTTCTCCATTAATTCTCAACGAAGCTGTTCATTTCTGAAATAAGATGCAAGGGCTCTTACATGAAAATCCCCAACATAAATCAAGGGATTCCATTCAGTGTCTTCTACCATCACATAATTATGCAGATAATATTCACATAACTGGTCTTGCTCCTCTAAGTTGACTTTGTTGAAGAAACTGAGAAAACCGTGTTTATTATTCAAAGCAAAGGGTTGTTCATTAATAAACTTATTGAATTGAAAACTGAATTTATTTTTCTTTAAGAACAATGCATATACTCTAGACGGAGGTCTACATTCCACTATTTGAATAGCTCTATTGACCACTTTTTTCAATTTCTCCTACAGTCTTCTCAATTCCAAATTCTTGGTTTCTAATGATGCATTCAAAATTTATTTTTCTTTTCCCCAACTTTCTTTTTCCTACCTGAATTGGGTGGTAATTTTCATCAATTCAAAGCTTAAAGACAAAGTAGTATGGTAGGCTGGTGTTTTTGCAATAGGGGGTTGTATAGCTAATGCTACATTCTCCTCAATTCCCATGTTACCTTTGACCATCTGTGCTAGTAGGTCCAATTTATTTCCATGGTTGTAGGTCTGTATTCTTTCTTCCAACTCCTTGATTCTCATTTCCTTTTCTTTGTCTTTCAGTTCACATCCTTTCACCTATTCTTCCAATTGCTTTATCCTGTCAAGAGCTTATTGAAGCTCCTTCCTTATGTTTCTATCCTCTAGTAATTGCTTTTCTCCTTCAAAATTCAAACCATCACTTTCATCTCTTGTAATATCATAAAAATCTCTAATGGAGCCACTAGGAATTGCTCTCTTGGTTTTCTTGGCAATAAAAACATCCTCTGAATCAAAATTAGAGGATGAAGATACACACCTTCTTTTTCTAATAGGCACATCAACATTTTCAACATAAACATTGGCAGGGATAGCTCTTTCCCTGTCTGTGTCTGTGTCTACCACCAGTGGATCATGATGTTGTTGTTCCTCAACCTTTCATTCATGTAATTGTTCCTCCATGCCTCTCTTCTCAACTCTCTGTCTTCTTAGCCTACTTGAGCGTTGGGGAGTAATGGTTTCTTGTGTAACTTTACTCTCCTTCCCTCATTTACTCCCCTTTTTCCTTCCTTCATCCTTTGAGGATGTTGACATAGTACTTCTCCTAGCCCTAGGGTTTTTAGAGGATGAGGGTTCCTCTATTACCGTAGCTGACATATCTTGTTTCTCGATCCCACTTTGGCTGTGAGTAGTCGAAGCAGATGGTATAACATGGGAATCTTCTCTCTCAAGTTCATCTTGCTCAGGGTCAACTTCTAGTTTAGGCCCAGATAGAGGTTCATCTTCTACTTCAGGTGCCTCAAGTAACTCAGTGATTTATTTGCAATTTTTAAAATCATCCCAATTAACCTATGGATGTTGAATTCTCAAACTTCTCTTCATCGGTAGGGTTATCAAGCAATGATGAGACAATGTAGTGTCTGTTTTTTTCCTTTGATATTTAGAGGCCATTATTTTCAACATATTATACAAAAAATTGGGTACATTGACTAATTTGTCATGTCATAAATGGTTCAACAACTTGAAATGAATAGTGTATAAAAGATTATGGCGGCCATCACAAGTAAGGTATTTAATAATATAAGCAACACATTTTCCCCAAAAGAATGGAAGGGAAAGCCTCTTAGTACCTTGTGATGTCGAATCCAAATTTTCACCCTGTTCACAGAATTCTTCCCTTGCTGCTACCACATCTACTCGAGCTGGGTATTCAGAGCCTGTATGAGGTAATCCTATGGCTTGAGCAATCACCATTTTTGAGCCATCCACCACCAACCCTTTTACTATTGCTTCAACATATTTTAATGTGGCTACAAAATCTCTCACCATTTTATTATCGTACTATGTTAGCTTCAAGAAATAGTCCAGCCATCCTACTCTGGTGAATAGAGGTAAAACCATTGTATCCTCTCATATCTCTTTATGATTAGATGGTTCCCTCTGTATAACATCACCTCCCATTAAATCTTGATGCTTTGGTAACCTCAAAAAGTTCAAATTCTGTAAATTTCAACTCCACCACCTTAAAAACCCTTAAATTTGGTTGCTTCTCCGGATGCCTTCTCTCTACCTAATATTCACAATCCCTTATCTTCTAATTCAATCAAGTATCCAAATTTCTATACCTTAGCTTATCTTATGGTAGGAATCACATTTATCAGAAACACATAGAATTATTCTAGTCTTAAAAGGATGGCATACAATGCAATCTGACAAACTTGGGTGCCAAAAATAAAAACTTATGATGACAATTATACCTCTCCCCCCAAATTTAATTGAAGTGACCACACTTCATGCATAACTTGGTTTGGGTGATAGGATAATGATGGAAAGTAGTGGTGATATTGTTCGCATGCATAATTTAAACAATGAATAATAATGAATACAAAAAGAAAGCTAGTTTTAATCATGTGAAGCTACCTAACATATGCATGTAATGGAAAGTAATGCTCGGTGCAGTTATGAACTGAAAGGGCACGTATCACGGTGTACAAGTGATGTGATGTGCATTGATTACATAGAAGTTGATGAAAAGTGGCGGTTGTACTGGCGACGTACTCTTTATTAGAAAATAAATGACACATGTGAGCTTTAATACAATGTGCAGGAAGAGCAATTTAAATTTGCCAAATTATTGTAGCATGTATTCAACAGTTGTTGCTACAGGTACTCCAAGCATAGGGCCTGACTAAAAGGTGTTTGGCAGGTCCCATTTGAAATAGGTCCCAATAAAACTGAAGAGCAGGTCCCCCTAGAGTGAGAACATGTTCATCATGGATAATGTGTTGTGTGTGCAAGTGACTTAAAGCATGGGAAATTAGGCTTGGGAAATCTCAGAGGTGGAGTTGTGTAACTCGACCTCTATATTACCAGACGTGTTAGGTAATTCACTTCCTGTTGGAACATCATCCTATGTTCCAGATCCTATAACAGTAGTATTGTGTGTACCATATTCATCCATTAGAGATATGATGAAATCATCGTGTTCAAGTGGTTTCTTGTACATCTTGAGTCCATGGCCATTAACTAGGAGTGAAAATCTGACTTCATCAATAGTCTATAGTTGCACTGCACCATTAGGAAATATTTGTTGTATTTCATAGGGTCCTAGCCATTGTGACTGTAATTTTCTTAGAAAATATTTGTATCTTGAATCATACAAAAGTGCCCAGTCCCCTATAGTAAATTCTTTAGTCTTAATATACTGATCATGCCATTTAATCCGTTGTTTTTGAACCACTGTGTGGTGCAATGCCTACAATCTGATTTCATTAAGGGAATTCAAATGCTACAACCTTTCTTTCTGAGATTCTATTAAGTCCATCCCTAAATCAATTGTTGTGCATAGGGTCTTGTATTCAAACTTTATAGGAAACACTATTGTTTTTCCATAAACCAACTCATAAGGGGTAAACCTTGTAGTTGTCTTCCATGTATTTTTGTATGCCCAAATAGCTTCTAGTAATCTAAATACCCAATCTCTTCTATGAAGTTGCACTATTTTTGTCAATATGTTCTCAATTTCCCTATTTGTAACTTCTACTTGACCATTTTCTTGAGGATGATATGGGGTCGATTTCTTGTGCCCGATCTGATACTCCTTCACCAGTCGGGCTATGAGGTCTGCTATGAATTGTGGTCCTTGATCAGTCACTATCTCCCTAGGAACACCATACCTAGTGAATATTTCCTCATATAAATTTTTTGCAACATTGCCATCTCTAGAAAACTGCAATGCTTTTACCTCTACCCATTTGGTTAAGTATTCAGTACATACCAGTATATATTCTTTGTTAATTGAAGTGGGAGATATAGGGCCAACAAAATCTAGCCACCATTTGTCAAAAGGAGTTAGTGCTAGTTGGGGCTGCAAAGGCATTTCATCACTTCTTATAGGTCTCCCCATTCTCTGGCATCTATCACAGCTTCTAGTATACTTAAAAGATTCTTTGTGAAGGGTTGGAAAGTAATATCATGTTGTTAAGATTTTAAAAGTTATCCTTTTGGTTGCAAAATTTCCACCACAGGGTTCATCATGGCAATATTTTAATATATCAAACACTTCACCCCCCCTAATACATCTTCTCATAATGTTATCTGGGCCAACATGTAGAATAAAAATCTAGAAATCCAAGAATAAGGGAGGCATTTGTGAACTATCTTTTCTCCCTGGGAGAGAAGTAAGATGGAATTTTCCCTGTTACCAAGTAGTTAGCTATATTAGCATACCATGGATTATGTATACTTAGACCAAATAAATGCTCATCAGGAAAAGAATCATCAACCACTCCTTCAGATGTTGTGGGCAATCTAGATAGAAAATCAACAACCACATTAGCTTTTCCTAGTTTATCAACTATGGTTATGTCAAATTCTTGTAGTAACAACAACCACCTCACAAGTCTTCCACCTACTACTGGCTTATTCATCAAGTATCTAATTTTTGTATGATCTGTGTGTATGAATACTTGATAGCCAGTAATGTAGTGTCTAAACTTGTTAATGGCATAGAAAATAGCTAGAATTTCTTTCTCAGTCACAATGTAGTTTAATTCTACTCCTTGTAGGTTTTTGTTGATATAGTATATGGAATACTCCTTATTCCCCTCTTTCTGTCCTAGGATTGCTCCAATAGAAAAGTCTGATGGATCAATGTGAATGTGAAATGGCAATGTCCAGTTTGGACCTCTTAGAACTGGTGTATTAGTCAAAGATGTTTTTAACTTCTCAAATGAATTATGACAGTATGGAGTCCACTCAAACTCAATATCCTTTGTCAACAAATTAAATAAAGGCACAACTATTTTGCTGTAATCTTGAATGAATCTCCTATAATAACTTGAATGTCCAAGAAAATTTCTCACATCCTTTTGTTTATGGGGAACAAGCAGTGTAGATATAATCTCAATCTTCTTGGGGTCGACTTGTATCCCTACACTAGAAATAAAATGTCCTAAGACAATGCCTTCTATGATCATCATAAAACATTTTTCATTGCTTAATGATATTTTTTTTTCAGTGCATCTTTTCAAGAATATTTCTAAATTTTGCAAATCCTCATCAAATGTTTCACCATATGTGATGAAATCATCCATGTAAATCTCCATCTTATCATGTGAAAAATAAAAAAATACTAAGCACTTCTCTCTGAAATATGGTTGGAGCATTGCACAAACCAAAAGGTAAAACAAAATATGCATAGGTACCCCAGGGACAGGAAAATGTGGTTTTATCTTGATCTTCAGGTGCAATCTTAATTTGGTTATAACCACTGAAACCATCAAGAAATGAGAAATATTTCTTCCCTACCAAAGAATCAAGAACTTGGTCAATGAATGGCAATGGGAAGTGATCCTTCCTTGTGGCAGTATTTAGTTCCCTGTAGTCAACACAGACTCTTCATTTACCACCCTTCTTGGGAACTATGACCAATGGTGAAATCCATTCACTGTCTGATTAGGGTATATGAATCCTACATTCAAAAGCTTCTGCAGTTTGACTTTCACAATCTCCCTGAGAGCTAGATTAATGTGTCTTTGTGGCTGTCTTATGGGTTTGTAGCTGTCATTGATGTAAATTTTGTGCATGCATAAGGAAAGATCAATGCCTTTCATGTCACTATAATCCCATGCAAAGGTTGTTGCATGTGCTTGTAGCACAACGTGCAAGGATTTTTGTTGTTCATCAATCAATGCATTGTTAACATTTAGCATCTTTCTAGGCTTGATCTCTAATTACATAGAAATTTCTTGTATAGAGGACAAATCAAGGCTAGGTATTAGTGGCAAGCATTGCTGGGGTAATAAGGTATGAATTATTTGGGATATCTCTTATGAGGAATTGGTAGGTATTATGCTTTCCAAGGGATCTTGCAAGCATGATAGACAACCCTAATATTGTGGGTTCCTTCCACAATCATTTTGTATGATATGAGCTATTAGCTTATCCTCATCTTGAATATCCAGTAGGGGGCTATGTTCAATGGCCATTAAGTTTTGCAATGATTAGTTGTCCTCATCATCTAGATGTGGCCAAATGGTCTGCTCAAGGTCTTGATGTGGCTAGGCTAGTGGATAAAGGACTAAGATCTCGGTCACAGTTCCATTGGATATGATCATATTTCCTAACCTACAACCTATGAATGCATTAGTTGTGGCTAACCAAGGCCAGCCTAGGATTAGTGGATAACTAGCAAGATTAACCTTAGGCTGAAGTACTATAAAATCAGTAGGGTAATCCCAAGAATCTAATGCAATGACCAAGTCCTCAATAAGTCCTTCAAGCTTAACTGTAGACCTATCAGGTAATTGTAAAACGGTTTGAGTAGGCCTAAGGTTGGCTAACTGTAGTAGCTGTATGGTCTCCTTGGTCATTACATTAATTGCAACACCTAGGTCTATCAAAGTATTCTTAATAAGAGTCCCATTGATTTTGACATCCACTACTGGACTACTAGGATTTGTATATTTGGGAATAGTTATATTTCCCAACATTATATCAGCATTGTTACCCAAAACATGGATTGTTTGTGGTCCTTTCTTTTCCTTCCCGGCTTTTTAAGGTAGAGGTCCCTAACAGTCTTAGTATAGATGGAATATCTTTGATATCTTGGATTAAGGGGATTTTAATGTTGGCATCTTTTAACAGGTTTAGAAGGTCAATTTTAGCTTGTTTATGTTGTTTCTGGATAGCCAAATGTTTAGGGAATGGAGGCTTCAGATGTGATGTAGTCTGAAGCCCTTGATTAGACTCGGATTCTAGAGTTGGATTATTTTGATGCTTCATTTGTGGGTTCTTCATTATCTAATTTTGTAATTTTGGGAGATGAAGGTCCTACAAGTTGCTTCCTTGATCTAAGATGAAGATCACTCACCTCTACCCCATAAGTGGGGTATTAGATAGCTTCATTAGTTTAAGCCTATTGGACATGCTTAGTGTTAGGGTTAGGTGCAGGTTGGGTAGGTATTTGTGATGGTCTAGGTGGCTGAGATTGAGGATTTGATGGAGGCATTAGAGCTTGTTGTTGAGGTGGAGGTGGAGGTAGCATAGGGTGCTAGTAACTCATATTTTGTTGCTGCCATTGTCGGCCTTTCTACCATTGAGGCTGCCACTGATTTTGTTGGGTTGGCCATTGTGGATTGTAGTTGGAACCCTGAAAGTTTTGATGTGGCCATGGGTTTGGCTACTAGTTCCAATTTGGCTAGGTTTGTGGCCATTGTTGAGGATTCTACCATTGGATTTGATTTGTTTTCCAGGGCTGAGAGTTCCAAGCAGAAAAGTTTTGATTTCTCAAAGGGAAAGATGGATTAAAACTAAGGGGGTTTGGTGGCATACCTTGTCTTTTCTGCCATGGCCTCCTTTGTGCTATGTAAAATATTTTTACATCATCTCCTTTAATTGATTGGAAATATGGTTTCTCAATATTTTCTTGTTGGATACTGGCCACTCGTTTGCACTTACAATTTGCTTTTCTTTTCCTATAGTTAGGGCAGTACTAAGTGAGCATAGATTCTGCTTCCTCCTGCTTCTTCTTGATGTGGAGGGTGTTCAACTGTGTTGCTAAATGACTGATTATATCCTCCTTCATGTTGGACAATAAATTACTGATTTCTAGTTTTGAAACCCCATTATAGGACTTACTTGTGATGGATGTCCTCTCCCCTCTTGGATTTCTAGAAAGGGTCCTAGAATAATTCCTGCATACCTTACAAATTTCTTCAAATGGACTTGTAGAGATGTCTCCTCCCCAATAAGGTTGAGGGCATCCATACATTCTTCATTAATCCCCCTTAAAAATACCAATTTAAGGGATTCCTCTGATAGTTTATGCTAGGGGTTTTTCTTCAAAACAAACTAAAATATTTCCACATAAACTTCTAATGGCTCATCCTCTTTTTGAGACATTGAGAAAAGATCACCTCTTCTCTGGTCTAATACTCTACAATAGTCCTTGCATTTTTCCAAGAACTTCATCTTCACAGTGTCCCAATATGGAACAACATCCTTGCTAAGACCCATAAACCATCTAAGGGTAGCATCTTTAAGAGTAGCTGGGAAGAGCTTGAGTTGGTGGGCATCAAAAGTATAATCATAAATTCTGCACAAAATATCAAACTCAAAGAGGAAGGTATCTGGGTCCTCAGTTACCAAGCCATAAAATATTGGTAATGCTGATGGTGGAATATTATTCAGCATAGTAGCTCTAGCTTGGTCAGTAATGGGGAACTTAAAGGTACCATGCTTTGGGGGATCATCTATTGTTGCATCTACCATTGTTCAGAAGGTCCCTTCAGTATTGGTGGAAGATGGTGATGATTATGAAGATGGAAAGGCAATGCCCACTCTTTCAACAATCTTTGTAGTATACTCAACAAAACCACTAGTATCTTCTATGTCTTGAGTGTCTGGAGGGAGGAATCTTCCTTGGTTATCTCTTTGCCTCCGCATACAGTAGTTTTGACTTTGTATGGCAATGACCCTGCACAATGTTAGTATAACTCCAGGTGTTTTTTAAGATGAAATCTATCATTCCCAATGCAGAAAAGAAAAATTAACTATGAAAAGATTGTAAAATAGGCCTATGAAGATAGCACCATCCTCAACAACAGTGCCAAAAATGTAGAGGAAAACTAATGTGTTATGGACTTGGTAATTTCTACACAATTTAGGGGTGTGCCAAGCCGAACAATCCACTTGACATTGCAAGCCTACATTAAATCATCAACCAAGGTGCGTAGAATTATGATGGTACTGCACTATATGTGCCTTCATAGACTCATGGTCATCTAAATTACTCTATGAAAACTTATTCAAATTGTTCTACCTTATTGAGATCTTGTGGAATTGTAAAAACAACAAAAGTAGTTACACAACCTAATAGTTACAGGTACCTGCAACATAAGCTATAGCTGACTGCTAATGATGTATGAGTGTAGAATTAATCTAAAACTATTTAAAACAACAAAATAACCAATCCTAATCTCTGGAGTACTATGATTTATCAATTAAGCCTCTATTCATGAATAAAAACTATTGTAACTAACCATAAACTATTCTACTTTGCAAAGCACATGTGAAAACAAAATTAATATAAATGCATAAATAAACAAATAAATATATGAAATGAAGAACAATACCTGAGTGGCCATCTCAGAGGATTGTTTTACTTAGCTTAGAACCAAATCTAACTCAGATTCTTACACATCCATGCAACACACAACCCCATTCATTACATATCACCAGATATTTAAACAAAATCCTTCTTGCAGATTTTATTCCATAATATCATTTTAACATGTTTTTGGATAACTAGAAAACTAGAAAACTACTAACTGCTAATAGCTTGTAACAATCAACTAATTGAACTATGAACTCACCCCCTGACTTTATACAAAATGGGGAGAGTCTTATTCAAACTGCTAACTAACTAACTGCAATCATAAATCCCACTCCTAGATACGAGGATGTGAAATTAAGATTGACTTATTCATCTAATTGAAAAAGGAAAAAGAGACCTATTCAAATAAGAACTCAATGAAACAACTTGCACGTTAAACACATAGGAAAACGTTCAAAATTCTAGAACAAGTATCTTTTCAGCATTTATTCCTTCCATAATGACCATGCTCAGCTCCACAGCTTCCTGCACTGTAGGCGGCTTGAACTTAATTAATTTCTTGTTTTGTTGCCTTGGTACTCGCTACAAATACTCCATTCTTGTTACCACATGTTGATCTATAGAGAGGTTAATCCATACAATATACATATGCAACTAACCACCATAATTAAATCACAACATTCCATTCATATACATACATATTCATATTTAAACCATCCAATACTACAAATATTTTCACCATATTTCATTCCCACAAACTAGGTTCAAGGTTGCAAAGTATGTATGAAAGGATAACATATTATGGAAGTATTGTCTAAAAGGTACTTTAGAAACATATGTAAAGTGTCTTAAAGTATATGAAAAGCAATAAAAAGACACTAATAACCGGAACCATCACTTGATTTGATGTAATACTCTTTGCTTCTTAAGTTGACCCAAGCATCACCAATGAAGTACTCACATGAATGTGGCTTTCTCACCTTCTGTGATAACCTATAAACTTAAACTTCATTACCAAAGTTGGAATGCATGACAATAAGGAACTTCAATTACATAATTAATTGTAACCTAAGATATATAAGGGATTTTCCCACATATGTGTCTAACTTTACATCCTGTAATTCCATAACATCATTAATAACATTTTAAATTGTTCAAAATTTGACATTTGATTTCTGAATCATAATGGGTTACGTGGTGATACCTCAATCTCCTATGCATTGGCATACAAATTGTCATCCGCTTTAAACCAAAATCTAGGGACTCCCTCGTCAGGCTTGCCTTTCATTGAATAAATTGTTTATGGTTTTTATTATTTTCTAAGCTTGTTTATATAACATTTTCTACATTTTATGCTTTTCATCAGCACAGGTATTTGAGTTTTTGGTATAGAAAATCTTTGACAGAGCCCGTTTCCTCATTTTCTTGTTCTTCAAATTCCTTTAACTAGATGAATTGGTATATGATTTTGTGGCACTGCATATTTTTGTATTTCCATATTTTTCCTACCATAGAGTGCACATGTCTAGTGTCTCAAGGGTTATACACATACCCTTTCTATCTAGTTTATACTTATATCTTGAGAAACTCTTATGTCTTTGATTCCTCCATGAAATTTTTCTCAGATGTTACCTTCTTTCCTACATCAATTTATTTTTCTATGGCTCTTAGAAAATGCACAATATCTGCAACAAATTATTCAAGCCATGTAAGAGCGTTGAAGAACAAAGAAAACCACAATGATTAAATGCCTTGCCAATTTCCCGAAAATATTTGTTAAAAAAATAATTTGTGAACTCCTGCAAATTTTTTATTAGATTTAACTATGAAAAAAATGAGACCATAATATATTGGCTTGTTGGTGGATTGGATTGAAAAGCTTGCCATGTACACACTAGTTGATACAAGCCTCCATCCATCTAGAATGGAGTAAAGAAAACAATCCTCACTTGTCTTTTCTATTGTCATTTTTTTAATATATTGGCTTGTTGGTGGATTCGATTGAAAAACTTGCCATGTACACTTGTCTTTTCTATTGTTGCTTTTTTTAATAGCTCAAATGTATATAAGCATATATTAATACCTCAAATATATATAAGCATATACTAAATCTTTCTTTGTTTTTGACTTTATTTTGGGTGTATCAGTAACTAACATCCCTAGAATTTTTCTTCTCCCCCCTTTAAAGATAACTTAGGAATTAAATATTTATTATTTAATCAATGTTCATGCATAAGTTAATAAAAATATATTTGAAGTTAATAATAAAATTTGATTCAGTTCCAATTTAAAGGTTTAGCTTGCATTGAACTTAATGTCCAAAGAATGATGGTTATTCTCCTTTTGTTTTCTAAAACACACATTTGGGTTAGATAATATCACAAAATAATTTGTCTTTTTTAAGTATTTATCATTATTATTATTGCTTTTCTTATTACTTCAAGTTTATGTCCTATTTCATAGGCACATACATATTCTTTCTTTATTTTTAATTTTTTTGGAGGTGTCATTTTGTAAACTAGAAACATTTTCTTAATTATTGTTTTTCTTTCCTAAAAATTAACTTAGAAACCAAAGAATGATTATATAATCAATCTAACAACATTGTGTTATACAAATTCCAAGGCTTGAAAATTAGACCTTCAAAAAAGACATAGTGAAGCTCTTATTTTACTTTGATTGATACAAACTTGATATTAATTGTTCAAAACAATCTAATCAACATTGTGTTTCACTGCATAGACATTCCATGACTTTAAAAGAGGAGCTTCAAAAAAGACAAACATATGCTTTTATGTAACTTTGACTAATGCAAACTCGATACAAATTGTTACAATGCACTTATGTTTTACCTACTCATACTATACAATGCATACATCTATACAAATATATTTTTATATAGCCAATTATGTATTGCTACAATTCATTTAGGTTTTTCCTTTAATTTCCTATCGATGTCTCCCTTGAACCTCTTATGGGTGCAAGTGCTAGTTTAAATTAAATTGAGCTTCATGTGAGATAAAATTTCCTTTTTGCAATATATGAATTTTTGCTTATTGTAGTTTGAATTTCTTGTCTCTTGAGTTGTTTCCTCTTTTTTGTATGTGAAAATCTGATTTTTCATAGATTATGGACTTTATCACTTGTTTTTTGATTTTATATTAAGTTTGAATTGCTTTTTGTTTATTGCAGTGATGAAGATACTAATTTTCTGAAAAAAGTTTATTTTTTGAGGTACCTTTGATTACTTCCATTTAATAGATTTTAAATTAAACTAACCATCATATTGAGATGAATTTCCTTTTTGTAATATATGACTTTTGGTTTTTGTAGTCTGAACTCAATTCTTGAGATCTTCTATACTTTTTTTATATGTAAAAATACGATCTCCACAGATTATGGACTCCAACTATTGTCTTTTGTTTTTGTATTAAGTTTGAACCATTTTTGTCTATTGCAACAATTAAGGTGGTATTTTTCTCAGAGTTTAATTTTTTAAAGATTCCTTGAATTACTACCCTTCATTAGATGAACATTGATGTGGAGATCAATTTTTTTTCATGCAATATATGAATTTATGCTTATTTGTTGCACTAAGCATTATTTCAAAAGGAAATTCGGTACAAGAATCAAATTGACAAGTTATTTCTCAAGGGGTCCTTTAAAGTTCACACTAATCAAAAGATCTATCATTCAACTTTAATCATCTAGGTAGTTCCTTAAGGAGATGTATTGTTTTGGCAGTTGTGCAATATATGTCCACTCCATTGACAAAAGCTTAAGGAACTTGATGCGCTCTATAGATGAGGAATTGTATTAGCTGTATTGGAAAAATATTAGGGAATTGTATTAGCTGTATTGGAAAAATCTTAGGGAATTTTTTGCTTGGTTGATGTTTTTTTTTGAAATTTTGAATTTGCTATATTATATTCATTAGGAAATATTTATGTGTTCTTAAAGAATCTAATCAATTTTCAAGTTCATTTCTATTTGGTAGGGTTTGGAAAGGCTTCATGATGCATGCTTGGTGTAGATCATGTTTGTTTACATGAGGGGATCATCTATGAAATAGTTTGAGTGCATATGACAGATTAAGATTACTTTGGTATTGATCAGTCTTTACAACAATGGATAGGTGTGACACATCTGGTTTTGTGAGTGGTGGAGGGCAAGCATTCCCTACTTATTAGTTGTTTTCGTAGTTTATTTTTTTTGCATCGGCATACTTTTTATACATTACAATAATAAAGAAGCCCATATCTAAATAAGGTGAATGGATAATTTTCCCTTTTTGGGCTTCATGGGAAACCCCCTCTATCAAATACATCAAAAGCATTTAATGGAGTTGAGCATGCTTTTGTCCCTGCATTAGGATTGGAAGTTGATGTTTTTGATCACTAGTTGATCTCCATGAATGGATTTGGAAATTTCACTAGCTTCTCTTCGTTACCAAAGGTGTTAAAGAGAAAGTTTTCTTCCAGTGATTTGATTGGAAGTTCATTTGCAATTTTTGGTTTGGCATTGGGATTGGGTCCTTCTACAAGATCCTCTGATAGTAAGGAAAATTCTAGTACATCTTCTAATTATCCTATAGGCTATATGTAGTGTTACCTTGAGTTTTTGGGACAGGGACGATGAGACGGGTTCCCAAGTCCTCAATTTTTCAAGCCAAATTTGTGGATGGTTGGGGGATGACAAAGGGGACAGATATATAAAATATAGGGAAACTTTAAAATATATGGGGAAATTTTAAATATTCATATGAAAACATGGATTAAGCATGCATAATATACATTATAGAACCTTAACATATAACATTTGTGTTCGAAATTCTTTGTCAATACTCAATACACATTCAAAATTCAAAATTTTGAATTCATTGTCAATATGCATGTGAATTGTGATATTAGAAAATAACATACAACCTCCAAGTTATAATTTATAAAATTATAACAAAATGCCCAAAGGCTACATTGTTGCCATATAGTTTTAAAATTTTACATTATGTTATGAAAATCAAAATACAAAAAATATACTGCATTGTTGCCCCTAATCTTCATCTCCCATAATCGCATCAAAATCAAAGTCCTCCTCTGAGTCACTGCCACTGTGATGGTCCACCTCAGCCACAACCAATAGAATCCCAACTAGTCCCTCTGGTGTCTCCTCCTCATCAACCTGGGCCACGTCTTTGGGATCAATATCCCACCATAAAATTGGAGTCTATCAATACTCTAAAGTCTGACGATCCTGAAGCCAAAGAGCACTATGCACAACCACTAGCTTATTCGATTGTCTAGAGGTAAGTCTATTCCTCTTGAGGGAGTGGATAAAGCTATATGTGGACCAATTCCTCTTTGTAGCAGAGGAACTGGTAACTTGTGCAAGGAGGTAAGTGGCAAGTGTCTTCAACTATGGTGTATCCCTCCCATGCCATGCCCACCATCCAATAGGGTTTGTTTGAGCTAATATAGCTCTATCCAACCTCACTTTTGTTTTACTCAAATTTGGACCACAAAGATTTGCAAAGTCAAGGAATTGTGAGTGAAGTATTGAAGCCTACTCCTATGAATACATCTTATCAATGGCTTGTGTGGATCCATATAAAACCTCTGGGTCATCACATGGAGGCACCCTTGTTGAAAAATGAGGTGTTTTCTTAGCTTAATACTTTGTAAAACTTTAATATTGCTGATCTAAGTAAGTCTTTTCTTTGTTACATATATTCTTTGTGGATGATTATCTTGATTAATCCATTTTACTGTTGTAGAATGTAGAGAGAAGTTGATAGAAGAACTAGACAGGATATTAGAAATATCACACAAGATATACCGTGGAGAAGCCCTTTCGGGAAAAAACTTCACCAAGAATTATTCTATTATTCAATCTTTGAATTACAATAGCTCCAATTCTTGCTTAGGAATGCTTCTTCTGTCTTCACCAATCTTCTTCACAACTTGCAATAAAAACTCTCACAACTCTATTCAACTTTCTTGAGATAAATAGGCTTTAATCAGCTTTGTAAACTCAACATGAGTTACAATTACAATGCACAAGCCCTATCCCTAAAAGGTATGCCATATCTCATGCAAATAGGGTTATCTCATGAAGAACAATGGTAAAACATGTGCTTCATCCATTTGGGCATCCCAAACTAATGCTACAACTCAACCTTCATTCTGTTGATAATTCCAAAGCTCTTCCTCAAAGTTGGCGCCCTTAAGTAATCCTACTTAACTGAGCCTTCAGAAATATCTCATCATGCATTAGAGGTAAATCCAATAAAGCATCTTGGGCGCCCAAGTTGGCTCCAAGTGCTTTATAGTTAACTAAAACATTTACTCAACACTATTCATGCAAGAATGGTCATCCCTTGTTAACTGGAGGTAGTCCTTGTTATCTGTCATACAACTCAAGTTATTAGCCATGCATTCCAAGTTAACTGAAGCTAACTACATGCAACTCAAAATAACCAACATGCATGCAACATGCACTTGCATGCAACTGAAGATAATTGAACCATAACTAAACTGAACTAAACTAAACTGAATTGAATTGAACTGAACTAAACTGATTCTGAACTGAACTAAACTAAACTAAACTGATCTAAACTGATCTAAACTGAACTGAACTGAACTTCAAACATGCAAACATCAAATCCTAACTCCTAGGATCTTTACATGCATTCAGAAGTGTTAACTGTTACTCCGTATAGTTAACTGAACACAAGGTGAGTGTCACCTTACCATGTGTGCACCCACATGCTCCTATTATTTAGGAATAACTACAAATGTCAATTTCATGATTTATTTCATCCAAATAATTAATCTCATCCTAATCTTAGTGTTGTTGAACACATTCCAAGAATCTAGGAGATACATGAAATAATTAATGTTTAGGATTTTCAATTAAATGGAATCCTATTTCCAACAACCCTAACATCCCTTGGTGCATACCATTTTGGATTTACAACAAGGAAAACCATATGAAGTGGGGTGTTCATTGTGTTCCATCTCCACATCACAATGGGCCTAATATGTTGCTCATATAAACTCAAAGTGGGATCCATTGCCAAAATTGTTTTCTTTATCTTCCCAAGCATATTGTTAAATGTCTCATATATCTCTCCAAGACTAGGAGAGTTTGTATCAACATATCCAATGAAATCTACAATAGGCGAGGTGAAGGAGAAATATATCTGCAAAATGCAAACAAAAAGTTCAAAAGAATTAATTGACATGTTAGAAACTTTGAAAGTTGGAACATTGGACAATAAAATTAAAATATTAAGAAATTTAATATGAAAATCAACAATCTAATATTTAATAGAATCAACAATTTAATAATAAAATAATATGACTCAATTATATAAAAAAATTTGGTCGTTGCGATGGTAGAGTGAAGGTGCGATGGCGATGTTGGTAGGTTGCAAGGTGAGCAGAGGAATGGAAATCTGCAAGGGAGATAGGTTTGAAGGCCTCATAATAGTGGTCGGGTGCACCTTCCCCCTTGGCAGGCCCCTCAACAAGCATGGAAGGCTCTGACAAGTGGTGGGCGTGTTGGGGATAATGATCGTGTGGGATTTCAAGGTTAAGGGGTTTCGGTTCCACATAATAGATGGGGATACACCAACATGAGAATAACAAAACTTGTCGATTTTAGGCAAGTGGCTAAAAAATTTTGGCACTTGAAACAGAGAGTTGAACATTCAAAGGAGGAAGAGGTAAACCCTAATGTTGAACATACAACTGTTGTTTCCCTTTTGATTAATAGTTAATCTTGGAATGATTCTATTAATGAGTTTAAACAAAAAGCCTTTTTCATGAAGTGGAGTGGTCCTTGGCCTGCTTTTGAAAGCGGTAGAAACTGGTGTGATGCAAACTGGGGACGATCTACCATTTTGAAAACTATGTCGAATGGCTTTTATCTGGTTATTTGTTCAACATCCCTTGATAAGGAATGGATTCTGAATAGTGGTCCGTTCCTAATGGGGGGTAAAGGTTTTTAAATTAAAGATTGGACACCCAACTTTAACCCTAAAAAGGAATCTATTTCATAGGTTCCCATTTGGATAAGGCTTTACAATCTTCCTCATGAATACTGGAATCATGAAACCTTGAAGCAGATAGGGGACAAGCTTGGGACCTTTGTGAAAGCTGACGAATCCATTGCCAGTAAGGATTTTAGCATGTATGCTTGTATTTTCATTTTATGGTGGGCCATTCACCCTCTACTTGCTATGGTGGAATTAAACTCGGGGGAAGGTATTTGGGAGCAGTTTGTGGAGGTTGAGGAAAATATTGAGATATGTTCTAGTTGTAAAGAAGCAGGTCATCTTGTAGAGGAATGCAGGGTTCAAATAAAAGGAAAAGGCTTGGAACAAAATGCTACTATTGAACTGCTAATGGCCAAAAATTCTTCTTTTATAGCTGAGGATGGTGACTTCTTACACATGATGGCGCAAGAAAGGGAGATACCTTTGTGAGAGAATGATTATTTTTTAAGAAAAGAAATAGATGCGATGTTAGGGTTTGGGTTTCCAAACATGGATAAGGTAGTTGGGGATGAAAACAGGTGTCAGTATGGTGAGGATATGGTAGTTAACACAGTACAAGTTTCTGGTTTAGACAGGAATGTTGGTGAAAACTCGAAGAAAAAGGAATAAAACTTGTTGTTAAATAATGTAGCTGTAAGGGAGGAAATGATTTTTGAGCATAAAAAAACTCTAGAAAATGATGCTTTATTGGTGGAAGAGGGTAGTGAGAAGGTAAGGAATTCTGAAATCCATGCTCGACCAGATGATTTCAAGACATCTAGTACTGAAAACAGGGTTATTGGGGCTCTAGTTGTTAGTTCGTCCCCAGGTATTGCAGGTTCTATGGGAAATAGTTTGGGAGAAAAATCTATTCTTAGAAGGGGGGAAAAGCCTGGGGTTGATAAAGAAGAAGAAGTAAATCTCATTGGTAGATCACAGGAGGAGGGTAGTAAGGTGGATGTTGGGTTTATGGAAGTGGAAGAGCCCTTTTATAAAGACATTCAAATTTCACCAATTAGGAATCTGGAAAGCTCTCTAGAGGAAGCTCGTGATGATGGGAGTCTTTTTGAGGATTCAGAATCTGAACTGCCATCGGAGGATGAAGCTTTTGGTGGAGATGAGTTGGGCTTAAACTCGAAAGTAGGAATCTTAGAGAAACAAACTCTATCACAGACTTTGGAAAAGCAGAATAAAGTCAAGATCGGTGAAAAGAAGAAAAGAGGCAGGAAGTTAGTGAGGGTCCGGCTTGAAATTGTAGGAAGTGCAGTAGGGAAAAAAAATTGAGACCAGGAAAAGGATATGCCTTTTCTCGGGAGTAATGAAGGTCCTTTCGTGGAATGTGATGGGTTGCAATGCCCTTGACAAGATGCGTTTGATCAAAATATGCCTTGATCAAATGAGACCGGATATTGTTATTCTACAAGAGTTAAAGCTCAGTGGTTCAGATGTTCTTTCTTTTTGTAAGCGTTTTGGTTTGTGGAAATGTTTCATAGTGGAAGCAAAAGGAGCTTTAGGTGGCATTGGGATTCTATTTAAGGAGACAAACAATGAGGTCCAGTTGATGAGAGCAGAGAAATCATGGCAATGGGTGAGTGTCTCTTCAAAATAATTGGCTGCAAATTTTTTCTTACTGAACATCTATGGCCCGAATAGAGTTGGGGACCTAAAAAACATTTGGTCTACAATTTTTGAAGTGTTATCTTTAAATAGGGATCGACTTTTCCTATTGGGAGGTTATTTTAATGCTATCCTTCACCCATCGGATAAGAAAGGGGGTTTAGGGTGGGCCTCTCAAAAGAAAAAAGACTTCAGTGAATTTGTGAATAATAATGGTCTCTTTGAAGTGCGTTTTAATAGTGGGGAATTCACTTGGAAAAACAGGCGGGTTGGCTTCCTAAACATTGTTGAAAAGTTAGACAAGTTTTTTATTGTTGGAAATTGGGAAAATTTCCAATGGGTATTCCAAGCGGATATTCTTCCCATTACGGGCTCGGACCACTATCCGATAAGTGTGAGAATCCATGAAGAGGACGTCCCAGAATGTTGTCCATTCAAGTTTGAGAAGATGTGGTTTCGGGTGGAGGGCTTTCTTGAGTTAGTTGTTGAGTGGTGGAAAAATGCGCCTACGAGGAAGGGTAATAAGGATTTTTTGTTTTTTAAAAAGATTCAATATGTTAAGGAGAATTTGAAGAAGTGGAATAGGGAGGTCTTTAAAAAAAAAATTTCTAAGAAGTTTAGGTTGGAAAAAGAATTGGAGCAGCTTCATACAAAGGTCATTGAAGAAGGGATGAGTGAAGATGCATTCCAGTGTGAAAAATCTCTAAATAAGGAATATGCTGAGGTTTTAGCAAGGGAAGAGGTTTACTGGCATTAGAAATCCAGAGAGACGTGGCTAAAGGAAGGTGATCACAATACAAAATTCTTTCATAATGCAGTGAAGGTTAGGAGATCATCTAATAAAGTTTTCTCTATACAAGATAGGCATGGACATGAGCTCATTGAAAGGGAAGACATAAACAGAGAATGTGTGATTTTTTTCTCTAAAGATTTAAAAAATAGTCATGTTGAGCCGGCTCTAGAGGAGGAAGTTTTAGAAGTTATTCCAAAGTGTCTCACAGACTCTCAAAATCTGATGCTTACATAGGCAGTAACTTTAGATGAAGTTAGGGTGGCCCTGTTTAGTCTTGTGGGAGACAAAGCCCCTAGTCCTGATGGCTTCCCAACACTATTCTTTCAAAGGATGTGGGAAGTATTGGTTGGAGAATTATTAGAAGTGGTTGAAGAATCTAGAAAGGGTGCCTTTGTGTTTAAAGACTTTAACAATACTTTTATTGCTTTAGTCCTCAAGAAGGAGGAAGTGGTGAACTTCAGTGACTTCAGACTGATTGCGTTATGCAATACTATCTGCAAAATCATCTCTAAGGTAATGGCAAATAGATTGAAGCTGGTCTTAGATTCAATTATTTCTCTAGAGTAGAGTGGCTTCTCTCCTAATAGGTCTATTTATGAAGGAACTATTGTAGCACATGAGGTTATCCACTTGGTTCGCTTAGCATGAACTGAAAAAATGATGACCAAGCTTGACATTAGAAAAGCTTATGATGAATTAAACATAAGATTTCTACTTAAAGTTCTTAGAATATTTGGTTTTAGTGAAGCATGGGTTAATTGGATTGGTGGTTGCATTAACTCGCCGCATTTTTCTGTGTTGTTGAATGGTAGTCCCCAAGGTTTTTTTGGATATGAAAAAGGAATAAGATAGGGAGACCCTATTTCACCATTCTTATTTATTATAATGGTTGAGCATTTGGGTAGATTAGTGTCAAAGAAAAGAGTAGATGGCCTGTGGAAAGGGATTTGGTGGCTGAAGGTATTGATCCCTTATCTCATTTACAATTTTTAGACGATAAATTTTTAATGGGAGAAGCATCTTTTAGAGAGGATAGGTCAATAAAAGGTGTGTTGGATAAATATAGTAGAGCTTCTGGGCAGTGTATTAATTGGCATAAATCAGAAATTTTCTTTTTTAACACTAGCTTGCAAAAACAAAAAGAAATTTGTGGCATACTGGGTATGAAATCGGGTAAACTTCCTGGAAAGTATCTTGGGATCCCGCTGTTTGGTGGTGCAAGCAAGGCGTCCATTTGGAAAGAGCTAGTAGAATGTTGTTTGAAGAGAATGGATGGGTGGAAGAGTAGATGGCTTACATCAACAGGAAGAATTCTAATGTTAAAATCAGTGGTTTCTGCCATTCCTATATTCTCCATGATGTGTTTAAAAATGCCTAAGAAAGTAATCGAGATTATTGAACAAAGAATGAGGAGATTTTTTTGGAATGGAGCTCAAGATCAGGATAAAATCCCCTTACTAGCATGGGAAAAAATTTGTAGGTCGAAGAGGAGTGGGGGTGCGGGGCTTCGTGATTGGAATTTGATGAATGAGGCTCTAGGAGCTAAGTTGGTTTGGGTTGTTTATTCATAGCCTTCACAATTATGGGTTTGTATTTTAAAAGCAAAGTATCTTGACTCAATGGAGGACAACATGATCTTCACCCAAAGTAATCTCCCGGTTGGGTTGACAATTTGGAAATTTATTGTATCTTGTAGACAGGTAATCCTTGATCATATTAGTTGGAAGATTGGAAATTTCCTAAAAGCTAAGTTTTGGGATGACTCTTGGGAAGGATTCCCAGCTTTGAAGGATAGAAATGATATTTAGGATTTAAAGTCTTGGTGTATTCGACGTTGGGGTGAGAAATTTCATGGTTACATGGAATTCAGAGGGGATTCTCTAGGGGGAGATTGGGGGTGGAAATCCATTGAGAATGCAAACCTTCCAGATCAGCAGCGTCACCTTTTGTAGGAGATTTTTAATAGTAGGAAGGTTGTGAGAACGCGTAAAGAGGACAAGTGGTTTGGTGTGGGGCTGTAGATGGAAAATACTCAGTGAAACTTGGGTATCAATTCTTGGATAGGCATGCGTTGGTAGAAAGTTGGCTGACTAGCTTATGTTGGGGAAAGAAGTGCCTTCCAAAGGCTAGAGCCTTTGCACGGTTAGCTTTACATGGATGAATTTTGACAGGTGAAAGAAGGAAGCATTTGGGATTTTGTGGACCTACTAAATGTGTAATGTGTGGGGAAGCTGAGGAGAGTAGTGATCATTTACTGTTACATTGCAAACTTGCCTCAGCCTGTTGGGAAATGGTGAGGGAAGCTTTAGAGTGGCAAGGTCCTATGTCTGCTTCTTTAAGAGGGGTCTTTGATGGATGGTTGATAATAAGGAGAAAATATACTCTTTCTTGTGTTTGGAAGGTGTGTCCTTCAATTATAGTCTGGGAGGTATGGAAGGAAAGGAACAGACTTATTTTTAGGGGTACAGAGGAATCATTGGTTAGGCTAAAATAGAGAATTAATCATGTGATTGAGGAAGTGACAGGGGCGGAAGTTTCTAATTTTTATAATTCAAAGATCCCATTCACTAAGGAGGATAAGAAGCTTCAAGCTATATGGCCAGGGATCAAAATTTGGCCCGTTAAGGGGAATGTTTGGGTTAAACCAATGAATTCAATGGCTAGGGTGGATGTTTGGGAAAAGCTAGAAGAAGGATGGTGGAAAGTGAACTTTGATGGAGCATCGAAGGGAAACCCTGGTCCTTCTAGAGAAGGCTTTATAATAAGAGATTGGTTAGGGAATGTGGTTGCTTTAGGAGAAAAAAAGTTAAGGGAAGGAACCAATAATTTAGCAGAGGCCACAACTGCTCTGTTTGCAATGAAATTGGGAAAGAAAATGGAAGCCCAAAAACTGCATTTAGAAGGTGACTCCCTAATTATAGTGCAAGCTATAATGAAAGGTGAGGTAGGAGCGTGGAATCTACAAAGTACTATTGAAAAAATTTGGGAAGAGCTGAATTCGTTTGCAAACTACAAGATAAGTCATATAAAGAGAAGTGGTAATGTAGAGCCGGATGTATTATCTAAGTGGGCGGTAAAGTTTAGCATGGTTGGGGAGTTAAGAGTTGAAGATTTGAGAAATTTTAGATTGCATGATTAGAATTTTTTTGGAATGGGAGATAAGGTGGCACATGTGTGAATTTAATGGGTAGAGAGGGGAGATTTATTACTTCTGAGGACAAGGACGATGGCTTGCGTAAAGCAGAGTACATCCTTAGTTGGTGATAGCGGGCAGAGATGATAATCTCCTTAAATGAGGCTTCACGTGGTAACTTTCTCATATGCGAAGATAAAGCTTTCTATAGACGGTGGAGTTGGTGGTTTGTTTGGTACACTAAGGTTTGTGAGAAGGAGGTGTTGTAGAGAGCGAGATGGAGGCTGGATTCATGCTTCGTTCAAAGAGGCAATTGAATCCATCTCATGGTGAAGCGACAAATCAGAGGCTGGAGGGGATGTTTCTTTATGCAGATGTGCGGTTATGGCAGAGTGTTAGATTGATAATTGGTAAATCCTTTGGTAGTTTAATCCATAGGTACATAACCAACATGGACATATATTCCCTAATTGTAGCGTGGGGTTTGGACCTGGGCGAGTTGGTTGACACCGTCAGAGATGTGATGAAGACAATAGTTCATGAGGACTTTTTAGACGGGTTAGAGTCGTTTCTGGAGCGTGTAGTGTCAGACATGGGTGTGGTTTCGGGGAAGGAATTGTTGAGGAAGAGAGAGTTGGAGATGAGGGTTTAGAACCCTTCATTCGTGGGTTGGAAGATTCCCACAAAAACCAGTGTAGAGAGGAAGCGCGTTGTGGATGGAAAACTCTGAAAGTTTTTGTGGGCATTGTGAAAGTAGACAAGAGTATAGCGCAGGCTATGGGTGAAGAAAAGCAGTCTAAAGTGGAGGAGCATGGAGCTAGTCATCAGAAGCTGAAGAGCAGGAAACGAGGTGCAGCGAAGGGAAGGGAATATAGGCATTGATAAGCCTGGTTTGGTTGTATGTTTCAAAATAGTTCTATGGTAGTCTGTGTTTAACTACTTATGATGGTAGTTTTCTGGGTTATGTAATTGAATTTTTTGGTTGGGTAGGTCTAAGGGTGTTAAATGGAGGATTTTTAGAACAATCTTTTGTCTTTCTGGTGGGAAAGCTATTATATGCATGTTCAGATGCTTTATGTTATTGAAAGTTTATGTTTTTTGGTGGGTGATAGTGAACTGATGAAAATGAAATCTCTTTATTTTAAGTAATAGAAATATAATACCAATTACCGACCAAAATAAAATAAAATTTAATAATAAAATCAACAATGTCTTACCTCACATTGGACCACCAATCATCATCAAGGATCTTTTGTTTGATGAAATTTCCTTGATTAGAACTTGAATTAGACCATGTAGTCCACTCTAAATTCACCATTATCAATTGTAGAGGCTCATACACCTCAAGCATCCTCTCCAACAAGATGAAGTATGTGGCATACCTATATTCATTAAAAGGAAGAAGCAATATAAGGCTCAATGTACTTGGAAATTCAAATTTAGAATACAATTGAAATGTTTGAAGTTTCAAAATTTGAAAGTGAAACAAAATGAAGTGGCATACTTTGTCTCAACGGGTTTGAGGAACTCCTTTGAAAATGTTATGAAGAGAGCAAGTGAGGTGTGGTGGTTGCAAATGGACATTTGAATCTTTCTAGCTTCTGCCACCATTTGTTCCACCCAATCTAGCTTCCCTATGTCTTTCAATTCATTTTTCAATGCATGAACACAACATGGGGTCAAAAAGATGTGCTTGTAAGCACCCTCCACCATCAAATCAGTCAATTTGCACACGTGTTGAATCGATGATCACTTGTACAACATTTGCAACCCCAACCTCCTCTATGGCATCTCTCAAAATGGTAAATTGAAAGTCTACATCCTTATGTTTCCCCGAACAATCTATGACTATGAGAAAATGAGAACCAACAAGGCATGTGATTGTGATATCGATGAATGGCTGATGTCTAACATCAATCCACCCATCCATCAAAATAGAGCAACCTATCCTCATCCAAGTTTTCCTCATATCCTCCATTAGCACATTAGCCTTGGAATATGCTTTGTCTAGGAGGGTAGTGTGTAGCTTATGATCTTCAGGGGGTATGAATGAGGGATGAATATTGGCTACATCTCTAATCATTTTTTTGAAGTAAAAGGAACGATCCACATGAAATGAGATGGCATGAGAAAAAAAGAATTTGGTAATGGAAGACTCGGTGGCTTCTCATGCTTGCACATTAAAGATAGATTCAACTGAAGCTCCCTTCTCACTACCACTCATCTTCCTCTTTCCTCTTGTGGCAATTACTTCACTACTACCAACCATGGATGGCATAGGCATAGATGATTTCACACTTGCAAAAGAAGTTGTCCCACCTTGAGTTCCCATGTTCACCTCCATTTTGCAATCTATGAAACTCTATCTTCTCATGTTCTTTTAACTTTGGACACATTTAACTCCATGGCCCGAAACACCCAAAAAATGAGCCTTTACCCTTGTATAGCTGCCCCTAAAATTTGTATGGCAAACATGACAATTCCACACCCTACCTCCCCCTGAATTTTTTTGCCTTTGGCCCATAGGTGAAACATATTGGAGGAAAGGTTTTTTTTTGTTCAAAGAGCCCTTTGCATATGTTTCCATGATTTTTGAAGGGAATTTAAATGGGTTTGGTTGTTGTACACTACCACCCTCATGACTTTCTCTTGTATTTCTATCAAGTAGTTGCACTTAATTCTCACTTTCACTCTCACTCTCATTTTTGTTCATGTTTTGTTGATTTTGAATGCAAGTTTAAATTGAAAAATGCAAAAAAAAAATCATACATTTCATGCTTAAAACTTTGAAAAAAAATTGGAAAAAAAGGAAAGAAAATACTTACATTTTTGATGGATTTGCAACCCCACTTTCTCTAGATTCAACCTCTTCTCCTTCTATACCCTGTTGTTCCTCCTCTTGCAATGGCTACCTTGAAACCCTACAGATGCTCCTATTTTTCCTTCTTATACAAATGTAAAAATGACTCAGAATGGTGAGTCTATTCCTCATAAGGGCAAGTTGGGAGGTGGGGACCCACAAAACAAATAAAATAAGAGCTTTTTTTTAATTAAAATGTGTTTTTTTTTTAAATTGGGGCCTAATGTAGGGGATGACTAGCCATCCTCGAGAAAGTCAAGGGATGCCCAAGCATCCCCTCACCGTCCCCTTGTTTTGAGGATTGATTTAGGTTTGTTTTGTCTAGAAAAAGATATAACACAACAAAGAATAACATATAGGACTGACACTAAGGTGTAAAGTAGGATAAATTCATGAGTCTTTTTGAAGAAAAGATGTATGATGATCATGAATCTTGACAAGAAAACACTTCAAAAATAAAAACCTAGCTAGTAATATAGGTTTATTGACTTAATAGAGGCCCACCCATGGAAGTGTAATACCTTAAAATGAATGGGTAACTAGGATATGATCAGGTCTTGTACCACCTTACCACCCGTTTCCTTATAAGGATTAGGTCCTAACAAGGAATTATGTCACCTCAATAAGAGAAGAGTACATGGTGAGTAACTTTAGGCATGATATTGTACCCTACACCCTACTAAACAAACAAATGATGGTCTTAAGGGATTCTAAAAAATAAGGCTTATAGTGTTTCCATGAACAAGGGACTTGTTTAAGGATGCCTGAGTCAAGGGGGGTCTCCCCTCTCCTCCTCACCTACACATGCCTCGATAGACCAAGGATTGTGAGGCTTGGCTTATAGGATGTTGGTCACACCTTTGGTTACAAATTTCATTCTCCCCTTTATATACCCCATTAGTAAACATGGTTGAGGTCATCCTTGATGTGAAAAAATCTCCAAGTAGGCCTCCTATTGAAATAAGTAGAGATACTAGCTTTTCTGATTCTCATGCTCACACATAGCACAAGAGAAGAGCATACTTTACTAGTATTCCTCAAGTGTACAAAAAATGTGCAAAATAGTGGTGTTTTTGATCTCCAAGATCACACGTAGCGCAAGGAGAGAGCATACACACCAATAGTCTACAAGACATGATAATCAATTCATTAATTAAAACCCAAATTCAAATGTGAGTTCATTTTAAAGAAATTAAAAACATAAAGAACCTTGCAAGAAGATTTGTTAGTAGTTTTAAGATTTATCATCTTCTCCCAACGTATGCCAAGGATGCACATATATGTTAGTATCAACTAATCAAGCACACATGAGGGTTAGGTTAAAATCAAATTTCAAAAATATAGAATTAGATGTACTACTGTAAGAATCAAAAGTGTCATTATAAATGAAATCAAACATGTTGATATACCTCAAAAGCATCACTATAATTATGTAGAAGCATTGACTTTTGGATATTTTTTGGTTTTTTCATTAGTGTTGTCATTGATGTCAACCCCTAGTGTGTGGAGATTGTTGGAGCTATTGAAGAGTGTTTCATGAGAAAGAGTTATGGTTCAACCTCTAGTATGTTTAGGGAAATTGTTGGAGATTGTTGCACTATGTTGGCATTAGTGTTGTGATTTGATGTCAACCTCTAGTGTGGTCATGTTGAGAAGTGTTTTTGGTATTGAGTAGGTGTTTGTGGTGTCGTTGATGCAGCTAGTTCACTTGGTTTCCAAGTGCTTTTGATAAAATTTTAATAAAAGAGTGTGGAGTGTGACAGAGGTATGTTCAATGTTGTGCTCCACATTTCTTCATGGTTGAATATATGCTTGTTCTACTTAGATGTGATGATTAGAGATGTTCAGAGGTGTTATATCTATAGTTTCAAGTTTGGGATTGTGCAACAATAGAAGTTGTGTTTGATAGTGTGTTGTTTGTGAAGAAGGTTGTCTAGGAGAATTGAGATTGCTCCACATTTCTCCGTGTTGTTGTTTCTTGTCTTGTGAATTTTGGAATATGCTAATTTTTCTTGTATCTATCTTCCAGGCTTGGATTTTTATGTGTTTAGCTAATCCACAAGCTTGGATTCATAAGTTATGTTTTGTGGCAGTATGTCTAGTTACACATAATGAATGTGTTCTCAGTTGTAGGTGGTTGTGGCAATATTGTTGAATATTCTAATGGAGTTGGAATATTATGGTATTTTGTGTGGATGTTGTGTAGTGTTGCTATGTGGTCCACATATTGTTTCTAGACCTGAAGAAGCGTGTATGTGGTCACTTGTTAGTGTTAGTGCAGGTTTGGACGACCTAACATGCTAGTGCTAATTGTAGAGGTTGTTTATTATTTGTTGAAGCATGGTGAGGCATGTTGGTGTAGATTTGGGTCCTAGTTAAACCTTGGTGTGGTCTTCCTTCACTTCTTTCCACTAAAAAAGTTTTTGGTGCTGACCTATTTAGTGATTGCACATTTGAGGTGCATACGTTTCATTAAGGACGATCTTAACAAGATTGTTTGAGGTCGTGGAGGATATATATGCAATGTTAATTGTTGAATAAGTATGTGAGGTGTGGTGTCATGTGAAATAATGTGAATATGATCAAGTTTGGTGATCTGAGTGTGAGCTTAAATTCCTAAGGCTACCGAATGTAGTAAGAACAAGGTGTCTACATTTTCAGTGTGCCTAAAGTTTCTAGAGGCAATGAGATGAAGGTTGTGGATGGTATAGAGTTGTAGTGGTGGATTTTTCCTATTGCTCTAAGATAATGAATCTCTTTGTAACAATATTCTTCTATTCTTATTTCTTTCGAATAGTGAGTCCTTTGGGAAATGAGTCGTTGAAACTTCTCTTTTGGGTAGTGAGCCTATTATATTCAGTGTTTCTATTCATATATGTGAGCTAATCCTCACTATGGTTTTTCACTTTTTTAGGGTTTTCCACGTAAATCTAGTGATCTCTTGTGTATGGTGTTGAATGTTTTTATGATTCATTTGTTTACATCTTGTTGACGATAATAAGGTTTTGATGGTTATGAGGGTTTAAGGCTTTAGTGTACACTTGATTTACCTCACCTCTCAATTGTCTTGTGTGTCTAACAATTGGTATTAGAGCTATGGTTCCTTGGAAGAATCTTAATCACTTGAGGTAGATGTGGATGACACACAAAAAGGGTGTCAAAGCTCCTGTGTTTGATGGAACAAATTATGCTTACTAGAAAGCCAAGATGGAAGCCTTTCTTCTCTCTCTAGGGTTTGGAGTCTGGAAGTTAGTTGAAACTAGATATACTATGCCTGATAATGGTCTGAAAGTGATGATGAGGTCAAGGATTATGAGAATAATGACAAACCAAGAAATGCTATCTTGAGTGGTCTTTCTGATTCTAAACTTGGAAAGGTGATAAGTCTCAAAACTGCTAAAGAGGTCTAGGTGAAGTTGTAGAGGATTTATAAAGGAGATGATAAGGTCAAGCAAGCAAAGATACATGATTTAAAAGCCAAATTTGAAAACATAAGGATGTCAGAAGAGGAATACATTACAGCCTACATGCTCAGAGTGGATGATGTTGTTAATGTCATCAATGGTCTTGGTGGTAAGTTGGAAGAAAGTGAAGTTTTCAAAAAGGTATTGAGAACTCTTCCTAGATCTTATAGTTCTAAAGTTTTTGCTATTGAGGAAGCTCAAAATTTGGATCAATATTATAGAGATCAGATGTTTGGTGCTTTAATTTCTTTTGAATTGAGAGAATTTGGTCAAGATTCTATAAAGAAATAAATTGCCTTTAAAGTCAAGAAGGTAGAGAAGGATGATGAATCAGATCTTGATGATCTTGATGAGGTGGAAGAAAATTTTGTAAGGAGATTAAAAAAGGGCATAGGAAAATACAAAGGTAACTTACCTTGTAAGTGTTTCAATTGTGGAAATATAGGTCATTATGCTTCTAAATGTCCAATCAAAGTTGCAAATGAAAAACAAAAGGATGATAAAGGTAAATCTGTTAAGAAGAGTTATTATGTTGAAAAGACAATGGTGTATCTAATGATGAGGAATCCGACTATCTTGATGAGGATAGTGAGGAATGCTTGTTCATTGCTCTATATCTGGGAACTAATTCTACTAATCCTAAAAGTTGTGTGAAGGAAAGTGCTCCAGAAATAGGTCACAATATTGAAGGAACTATGTTGACTACTTTTCATGAAAGAGAGGAGAGAAACTATTGGATAATTGATAGTGGATGCTCAAATCATATAGCAGGTGACAAGAGTAAGTTTTTTAAACTTTAGAAGTATGATGGTGGTCTTGTTATGTTTGGTGATGATACATCTGCTAAGATCTATGGAAAAGGTTCAATTAGCTTTGATGGTAAGTATAAAATAGATGATGTTCTTTATGTCAAGGGTCTCTGACATAATCTTCTTAGTGTAGGACAAATGTGTAGTAGATACAATTTTGTGTTTCAAGATGATGGTTGTGAGATCAAAAAAGGAATCTCCAGAACTTTGGTTGCTATAGGAACAAGGACATAAGGAAATGTTTATCAGCTCAAAGGTAGTGGTGTTAAGTGATTTATGCCACAAATTAATGAAAGTTGGCTATGTCAGAGAAGAATGGGTCATATTAACTTTGATAGCCTAGTGAAGATCAGTTCTATTGATGTTGTGAGAGATCTACCAAGGATTACAAAGCCTATCAATGCAATTTGCAAAGAGTGTCAATTTAGAAATCAAATAAAGAAGAGGTTCAAAACTAAAGAATATTATACCATAGGACCTTTGGAGTTGGTACATACAGACCTATGTGGACCCACCAAAATAAGAAGCTCTCAAGGTGACAGGTATTTTATGTTGTTGATAGATGATTATTCTAGAATGACTTGGGTGACATTTCTCAAAGAAAAGTAAAAATCTCTAGATAAGATTAAAGCCTTTAAATCTATGGTTGAGAATGAAATAGATTTGAAAATCAAGTGCTTGAGGTATGATAGAGGTGGTGAGTTCACCTCTGATGAGTTTAACAGTTTTTGTGAAGATCATGGAGTAAAGAGATAGTTATCTACTCCTAGAACTCCTCAACAAAATGGATTTGTAGAGAGGAAGAATAGGACAATTCAGGAAGCAACAAGAACCATGATGAAAGAAACAAATCTACTCGATGTTTATTGGAGAGAAGCAATTCATACTATAGTATACATACTTAATAGAGGACAAGCAAGAGTGAACAATTAAAAGACTCATTATGAGTTATGGTATGGAAAACCTCCTATTGTGAAATATTTTAGAGTGTTTGGAAGAAAATTCTATATCAAGAGAGATGAAGAAAACTTCAAAAATTTTGATGCAAGATCTAATGAAGGAATCTTCCTTGGATACTCTACAAAAAACAAATCACATAGATGGTATAAAAAAAGGTTGAAGAAGATTGTTGAAAGTGCAAGTGTCAAAGTAGATGAAGAACTACATCAAAGTTATGTGTTGATAGAAGGATATGAATTTGATGAACCCCCTTGTAGTGAAGAAGAAACAGAAAAAGATATGATAGTGGAATAGGAAGAAGCTCCCGAAATGATCCCTAAGACTCAAAAACCTTCTGGTGTTATGGATGAAGTAGACATTGAAGGATATCAGAGTGTCATCTAATGAACCTTTTTCTATATTGTATGATAATACAAGTTCTATCAATATTTCAAAAAACCTAGTAATGCATTCAAGGAAAAAGCATATCTTTATCTGGTATCACTTTCTAAGAGAGAAAGTAGTAAAGAAAGAGGTGAAGCTGGAGTATGTGCCTATGAAGGATCAAGTTGTAGAAATTTTCATAAAGGCTCTTCCAAAATATACATTTGAGTATCTCTGATAGAAGTTAAGGGTTATTGCCCCTCCTTATTTAACCTAGATGCATAAGTGGTGCATCTATCCAAGAGAGAATTTCAAGATACATTCTTTGTCTTGGATTGATGAAGGCTACTTCTCAGGGGGAGAAAGTAGTGGTGTGTTTAAATTGGTGTAGTCAGGGAAAGCATATCTTGTACTCCTAAGGAGGAGTAAGTGGAGAGAGAGAGCAGTAGATAGAAAGTAGTGTGTTGGTGTTGCCTAAGTGAAGCTTTTAGGTGATTTCAAAGGGAGAGATTGTTTCCCTTTTCCATTGATGTCAAAGGGGGAGAGAAATCCTGAAAAAAATGGAGAGAGATTGAATTCTGAAAAAACCTTAAGTATAGGGGAGCAAATGGAGGAAAGGGAAAGAGAGTGAAGTCTAAGAAAGTGGTAAAAGTGCAAGGAATGTCCTAGTTAGGGGAGATATGTCTGAGTGTTGGAGTTGCAAGTTGTTTGAGTGTTGGAGTTGCAGAGTTGCTTCTACTAGTTGATGGTTTTCTAGAGATGGTGTTGCCACCAATGACAAAGGGGGATATTTTTTAGATATTTTCTGGTGTTTTCATTAGTGTTGTCATTAATTTCAACCCCTAGTGTGTGGAGATTGTTGGAGCTATTGAAGAGTATTGCATGAGAAAGAGTTAAGGTTCAACCTCCAATATGGTCAGAGAGATACTTGGAGATTATTGCACTATGTTGGCATTAGTGTTTTGATTTGATGTCAACCTCTAGTGTGGTCATTTTGAGAAGTGTTTGTGGTATTGAGCAGGTGTTTGTAGTGTTGTTGATGCAACTAGTTCACTTGGTTTCCAAGTTCTTTTGATAAAATTTCAAAAAAAGAGTGTGCAGTGTGAAAGAGGTGTGTTCAATGTTGTGCTCCACATTTCTTCATGGTTGAATATATGCTTGTGATATTTGGATGTGATGATCAGAGATGTTCAGAGGTGCTATATCCATAGTTTCATGTTCTAGATTGTGCGGCAGTGGAAGTTATGTTTGACAGTGTGTTTTCTGTGAAGAAGGTTGTCTGGGAGAATTGAGATTGCTTCTCATTTCTCTATGTTGTTGTTTATTGTCTTGAAAATTTGGGAACATGCTAATATTTCCTATATCTACCTTCCCTTGGAGTTTTATGTGTTTAGCTGCTCCACAAGCTTGGATTCATAAGTTGTGTTTTGTGGCAATATGTCCTGGTTACACAAAATGAATGTGTTCTCAATTGCAAGTGGTTGTGACAGTATTTTTGAATATTTTGATGGAGTTGGAATATTATGGGATGTTGTGTATTTTTTCTATGTGGTCCACATGTTGTTTTTAGACCTAGAGAAGTGTGTGTGTGGTCGCTTGTTAGTGTTAGTGCAGGTTTGGTCGACTTGACACGCTTGTGCTAATTACAGAGGTTGTTTATTGTTTGTGGAAGCAAGGTGAAGCATGTTGGTGTAGATTTGGGTCCTAATTAACCCTTGGTGTGGTCTTCCTTCACTTCTTTCCACTACAAAAGTTTTTGGTGCCAACCTATTTAGCAATTTCTCATTTGAGGTGCATACGTTTCATTAAGGTTGATCTTAACAAGATTGTTTGAAGTCATGGAGGATATATATGCAATGCTAATTATTGAAGAAGTGTGTGAGGTGTGGTGTGGTGTGAAATGATGTGAATGTGATGAAGTGTGGTGATCTGAGTGTGAGATTAAATGCCCAAGGTTACTAGATGCAGTGAGCAGAAGGTGTCTACATTTTCAGTGTGCCTGAAGTTGTTGGAGGTAGTGAGCTGAAGGTTGTGGATTGTGCAGAGTTGCAGCGATGGATTTTGTGTGTTGCTCTAAGATAGTAAATCTCTTTGTAATAGTCTTCTTCTATTCTTCTTTCTTCTGGACAATGAGCCCTTTCAATAGTGAGCCCTTAGAAGTGAGTCATTCTTCTCTTTTGGGTAGTGTTCCCTTTTGGTAGTGAGCCTATTGTATTCGATGATGCTATTCATATATATATGTGAGCTAATCCTCATTGTGGTTTTTCAATTTCTAGGGTTTTCCATGTAAATCTGGTGTTCTCTTGTGTATGGTGTTGAATGTGTTTATTATTCATTTGTTTACATTATGCTGATGATAATAAGGGTTTGATGGTTAATGAGGTTTTAAGGTTTTAGTGTACAATTGATGCACCCCCTCTTAGTTATCCTCTGTGTCTGACATTGAGTTGCATCAAAATCATTGAGACATAATAGAAGTGGCATTATAATGATCAAATGTGTCACTGTAACCTACAGTCACAAAAAAATAAAGAAGCATCAAAATATGTCAGAAGCATCATTGTGCATATCAATAACGTTGATTTTTATCAAATGCTTCGTTGTAAAAGGATCATAAGTGTTGATCTACTTCAAATGCATTACTATAACCTATAACTCATCAAAACTTATAAATGATGTCAAATTCAAGACGTAGGTCCCATCGGGTGTGCCAAAAATATATAACAAGCATAATAAGAAATGAAATAGAAATAGATTGAAGCAATTAGGGTTAGAAAATACTAAAATCCCACAAAGGAAAGATTAATTAAACTCATTAACCAATGAAGTTGAATATAAATGCTTCAATGAATAAAACACAAATCAAGAATATAATTCAAATTAAGATCAAATTACTCAAAAGAAACATGCAAACCTAGTACTCCATTGTTGAAATATGAGAATTTGATATGTGGATTGCTCAATTGTGCATAACCCATGTTGCAAAAGAATGTTGATGAAGATCTTAATTCACAAAATGCTCAAAAATGATGAATGCTCAAGCTCATGAATAATGTGAATGAATTTGATGGAGAATTAAGGCTTATTTTATATAATTCATAGAAGTTTGATCAGCAGTGGAGTTTGGAGGAGAAAACAAAGGATGAAATTGAATTAAGAGATCAAGGGTGGAGATTGAATGAGAGATTTAGTTAACTGAAGATGATCCCCTTATTTAAGGGAAATATTTTATAATATTTTATGGAGGGAGATATTTAAAAAAAAGAATATTCCCTTTTTAAAAATAGAATATGACATGTGCAAGTTGGAGGAAAATTAGTAAGTAAATAATTAAGAAATTATTTAACTGTGAGATGGAGGAAATTAATTTTTTTAATTAAATTGTTAAAAATGATTTAATCAGGCGGGATTAAAGAAAATTAATATTAATTAAATAATTAAAATTATTGAATTAAGTGTAAAGGAAGGAAATTTGAATTTAATTAAATTATTTAAAATTATTTAATTAAAGTGATTTAAAGGAAAACAATGAATTATGACGAATTAATCAAATAATATTAATTATTTAACTTATAGAGGAAAATATTGAACTTAATCAAATAGTTATAAATTATTTAATTTAAATTGATGAATTAGGGGATAATGAGGAGACTGATGAAAAATAGTGAATTATGAGTGTATGATAGGTTTAGACAATTTTAGGTGTCTATAGTACTAATTAAAAAAATAATAATAAATATATATTTAATAAAAAATTATCAAGAATATATGCACACTAGATATTGGAGTTAATGATATACTCCAATTAGTTGTGGAAAAGTTTATTTTTAATGAATTTTGTGCATTATGGTAAAATTTCACTCAATAAGAATAAGAAAGCTATAAAAAAGTGATTGAAAATCATTTAAAAATGATATAAAATATAATTTTTAAAAAAAATAATAATAATAGTAAAATGAATTAAAAAATGACATGATTACTTCTTTAAAAAAATAATGAATCTACATGAAAAATTTCATATCTCTTTAGCTTACATTGTCCTTAAATTGTTGACCATTTATTTAGTACAAGTGACATAATTTTTTAAAAAAGCTAAAAAATATTGATTTTGGTAACCAAATAATGTTTAATTTTGGAACAAACTATTGTGATATCACCCTATCACGCTTTTAGAAGTCTAAGACATGCTGCTTAGAATACCACACATGTATGATCAAAACTACATCTACCATTTGAAATGAGAGTAGTAGACGGTAAATGTTTAAAATTGATCTTTCAACCTCTATGAGTCTAAGTCACAATGAAAACTAGATTGGGTCTATGCTAAATATTGTCAAGATCGCTGACCACATATAGAAGTTCATGCTTCTCATGGTATACTTAGATGGACCTACATAGGTGCAAGTTAATGAGCATTAATAATGCATATTAATGTGCCAACACTATCACAACAATAAAATCTTGACAAGGTAGTACAACGCTATGAAGACATCTTTAAAGAACACAAAGGTCTTCACACACAATGTTTAATATAACATTGAATCAATTTGGTTCTTAAATTTCCTCTCCAAAATAGCTCACTATATTATAGTTTACTTGGGATAATGACATGAAGTACAATGCTAAATCTAAGATCTACTTGATCAAGTCAACATCAAACATAGCTCTTCACCATGTCACAACCTGATAGTTCTGGTACCTAAGAAGGATGAAGCCTGACACTTATGCATTGATTATCATCCACTCAAAAATATCATGATAAAAAAATATGTACCCTCTAATATGCATTAATGACTAGCTAGACAATCTTTGTGGTGCATAATACAAGTCACAAGATCAATCTCAAATTAGGATATCATTAGGTACCAATTCAAATTAAAGATATTTGGAAGACCACTTTCAAAATCCAAGGATGACTATATAAATGGATGGCTATGATATTTAGCTTAAACATTGATTTTCCAATGTTCATCTATATGATGAATGACATCCTCTACCCATTCACTAACTCCATAATCATCTACATAGATGACATCCTCATCTAACACAAGACTTGGGAAGAGAGTGTATATCATATCCCATATGTACTAGATGTATTGTGCCAACACAAGTTGCAATCCAACCTCATCAAATTTCCTTTTGACACTATAGAAATCTAGTACTTAAGCTACATAATCAATTAATATGGTATACATGCAAACCCTAAAATGATCAAGGCAATCTAAGATTGGATAATATATAAATTTACAAATCTTCCTCAAACTTGTAAATTCTACCACATGTTTATAATTGGTTTCTCTCACATTATATGGTCACTCAATCAAATCATGCACACCAAGAAACCATTCTCATGAACACCTACATAATACTACACCCTCAAGGAGCTTAAGTAGTGCATTTTCATAATTCCTATTCTCATAATGCCAAACATTACACACCCCTTCAAAATATAGATTAATGCTTATAACTATGCACTATGTTGTTCTCATATAGCATGGATATTTAGACACCTATTGTCTAAGAATTTTAGTGAAAATTTTAAACTTTGATTTACCTACCAAAAGATGTATATTTCATCATTTAAGTCATCAAGTAATGGCATTAGTACATGCTAGGAAAGGAGACAATCATTGATATTAATCATAAGCCATTTAAATTCTTCCACACTTAAAGAATTCTAAAAATGTGTTCCACATGAAATGAATGACATATTAACATAGCTACATCTAGCCACTAAGCATAATAATGGTAAAGATAACAAGGACAACTCTCTTAACCAAACATTAGTTCATAAACTTATAATAGTTCTAGATCCATACAACCACAACTTTTATAGTTGGGGATCACTTTACCTGGTATATTTTTACTTCACATAAGTGTGCATCAAGATATTTTATAAGAAAAATAGGTTGTTGAGTTTACACATCTGATAAAATTCCATAAAATTTTGGACATATTTATATTATAAATAGTATATGTTACTATTTATCTAAAAAGCACACTATGTTAAGATAGTTTTACAAGTCGATAGTACCAAGACATTGTTAGCACTTCAAAAAAATCTAATAGCCTCACAATTGAGCATCATATCAAGTTTTGTGTCCCTTGTGGTATAAGAAAACTTTCAAACATGAAACACATACTTTACACCCTATTTTGGTTTTGGTAGGGCCTTGGGAATCTACTAGAATGGATTTCTTTAGTAGACTACCTACAACCAAGTTCAAGCATAATGTTATGTTTATTATCATAGATAGATTTTCTTTATAGACATCATGATTGTGTATGAGAAGAGCCTTGCCTCTTCTTTAGCCATGTTTAAATACATTTCAACTTACCAACATTCTTTATTTTTTACTAAGACCCACAATTTTTCACTCACTTTTATTGACTTTGTGAACCAACTAGATTTACCTAAAAACTTATATTCATGCTAGACAAGTAGAAAGAGGTGGTCAATTGCACTCTTGTGCATCTACTCTAAATTTGTAATATAACACACCCACACACTAGGGATGACAACATCCTCTATATCTAACATGCATATAATAGATTTATTCACAATTTTAGATGGCATAGTCCTTTCCAAAGATTTATTGGGTTACAACCTATATCACCCATTTATATATACTACCTACACCATACACAATGAATTCACAAACATGGGAATGATAAGTTGACAAGGAACGAGTGATTATTTTTTGTAGCACATCCAACATACACACCAATAGGTTTAATAAATACTTACATGCCAATAATAAAAATATGAAAAACATAATACACCTTGTACAACTCACACATTCCATGTTGGTGTTAGCTATTGATTTCTTCTTAAAAGAAACACTTCAAGGAGCCATATTAAAATTTAAATCCTCTACATTATGGTCCTTATACCATTCTTTGCATATCTATTAAAAACATCTGCATTCTTAGCCTTCCATAATAATTGGTCAAAACCCAATATTCACTAAATAACTCCTCAAACTGTATTCACCCTCTCATAGAGCTCATGACTATCCAATATCCTATTAAATTATACATAAAAAAAAAATTACAACCAACAACAATGGATAACATTATAAACACCCATGACACTCAATTCTTCCAAGTAGTTAACATTAGGTAGTATACAGATCAAGCTAAGTGGTATAATATATAAAATTTGAAAGTTTAGTTTCCTCATCTTAATATCAACATAATAGGGACCATTTATACTCAAGGGGGAAAATAAACTAAGTATAACCCTAAAAATATTTAATAAAGTTATTTATGCACTCAACCTCACTTAAAGTGAAAAATATAGTGATCAAACATTCACTTGTAATATTATCCTTGCAACTTCACATATAGTTCTTGGTATAGCCACATAGCAATGTTCATGTGTATGTTGCTAATATTTAATGGTTGAAAATGGTAATGTACAATTTATCCATATGCAAGTGACACACATATCATCCAAATCCATACATTATGCACCACTCAAAAACATCTATGCCACATAACATGATCATATATTTGACATCTTACACACTCAACATAGGAAAAATTTACACTACATGCCACAATAATCTAACTATAACCATAGGGTTTGACATGTATCAACATTGTACCTCAATGCGCCATGTACATGGTGGACACTTGTTAATATATACATGGATCTTAGCTAATGAACTACTTGTATAAATACCTACTTTATACATTCCATAAAGTAGAATATGTATAATTGATTCTCATCTAGCCTCTCTATACATTTACCCTATTCAATGTGAATAAAAGTTTTATACTTGTGAGAATCCTTATACATATGAATGCATTTCTATTTACATATTCATTTTCCCTTATGAAATCCAATATCTTTTTATATCACTAACTAATCTAGAATATTTCCCCCTATTTGACCTTGGGAATCATATTATAGAAGTAGGAATGTCACTAAAGTGGTGGTAAAATAAAGTAATAATAGTGGTCAAAGTACA
This sequence comes from Sequoia sempervirens, assembly GCA_007258455.2. Taxonomy (NCBI): domain Eukaryota; kingdom Viridiplantae; phylum Streptophyta; class Pinopsida; order Cupressales; family Cupressaceae; genus Sequoia; species Sequoia sempervirens. Next base: position 237,699 of record VDFB02264077.1, on the reverse strand, counting down.
GATGAGAGAATAAACAATATGGCCATTTGTAGTCATGACACTAGTAGGGAAAACAAACTAGATGCACCAAAACAAAGATGTGAAGTAGGTATAACAACAATATCCAATAGAAAGGCAGATGCTCACCACTTCCTTTTGGTGTTTTTAAGATTAATATTGATGGTTCATCTAGGGGAAATCTTGGGCATGTTAGAGTTGGAGGAGTTGGAAGGGATAACATTGACATTGTCTATTTCCTTTTTTCCATCTTTAAGGGTCAACACACTAATTTTTTTATGGAAGGCCTTAATATCCTTATTTCCTTAGAAAGGGAATGTGCTCCTGGTTGTCAAAAGGTCATTTATGATTCTAATTCTCAAATTTCGATTAATATGTTGAATGATCAGAAACTTGAAGGAGTGAATTGGTAGTTGGCTTCAATGGTTTGATAGATACTTTTATTGAGTAACTCCTTGAATTTTGCTTCCTTTGTGAGGGAGTGGAATAGTGGGGTTGATTTCTTAGCCAATTGGGATTCTAAACAAATGGGTGATTGGAAGGTGGATGACTAGGAGAAATTATCCTAAGATCATTCATAAAGTTTGGATAGGTTGATTCTTGAGGATATGGTTGGTTAGTGGGGTTTAGTGTTTGGGGTTCTTATTGGTTTGGTTCTCCTTTTATTTGTTGTTTTGTGGCTTTGTTGGTTGGATTTCTTGACCCTTGTATGGGTTTAGTGTTGGTTCTTGGTGTGGATTATATTGTTTATTTCTTGATGTTTTAATAAATTCTTACTCCTATTTACAGAAAAAAAATAAAATAAAATAAAATAAAAAAAAATAAAAAAAAATGATATCCAACATGGTACGATGAGGGGTGGAAGGAGGAGATATGTTGTGAAAAAATATGAAGATGATGAACCATCCAAAGAACTAGAAGGGGCATCCTTCACACCTATAGCCTAAAGAAATTTCCAAAAAAATGTCAAGTAGTAAGAAAAAAATCATGAAAGGCCTAAACCAACCATGTTTAACTCTCTACCTCAGATAAACTAACAAGCTCATGAGAAAATTATTGTTCCAAATATCCTTATGATCAATATTTTCAACCTCAATCTCAATGATAGTAACACCATTGGTACCCACGTAAAGAGCATAAATTGAAAGTGCAATTCTCACTAGATTGGGTTATTTGAGCATTTAACAAAGAAAATTTTATCAAAGGAATTTATGGATGTGAGTGAGACCTTAACATGCAAATAACTCACAAAACCATAAAGATCAAATATTATAAATGGGTTGTATGATCTAATATAAAACAATAATAAAAATAGTAAAAAAACATATCTATAAATAAATAAACAAAATGAAACCCTAGAGGTGAAAATAAGGGTGACTAGGGTTCAATGAAAACAAGACCGCCTAATGAAGCACTAACATTTAAAGATGATATATCAATAAAAATATATCCCAAACTCTAGTAAGATCTCAAAAGTTAAAAATGTATTTCAAAGAGTTAAATCTAAAAACCCTAACAAAAGAAGTATAAATTGTAAGACCAAAACTATAGGTCATGTGGGAGATTAAAGTTCACAAAAAAATGTAAGGTAATAAATTATACTTATGTGAATTATCTAGGCTAATTACATAACTTAAGTAATTAACCAAATAATCAACATAGATATAATAGCTAGGACTTATACTAAAACCAAATGTGAGATTTAAATAATATAATAAGCTATTTAGATTTGAAGTGTGCTAAAATTTAGGGTTATACTTAAATAAACACTTCAAATTCTATAAGTTGACTATTATTTTTAGTAAGTGTGAAATTTATTTGACATATAAAATTAAACTTGGATTCACAATAATGAACTAAAAATAAATGATTGATTATTGTAGATTTCCCTTATCTTTTTATTCCTCTATTCAAAGTAGGGTGGTGCTTACATATATTATTTGAGAACTTGCTAATTGAGATTCATGATCTTAGGTAGATTGATTCATCAACGGTGATTTTTTTAATATATCATGCAATCCTACTGTTGGTAAGCGAATTAACACCTGAAATGATACTTGACTCACCCAATGGACAGTGGAAATAATGCTCTGACATTTGGAGAGATTGCTTGTGAAACAATAGTATTCCTCTATGTTTGAGAGGGGCAACTCCCTCATATGATGGGAGTATTTCTAATTTTTGTGTACTTTTAACCTAAATGTACACAAAGGAGAAGAAAAAAAACTAAAAGAAAATGACTAATAGAAACCTCAACAATAGACATATAAATATTAGCAGAGATTTCACAATGGATGATAAATTACAAGGGATTTTATCACAAAATATATTTTTGATATATAATATGATGAAAGAAAGATAACGAATTTCAACATACGAGGAAATGAGTTACCTTAGCATTTTCAAACCAAGATACTAGGGTATGATTGTGTTTCATCAACCACACAAAAATGACCAATGGATTCCATAATTACATAACAAGGATTGCCAATTTAACATACAAGAAATCAAAAATAATAATCTAGAAACACATTGAGGACATATGAACCAAATGCATTCTTGAAGAGACAAATTATCAATTTTGTTGAAGCGGGCACAATGACTTCTCTTGATCTATGAGTTGCTCATTCATCAACAACCTAGCTTTAGAGGAAACACATTTCAGCTACATCTATTGAGCATCCTTTTCTTTTAAACACAACTCATTATCGAAGTTTCCTTATATTAGTATGCCAAGACAAGCATTGTCTTCAATGACCATGAGCCTCATCACCACGTCAACATTCATAATGATTGCTTTGTGAGTTTCAATGCCATGCAATAAATGTTTGTAGTGACCATCTTGACCATGTTACTATAACTTGGTCCATCTACACAATTTTACACCACTATAAGAATTTATTATTTTATATCCCTACCTCTCTAAAATTGCTTGGATTACCAAAATTACCATATCCTTGGGGACATTTTCCTTTGTTTGAAGTTTCTAAATTGCTTTTTTCTACTGATATTTAAACTATAAGAAAGTGAAGCTTTACCAACAATATCTTCTAAGTCAAAAAGGCTAGATGTTTTTGGTATACTCCTTGAAATGTGGAGAAATAGGGGTTCTACCTCTTTTAGGAGATGGAACACAAGGGTAGGGTTTTAGGACCTTTCCACCTATTTCCTTCAAATTTCGTTCAAGGAAACCTTAGAGATCTAAATCTAGAGATGGAATGAGGGAAAGAGATCTGAAATAAGGTGTCCTAGGGTGTGATTAAAGACAAAAAAGGGGGTTCACCACCAAGCAAAGGCTTGGAAAGACAAGAAATGAAAATGATGTACAAGACCTAATGATATGATCTAGAAAATGAACTCAAATCAGAATACCAAGCTGGAAATAAACAGAGGTGCACCTAGAAAACTGAAGAGGCTTGGAACAAGGTTTGAAATCTTGAAAATATGGTTTTCAAAGCATACTAGGACTCATACATTGGGTTGGGAGATTGTAAATGGATTGTATGATCTAATATAAAATAATAATAAAAAATAGTAGCAAATTATACCTATAAATAAATAAACAAAAAGAAACCCTAGAGGTGAAAATAAGGGTGAATAGGGTTCAATGAAAACAAGACCACATAATGAAGCATTAACATTTAAAGATGATATATCAATAAAAATATATCCCAAACTCTAGTAAGATCTCAAAAGTTAAAAATTTATTTCAAATAGTTAAATCTAAAAACCCTAACAAAAGAAGTATAAATTGTAAGACCAAAACTATAGGTCATGTGGGAGATTAAAGTTCACAAAAAATGTAAGGTAATAAATTATACTTATGTGAATTATCTAGGATAATTACATAGCTTAAGTAATTAACCAAATAATCAACATAGATATAATAGCTAGGACTTATACTAAAAACAAATGTGAAATTTAAATAATATAATAAGCTATTTAGTTGGATTTTTAAGGAGAATATGGTGCTTACATATTTATTAAAAAAATTCCCAATGTGCTAAAATTTACAGATTTCTTAAATAAACACTTCAGATTCTATAAATTGACTATTATTTTTTATGGTTCATATTTGCACCCATAGAATTGATCTTTGCAAGTGTGAAATTTATTTGACATGTAAAATTAAACTTGGATTCACAATAATGAACTACCAATAAATGAGCGATTATTGTAGATTTCCCTTATCTTTTTATTCCTCTATTCAAAGTAGGGTGTTGTTTACATATGTTATTTGAGAACTTGCTAATTGAGATTCATGAGCTTAGGTAGATTGATTCATCAACGATGATTTTTTTTAATATATCATGCAATCCTACTATTGGTAAGTGAATTGGCACTTGAAATGATACTTGACTCACCCAATGGATAGTGGCAATAATGCTCCAACATTTGGAGAAGTTGCTTGTAAAACAATAGTATTCCTCTATGTCTGAGAGGGGCAACTCCCTCATATGATGGGGGTATTTCTAATTTTTGTGTACTTTTAACCTAAATTTACATAAAGGAGAAGAAGGAAAACTAAAAAAAAATGACTAATAGAAACCTCGACAATAGACATATAAATACCAGCTGAGATTTCACAATGGATGACAAATTACAAGGGATTTCATCACAAAATATATTTTTGATATACAATACGATGAAAGAAAGATAACGAATTTCAACATATGGGGAAACAAGTTACCTTAGCACATTCAAACCAAGATACTAGGGTATGATTGTGTTTCATCAACCACACATAAATGACCAATGGATTCCACAATTACACAATAGGGATTGTCAATTTAACATACAAGAAATCAACAATATTAATAATCTAGAAACACATTGAGAACATATGAACCAAATGCATTCTTGAAGAGACAAATTATCAATTTTGTTGAAGCAAGCACAATGTCTTCTCTTGATCTATGATTTACTCATTCATCAACAACCTAGCTCTAGAGGAAACACATTTCAATTGCATCTATTGAGCATCCCTTTTCTTGTAAACACAACTCATTATCGAATTTTCCTTATATTAGTTAGTATGCCAAGACAAGCATTGTCTTCAATGACCATGAGCCTCATCACCATGTCAACATTCATAACAATTGCTTTGTGAGTTTCAATGCCATGCAATAAATTTTTGTAGCAGCCATCTTGACCATGTTACTATAACTTGGTCCATCTATAAAATTTTACACCACTATAAGAATTTATTATTTTATATCCCTACCTCTCTAAAATTGCTTGGATTACCAAAATTACCATAGCCTTGGGGATATTTTCTTTTGTTTGAATTTTCTAAATTATTTTTTGCTACTGATATTTAAACTGTAAGAAAATGAAGCTTTACCAACAATATCTTCTAATTCAAAAAGGCTAGATATTTTTGGTATACTCTTGAAATGTGGGGAAATAGGGTTCTAATCTTTTAGGAGATGGAAACAAGGGTAGGGTTTAGGACCTTTCCACCTATTTCCTTTTAGTTTCATTCAAGGAAACCTTAGAGATCTCAATCTAGGGATGGAATGAGGGAAAGAGATCTGCAATAAGGTGTCTTAGGGGTGTGATTAAAGACAAAAAGGGGGTTCACCACCAAGGAAAGGCTTGGAAAGACAAGTAATGAAAGTAACATGCAAAACATAATGATATGGCCTAGAAAATGAACTCAAATCAGAATAACAAATTGGTGATACATAGATGTGCACCTAGAAAACTAAAAAGAACCGAGCAGGGAGTTTGAAATCCACAAGAAAATATGACTTTTTAAAAGCATATTGAGACTCATAAGCCATGTTAGGCGATTTAGTCGGTTTAGGGTTTTCTGAAACTAGAATTTCATAGTGGTAAGTTTGAATCCTCCACAATATAGAAAAAGTGTTATACCAGGACTCATATGCCGCAAGTGGCATATCAGTATCATTCTACTTTTTTGAAAAATTAAGATCTGAATCTATTATCCTCCCATTTTGTGGACTTCATCAAAGACAAGAAACTAGATAAAAATGACATTCTTGTCAGCTTTGATGTCGTCTCCCTCTTCACTAAAGTTCCCTTGCATGACTCAATTGAGCTTATTAAACAAAAGGCTAGCTATGAAATAGCTTCCTTAGTTGAGTTATGTCTCCGATCCACTTTTTTCTCCTTCCAAGGTGTAATTTATGAACAAGTGGATGGTGTGGCTATGGGCTCTCCTCTTTCTCCCATTGTGGCCAACCTTAAATGGAACACTTTGAAGATATCGCCCTCCATTCGTTCCCCCTCAAACCCAAGTGGTGGAAACGGTATGTCGATGACACCAATATATGTTAGTCTCATGGTCGAGAGAAGCTAGAAGAATTCCATTTGCACTTAAACAACATTTCTCCTTGCATCTCTTTCACCAAGGAAATTGAATCTGACAATCAACTCCCTTTCTTGGACATTCTTCTCATCAAAAAAGTTGATGGTTCTTTAGCTCGCTCCATCTTTCGTAAATCAACCCATACTGACCTTTACCTTCACTCTTCCTCCCATCATCACCCGAGCCAAAAAGCGGGTGTCCTCAGAACCCTAGCCCATAGAGCTTTTGCAATCTGTGATACTGAGCATATTGATCAAGAATTAGCTCACCTCACCCAAGTCTTATCATTAAATGGTTACAAAAAGAAGCACATCAATCGAGCTTTCAAACTAGCAAAAGCTAGACTCACCCTCAAGCCTGGTACCTCTTGCTCTCCTTCCCTCCCTCTAACCACCCTCCCCTATGTAGAGGGTATCTCCAACAAAATTGCCAAGATCCTCCTTAAAAAGGGCATCCATTGCACTTTCAAACCCTTTTTCACAATAAAAAGTCACATCCCCTCCCCCAAAGACCCCCAAGATCAATTCCTCAAATCCGGTGTCTATAAAGTGTTATGTTCTTGTGGTGTACCTTGTATAGGGTAAACAGGTCGTTCCATCAACACAAGAATCAAGGAGCATTGTGCTGACATAAGGCATGACCGGATCTCAAAATCTGCTCTCAATGAACACTCCTCTAAGACAAAACATCACATTGCCTTAGAAAACACCTCTATTTTGTTCAAAGAAGACAATTTCTTTAAGAGGAAACTTAAAGAGGCCATTGAAATCCATAATCATCCCTACAACCTTAATCGTAATGGGGGTTGGTCTTTAAGTTTCTCTTGGAAACCACTCCTAAATAACCTCTAGGTTCTCTCCCCCTCCCTCTCTCTTCCCCCTTGGGTTCTTCTTCGGTTTTCCTTGAAGCTCCCATTCTCCGTGCGTGTCCCCTTTCGCTTTCTCCTTCCCCTCCCTTCTTTTTCCCCTTTTCTCCCTCTGCTCTTCTTCTTCATTTGCATGCTTTTCCTCTCCCTTTCTTTATTCTCATCTTTTTTCAATCCTTTTCTCTAGGTGTTTTTAAGTGTTATTGTTTTGGTTTCCTGGGCTCTTCATCATATGGTTCGTTCCTTTTCTTGGTTCTTTATTATTCTCTTTGACTTATTTTAATTTAAATTAAACTTTTTATCTTAATTTGATATTATGGTTGGCCTTCCTCTTCATCGTTATGTTGTTGATCTCCTTTTGTTTTGTCACCTTCCCTTCGCTACTTATTTCCTTGATGCTTTTTGGTTTCTCGTTCCTCTATCCTCATTTTATTTCTTTTTTTCCTTGGTTCACTTTTCATTCTCTTCCCTCATGCTTCTCTTCATTCTTGGGTTTATTTTTGTTTTAATTCCTTGCTTTTACTTAATTATTGGGTCTCTTCTCTTTGAGTTGAATTTTTTCTGATTCCTTGGTTTTTTGTTTTAAGATCTTATTTCCCCTTCTTTGTTTTGATTTGTATTTTTTCTTGTGCTTTTTTGTCTTTATTTTGTGTTTCAATGTAGGTGCTCTTTATCATTTGGTTCCTTGCATCTAATTTCCTTGAGTTTCATTGTGATGTTTTTTCTTGTACTCCTATGTTTTTATTTGTTGTCTCTTTGTAATTGCTCGTTATTTTTTGGTCTTGACTTTATGTTTCCTTTCTTTTGCTTCTTTGTCTTTATTATGGTTTTGTTCTTCACCGTTTCTCCTTTTAATTATTTTTTCTTATTTTCTTTTTCCTTATTCAGCTTATCCTACGTGTTTCCCTATTTTTAACTTGTCCTCATTCTTGTCTTTTGCTTTTATTAGTGATTTTTAATTTATTCTAGTTGATTCGCTGCTTCTTCTTGGGTCTTTATTTTATGGTTATTTTATAGTTCCCTAGCTGTTAATCTCTTTCTTTTTTCTGTCCCATGTTTGCAAAGGTTTTTCATCTTTGACTTTTCCTCTCCTCTCCTCTCCCTTTGTCTGACCTTTTCTCCCCCATTTTTTGGGTTATGTGTCTTCCCCCTTCCCCTTCCCTCACCTATTTCTACCCAAGTCTGCTATCTTATTTTCACTACTCTCTCTTTCTGCTTATCATCCTGATGATGGATCATGGAGTTTGATCCGAAACGTCGATGTAAAAAATTGCACACAGTTAATCCAGAAATCTTGCTCACATCTATTATCCTATCTCTACTCTTACTTCCAAACTTGGTTTTTGAATATGAACTTGCTAAAAACTTGCAAGATATAATATTGTATTGATTTTCTTATGGGGGGTTTGCCTCGGTCAAACCCCTAGTTTGGTAGTTAAACCTTGATAGAAATAGATCTTGAAAGTAAATATGAGTGCAATCCCTAATCTTAAGTGTATCTAAGATTAGGAGATCTAAAATTCAATGAAACATAGAGATTGTCATGCCTAAAATTTTCACTAGAAAAACCCAACCATTTTTTTTTACCGCACAGTATTGATCAATTATGGATACAACATTTGTACCAAACAACTCAATCGTATACATATACGCATGATGGTCCATTAACTAATAAGATGTTATCATGATTAATCAACAATACTCATTGAGAAATGTCGATCAATATTAGAGTATCAATTGATGCTACACCTTAACCATAGACTTTAACAATCATTATTATTTAGTGGTCCATAAATGAAATTGTTTATTTATTTTTTTGTCGTAATCCTAGTCCTTAATGACCACCTTTCAATAGTTAATTCTTAAATGAAATTACTAGATAATTGACTATAATCTTTAATGATATAGATATTGTTTAAATGACCCCACAATAAAATTACTATTACCCAAGTAAAAAAATCCAACTTCCATAACTGTAATATTTCCTCAGGTAGCATTAATTTTAATACGCATTTTAATTATCAAGGTTATGACTAACATTGTGCATTTGAAACAACATCCAATCAACTGCATCACACATAACTTATCAACTATTATCGTTATGAATTATTTATGCTAAATTTAAAAATATACCCTTTTAATGATACTATTGGAATAATAATCCTTCATGCAATTATATTTTTCTATTCTATTGACAATGCTCAACTTGGATTTCAATACCAACATTGCTTCACTACTAACATTAAGAACATGAGGATTAGAACTAATATTAATAACAACAATAGTACTTTTATATTAATCTCAATACACCTAATTTTCTTACAATACAGATTATTACTATAGATCTCAACATTGTTCCAGTTATCAATATCATTATTATTTTTTAAATAAAATTTTCCTTTATACCCATTAATATGATACCATCACACCATTATTTTGGATATCTCCCAACCATCACAAATACACTATGATTAATATAATTACTTTATGATAATGTTATTATCAATACTATATTATTTCCGAACTTCAAAGTATATCAAGGATAATATTTTGTTATAATATATCAACATTCACAAAATAACATTTTTATAACAACCATAATATTAATAGTGTGATTTAAGGTATGACATCATTATTGACACCAATAATCATCCCATATAATTTTTATTTAAATTAATTATATGATACTATAAATAATGAGTAACTTTACTTACCCATTTATTTATTAAATTTATTTGCTATAGAAAGTAATAACATCAATAAATAAGAGAACTTCCTAAAGAAAACCTAATTCTTAATCCTTTCTCTTCTTTTTTTTGAGAAAATCTTTTTAGTTATAGTTAATATAATTCCCTAACTTCACGGGAAAGTGGGAAACATTCCCTTCCAAATTCTTTAAATGATTTAAAGAGAATGGGATCATATTTAAGAAGGGCTTCTTAAAGAAAATAGAAGGTGGAGCCCTATATGGGAAAGGATTTACCTTGGGAGCAAGCAAATTTATTTATTGATATTTTTTTTTTCCTTACAGGTCTTATGACTTAGTGGTAGGACGCATTCCCACGCAAGAAAGATTATAATAAAGTTTAAAACTATATTCAATGACAACCCTAATTCCTTCTACGCTCTCCCCCTTTATCCCTTCTCTATTTTTTTTTATTTTTTTGCATGATGAAGGTAATTTATGTGCATGTTATATTTTTTAAAGAGGCGACGACAAAAGGAAAAACAGAGTGTCGGAAATGGAAGTGAAGCATGGAGGGAGGCCGTCATACTTGCAGTAAATGACTTTCCGGCACAGACAAGGGAGGCGCCTGAGAGCTTCGGAGGAACTAGGTTATGTGAGGGATAACCAGCGCATAGATGGGTAAGGACTATGCCAGGATGAGGAGAGAAAGTCACATCTTATGCTTACTTCTTCGTTAGCTTTATTTCGAGAATAAAGAGAAAAGAAAACTATTGTAGTGCAATGGCGGCCAGGAGTCTACTCTGCAAATTATTAGTATCAACACTAAGTTCGCTAGTTCGATGCATTGACTTCACTGGAGGCGTTACTTTTTTATAAATGCATAATATTAATATTTATGAGCCATAGTTTATGATTACTAAATGGAAATTTAGACATTAGAACCAAAACCCCCAAATATAGAGACATATCCGCTGTGTTATTGATTTCTTTTCAGTTAAATTAAAATGCAGAGCACTGATTTAAAAGGGGTAAAAAGATAAGTATTTTATCATTGTTTCACCCTACAGGTGCGAATTGCAAATTCTCAGAGAACCATTGCAATTGCAAGGTCCCCTTCTTTCCTCTTTTTTTTCTTTTCCTTTGTTGGTTTTCTCAGCGGATAATGTAGAAGTCCAGTTCCACCATCTATGCACTAATAACATTTAGTTATTTTATGTTTATTTTAAAGCATGATGTTACATTAAGAAAATAGAAGCTGTATGGCAGAAATTTTATGCTTCAACACATACATACACGGATTAGATTCATTCAATGCTCCCAAGAAAAGAAAACAATGATCATCATTCTTGAAGCTTATTAAAATTTAGTATAGAGCACATTGTATTGAAATAAAGTAGTTTTCTCAAGGCCCTCTTTTGACAGATTACTATATTTCTTCTCTTATTGCACAACCCGTATATTTCAAACTACAACACTTACTACCTGTTTTGCATAAAGTATGAAATGTCAGGCTTAAACTTTCAGATTGTAACCAGATTTGCATTACAAATAACTAGTATGGAGGTATTCAATGGAGATAAGTGCATGCTCATTCATTTTAAAGCTAAATCAGACAGATACAATTTGGTCAAGGAACAAGAAATCACATTAATGGAACTTTCTCTTTTCCACTCTCTTACAAGCAGATTTAAGGAAATACACTAAAAGACACATAGTTGATTAAAGCTTGCTCTCCACCCTACTGTAATGGCGTCATGAAGCCTCGTGGGCTCTAGCCATACCCCCGAGCAAGAGTATTTCAACCTCAAGTTGATGAATGGGGTCCTCTCAAAAAATTTACGAAAGGAATGGAAATAGCTCAACATACATACAGACTCTTCACCCAATATATTCAACAAAAATCCACACAACCATATCACTCTCTTCCTACAACTAAACAAAGGAAGATGGAAATGGTAAAACTTATCTCTTTGCTTTAGGTGTTGGGCTTTAACTCTTTTATCCCTCTTTCCTCTCCAACCAAGCCATCTAGATCACTCTCTCCCCAACCAAATTCCTCCTCTCATCTTCTCATCCTTTCTACCATCTTCTCTAAAGTTCTCCAAAGGGAGAAGTGGGTAGCACCCACTCATTCTCCCTCTACAAAATATATAGGAGTCTTCAACTTGCAACCCCTTGGATGGGAATGTGTGGAGTGTACCTACCTCCATCAATGAGAGTCTTTTCCTTATTAAAGAGGAAACATGCACTTGAACAACCCTTCCATCTTTCTATCCCATCCTCTACTCAAAACTCGTCACTCGCCATTATGAGGAATTTTCAAAGGTCAAATCATGTCCTTGGGGCACTATTTTATGCCCACTTGACCCCTACCACTATGGTATTGACCCTAGTGGGTTTATTTTTGCATCTCAACCAAGGAAATTGGCCAACAACCCTCTTTAAAGACCCTCTTTGGGACCTATCCGAATTTCAAGCTTGGATAATGGTTTCTAACCTTAACCCCAACTTGTATCTCCCATGACACAAGTAAAGACCCTCTCAACCCCAAAATATGAATTATCTCTTTTACATCAACCCTCGCCTCCTTACTTTACCAACATACTAACTTTATATATTTTCAAGCCCCGAAGGGGTCAAATTCATAATCACAAGAAGATGTTGTTTGATCTACTCAATGGTTTTCCATTCTCGTACTGCCAATCTACTTTCCTGCACATTACAAATGAAATCGTGGGAACAATCTTATATCACATTAATTTGATAACTAAACTAAGATTTAATTGTACAACAATTCTATTTACAATTTCAATTCATATTCCATGACACCCTCATGACAGTGACGATGAAACAAATATCAAAGAGAAATAAATGAATATGGTCACCCAATCACATTATTTATTGCTCACAATACAACTTACCATCTATTTATGAAAACCTATAACAAATTAAGTTTAACATTAATCATATGCAAAGCGGGGGTCTTACAGAGATGAAGACTCACTTTGGGATATCTCTAATCACCTTAATAAGCCATAATAATGCATGTACCTTCCTTTAGGTAGAAAGTATAATGATAATGGAGGATGGAATCACTTAGGAAACAAGTCATTAGGCTTGGTTCGATGGCTAGTTGCATCTCCCCAACCTAGAATCCATCATGATTCTCCATAGGCAACCATCATCGATCCTTGACAATGCTAGATCTTGAATTGAAAGTGAGCTTGAAGACTTGCAAAAACACTATAATGTTGCTCCAAGACTTCAACTTTGTGTGATCCTTGCTTTTGAATGCTCTTGTAAAAGTATGTCTGAGTGCTCTAGTTGATATTATGAATGTCTAGATTTTGAATTACCTTTCTAGATGAAAATAATGATTTGAAACCTTGTTTATATAGGAACTTCATCCAATTTACTATTTATTAGATCCCAAATGCAGACATTAATAAATTTTTTGAATTAAAAACCTTAATTTCCCACTCAAACCTTAAAAAGGGGCCCTCTGTGACTCATACGCCACTTGTGGTGTATGGGTCCCATCTAGGGGGACTCGTACTCCCAAGGTGGCATATGAGTCCCGCCCTAGTTTTTCAGGGTGAGCAAATGTCGGGGTGTTAGAAAATTAAATGCCTTTGTTGATTTTGTCAGGATTTCAACTGAAATAAGCCTTAGCATCCAAAATAAAGTGTCTTACTTGGGCCTATTAATGATGTTTTAAAGGATCATGAATGCAAGGGTACTAAAATGGGTCCTAACTGAGTGTGAAATTGTACCATCTCCAAGAAGGGAGTACAATTTTCTACACTACATTAAGCCCCCACTTTAGCCCCCATATGACTATGTGCATATGCAAGCTAAAAGAATCTGAATAATAACTTCATTTCATAAAAGGATGCTCATATGGATTCATTTGTAAACATGGGAGAATGAAGCCCCCATTGTAGTTATCTGCAAAACCACAATGTTAGGAACCGCATCTTGCAAAACCAATTCGTTAGTCGTTCAAAAATCCTCTTATCTAACTTTCTTTATGAAATTGAATTCAAGGGTAGATGTATGCCCCCCTTGATTCTGCTTGCTTTATGGAGGTGGAATCAAGGTAGCAATCTAACCACATCAAATTGCATAAGTCATATCATAGGGTATTTCCAAGTACTATACCACATAGTGATAGACATTTGATGAGAAAGGGAGTGTAATCATGAATCCAATGCAACAAAAGACATCGAAAATGGAGCTCTCTAGCCCCTGATATGCTAGTTTAAATGAAAAAGCACTTTTAACCCTAATATGCAAATGACCTAATTTGAATATATATAAGAGTAAAAAGTGGAGTAATTTGTAATCATTTTGTCTTTTACCTTCTTGTAGCTTGATTCCAGTGGATAGTGAGTGATAATTTTGAGTGTGCGAGCATACATGCCTCTGAGACTCGATAGCCTACGTGAGGAGGTAGCGCGAGGCGAACTTCAACATTCGGTGAGTGGATTCTTCTCTACTTTAGCTCTGTTTATACACATTTATTTTATGTTTTACATACTATTAGATAGATTTAGGACCTTGGAAGAAAAAGTCACAAAGCGTCCCTTTTTTTTCAAAGTGTCTCTTTTTCGCAAAGTGTCCCACTTTTTCATGAAGTGTCCCACTTTTTCGCAAAGTGCCCCACTTCTTCAAAAAAATTCCCAAAAAAGAAATAAAGTGTCTAGGATCCTTAGATAAGTACCCTAGAGCAACTTTAACACACTTTTTGACTATTGATGCATAGATTTGATATTTTTGAATGCTTATAGGAGATGCTTTTGCTTTTTTTGTTAGATTCATCCTCGATCGTGACAGTGTCTCGGTGGCAGATTATTCTGTCGATTATAGGCCCTGGTCGTAATGCTATTAGAGGAGGATACACAGAACTTATAGGCTACTAGGATATATTGGGTGTATCTCATGCCAACGATGAGATACCATGCTGCCATGCTAATGGCATTATCAAAGAGGTGGAATGCAGATACCTACACCTTTCGTCTATTGATTGGTGAGATGACAATCACTCTGGAGGATGTAAATTGCATTCTTCAAGTTCCCATTCGAGGCTAGACTATCAATTTTTCATAGGACTGTACATATAGGTAGATGAGGGCAGATGTATAGTACTGTGTTGGAGGATTGGTTCAAGATGAGATCGTGGGGCCATGTATTGAGCTATAGTGGCTACTCTATGCATGATCACCACTTTTGAGATGGATTATGATCTTCACCATATCACTAGTACTAGTCCCAGATGGTTAGGGAGAACACCTGAATGGAGGCCTAGTTCACATGATATGAGAGATGGAGCATCGCAAGACTGTCTATGCATGGGGTTGTAGCATGCTTGCACATCTGTACTATGATTTAGGATGGTTCACGTACCACGAGGTTGAGAGCATGGTGCATTGTACACTTCTACAAGTTTGGTTCCTAGAGCATATTACATGCACCAGGCTAATAGGATTTTCATCTATATGGACCCTAGAATATCCATGCTCCTTTAGTTATCCACTGAGATGAGTGTGGTAGTATGGAGATCTGCATTTCTGGAGAGTCAGATTTGACTATCTGGATGAGGAGGAGATCTTATGGAGACCCTACTAGTTGATACCATAGTGGCCAAATGAGACCCGTCAGTTGACACAAATGTAGAGGGACAGGTTTCTATTGGGGAGGCATGATTACATAGTAAGACCATTCTACTACGATCGTGTCATGAGATAGTTTAGATAGGTACAGGTGCCACTAGTAGCACAACCATTTTACAGGCGATCAGTGTGGAGTGACCAAAGGCCAGGAGATACGAGGCGACTCACAATCGATGATGTTGTCTCCAATGACTCAGATCTTGACATGCTCCCAGTCTCTGATGTTGATGGCGTCGGTGCTACAGATGCATATAAGGAGTGGTGGGCCACAACACGACCAACTTTGGTGTTTCCTATGGATCAGCTTATAGGCTTTGCGTGGATTCTTCCAAATCAAAGGGATGAGGAGGAGGAGACAGGTGAGGAGATAGGGGTCAGGGTTGCAGACCTGTTTGTGGATGAGGTAGAGGAGGACTACGATGAGGAGGAAAACTTAGACTATGAGGATGGGGAGGAGGACAAGGAGGAGGAGGGCCATCTGATGAGTGAGGGTAGTGATACGATAGATGAGGGTCCAATTACCCATGAGTGGAGAGATTCAGCTCCCACCTGTGTTACTAGATCACAATCAACAGTCGTAGCACGCACCAACACTTATGAGCATGGAGAGGCTAGCACATCTTCTATGCCTCATATGCAGGATGAGGTTTTTTTAACACAACCAACCAGAGATCTAGGTGATGACACATTATTTATGATTATGTTTATGCTTTTATGATTATGCTTATGTTCATGCTTTTAATTTATATATATATAGTGATGTGTATTGATTAGCTTTATGATTTTTATCTTGCAAGGTATGTGAGAGAGTTGCATGATCTCTACCAATAGGCGGCCGTAGAGATAGTACCTCCTTCACTTAGAGATGAGGTTATCAGCACAAACTACATGCCCCCACCTATTGTGGAGTAGCATCCAAAGCTATTTGAGCCTTTCATGAGGCTAAGAGGAGCATACGAGTGCACTACTAGGTGTGTTGATCGAGTTGATGGTGATTTATCAGCACTGCATGTTGCCTATGAGGAGCTTCAGTCATCTCAAGATTTGGCAGAGGTCAAGAGAATTTACGCAGAGGTTGTCAGGTTGTAGGCGGATAGAGATTGCATAGAGCGAGAGAACCTAGAGGCCATCAGACAAGAGGTCACAACTATTGAACGAGTAGGGGGCCTATCGTATGCACTAATTGTCTTGTTAGTTCACGATCACATACTACCGTCTCTTGACAGACTATCTCTCGACGGATGTGATCACCAAGTCCCAAGGGATCTGGTAGCCATAGGCCACGCTAGCATTGTATATTTTATGACATGTACTAAAAATGTTAGATGATATATGTACGATCATTTATGGTTGATTGTTTATGCTTATGTGTTTAAGTTAGATGGAAATGTGATTTAACAAATAATCTTTGTAAGGCTATTTAATAAATGTCTATGATCTAACATGTTTTATATTATCCAATTAAAACTATCTTAGTTTTCTTTTAGATTCAACATTATGATTAAGTATGTTATGCTAAATTAAATGCACTTATGGTCTAATTAAAGAACATTAAATACATATAAGAATCTAATCTAACACAATATACAATATTAACTTGAATAGTATGAAACCTAAATTAACCACCTAAAATTAATTTAAATAATTACTTTAGTATTCAAGACACACAAATGATTGTTTATCAAGAACGAAGCAATGCGAGAGAACATAGAATGTCATCTACCAACTCTAACACCACTACTTTATCATTCACACTATTCAAGAAGATTAGACATAATATTGGCATAAATTCATGGCATTAATAGGTTCTTTAAGAGGTGCACCATTCATTTCTATTAACATGTATGCTCCAGACCCATAACTTTCATCAATTATGTAAGGTCCTAACCAATTAGGGCTGAATTTTCCTTTTTCAGTCAAGGCGGAATTGACATTATGTTGATTCTCAAATAACACCAAATCACATTTAGTAAATGCACGAGGGATGATGTTATCATTGTAACTATGTTGCATTCTTCTAGAATAAGCTTGTAGATGCTCAAGAGCGTTAATGTGTTGTTTGTCAAGTATTTCAAGTTGATGCAATCATTGTTCTTTATAAGTATTGTCATTAATAAGTCCTTGAAGAGCAATTATTAATGAAGGAATCTCTAACTTCAAGGGCATTATTGCCTCGGTACCATAGACAAGGTTATAAGGAGTATTTCCAATTGATGTTCTAATACTAGTACGATAAGACCATAACACATATGTCAACTGCATGTGCCAATCCTTATTATGTTTGCTTACTTTCTTCCTTAATATTTTCTCAAGAGTCTTATTAGTTGATTCAGCTTGACCATTAGATTGCAGGTAGTAGGGTGTTGAAAAATGATGTTGAATGTTAAACGTCTCTAAGAAGGTCTTCTTGTCATTATTCTTAAATGGTGTCCCATTGTTCGAAACTAATGTGGAAGGAAGTCTAAATCGAGCAATAATGTGTTCCAATATGAATCGACATATTACATCAACAGTTGTTGAATGAAGGGGAATGGCTTCTACCCATTTTATGAAATAGTCTATTGTGGTAATTATGAATGTATGTCTGGTGGAGGAAGGTGGGGAAATTTTTCCAATAAGATCCAAACCCCATACCAAGAATGGAAAATAGGAACTTGGGCACGAAGTTTATAAGCAGGAGCGTGAATCAAATTTCTATGCTCTTGACATTTATGACATTTCATAATGTATTCAAAGCAATCATGTTCCATATTCCTCCAATAGTATCCTATGTGGAATAGCTTTTGAACTAATGATCTTCCTCCAAAATTCCCTCCACAAGCACTTGCATGAGCTTCCAAAAGTGCCATGGGGATTTCAGATTGTTTAAGGCATCTAAGTAAAATACCGTCAAATGACCTTCTATACAGTATGTCAGCAAGGATTATATATCTAGACACAAGTTTTCGAAGGCGGTCTCGAATATTCTTAGTTGTTGGGTCAAGAAAGGTACCCTCTTTTAAATAATTAAATATCAATGCATACCATTCACTAGAGCTTTCCATGGTGGTTGATAACACTTATTCTTTGACTTTAAATTCTATTGATGGTTTCATAATTGTATGGATAATGAATGTGAAATCTTTTGAAGGATCTTGAGGAGATATATGGGAAGTTGCACTCACCATTGCATCTTCATGTCGATTATCTTTATATGGGATGTTATCAATGGTAAATGAATCAAATCTTTCTAACAAAGTCATTGTGAGATCCTTATATTTTGATAATTTGTCATGTTTTGCTTGATACGTTCTATTTATTTTCTTAATCACTAATTGTGAATCATCGAATATCTTAATGTCTTAGGCTCCCAGAGCTAAAGCAGTGTGTAATCCAACAATTAACACTTCATACTCTATTGTGTTGTTTGTGCATAGGAATTTTAAGTGATAAGACAAGGGAATAGGCTCTCCTTCAGGCAGTACTATTATAACCCCTACGTCGGAGCCTGTTCTACACATAGAGTCATAAAAGTATAACTCCCATGTATCAAGTTCAATCGTCAACACATTATCGTTAAGGAATGAATCATTATTAGGTAGTGCAAGGGGAGAGGGAGCATCAACTAATTGGTCAGTCAAGGCTTGTCCTTTAATTTTCTTTTACAAGACAAACTTAAGGTCAAACTCAGTTAACAACATAACCCACTTAGCTAGGCATCTCGATAAATTTGTTTTAGTGAAAAAATGTTTTAAAGGATCGAATTTTTTCATCACATGTATTTCAGCGTTCAATAAGTAATGTCTCAATTTACTAGTAGTGAATACAAGAGCCAAACATTTTTTTTCTATCATTGTGTATCATGTTTCATAATCAATCAGAGTTTGGCTAATGTAATAAACAGGGTGTTCTTTACCATTTTCGTCTTGTTGAGCCAACAATGTTGCGAGAGCATGGGCTAATGTTGTTGTATAAAGGATGAATGGTTTATCTTGCATAGCGGGTTGTAAAATAGGTGGAACTTAGCAAGGTAATATTTCAAACTCTCAAAAGCCTGTTTACAATCCTTATTCCAATTAAACTAAACCTCTTTCTTAAGAAGATGCGTAAAGGGTAATGTTCAGTCTACTTGGGATGCTAGAAAATGATGGATAGCCTAAATTCTTCCTTGTAGAGTGTGCAATTGAGAAATGTTTCTAGGAGGTGGCATATTAACTATAACATCAATTTTTTATCTGTGCCCACCTCAATGCCTCTGTGAGATACTATAAAACCTAAAAAAAATCCGCTATCTACGCCAAAGACACTTTTTCAGATTCAATCTCATGTTATATTTTTGCATTCGCTCGAAGATTTTTTGAAGGATATTCACATTGTCTTGCCGATTTAAATATTTTTCTAGAATATCATTAACATAATCTTCAAAAATCTTATGTATGTAATCATGGAATATCAATGTCATAGCTTGTTAATATGTTGCACCTGCATTCTTCAATCCAAAAGGCATGACTACCCAACAAAATTTTCCCCAAGCTGTAGTAAATGTTGTTTTGTATTGATCTTGAGGGTTGATGAAGATTTGATTATATCCAAAAAATCCATCCATGCATGACAACAAAGCATGTCTCGTAGTCAATTCCACTATCATCTCAATATTAGAAAGGGGAAAATCATCTTTAAAGATGCTTTATTTAAATCACGAAAGTTCGTACACATCCTAATACGATTATCAGGTTTCGCGACTGCAACAATGTTTGAGATCCAAGGAGAATAATCTATAGGTTGTATAAAACCAACTTCAATAAGTTTTGTAATCTCAACCTTGACCAATAAGGCTATCTTAGGATTCATCTTTCGTATCTTTTGTCTGACTGGTTCAACATTTTCAACAAGGACTATGTTATGTGTCACTATCTTAGCATCAATTCCTAGCATATCTGAATAAGTCCAAGAAAAAAGTTCAGAAAAGGCATGAAGTAAAGTTGCATGGTCTTCTTGTTCATCTTCATCAAGGCACTTTCTTATCTTAATCACTTTCTCCTCATTAGTGATATCCATCAGTATGCTAATTGTATCTCCCAAAGGAAGTGTTTGTTTCAAGAATTTGAGATTGTGTTCTTTGTTGTCTTTATCAATCTCACTACTTTCCTTTTCTCCATCTTCTTGCTTAGTACTAATCATAGCACATGTAACCCATTTATTTTTAGGAGCAAACGGTTTGTCATAAACTCCTAGCATTTCTTTCAAGGCTTCATCATCTTCAAAGTATCCCAATGATGCTTCACAAGTATCAATCAATTCAGGATGCTTCAAGGTGAGAGTTGTTTTATGGTCACACATGATGGTGTTGATGTTTAACGAAGGTCTTTTCTTTGCCTGCGTTATTTTAGAAGGAAAATACCCAAAACCACTTTTTGTTTCTTGTGTGTTAGGCTCTATAGGAACACAGATGCCTTGTTCTTTTCTTCCACATCCTCTTCCATTATAACCAAGTTTTTTCATAAGCTCATAACCTCTTCCATAAAGTTTCTCCATTTATTTTGGGTTTGGTGGTTGTTGATAGTCTATCTCATCAAATTTTTTTGTATATCTTGTGTCTTCTTCTAGAGTAGATGAGATATATTCTTTTGAGTTTTCTTCCGAATTTTGTGTTGACATTAGCATTGGTTTCTTTTGTTTTTTAGTTTCTTTTGTTGTGATTGTGTATTCTCCCATAAACGAAGGTGTGAAGTCTAAGGAACCCCAATCATCTTCCAATAACCTCAACACTTTTTCTATCTCTTGTTTCTCTTATTTCATAGGTTCTATGTTCGACGTTGGAATTAATGTGTTTAGAGGACTTGTCATTCCTTTTTCAACTTGTAAGCAACTTTCAGGCTTGAGGTCTATTTCAACTTGGTACACTTTATTGTTATATCTACATACTTCATGATACGATGAAGCGTTAAAGGCATTGCATGCATCTCATGAATACAAGGTCTTCCTAAAAGAAGATTGTATGAAAGATTATCGGGCATGACATGAATAGGAGTTTGTAATGTATCTTTTCTGATTGTAATAGGAAAAGTAATCACACCAAGCAGTTGCTTTCCTACATTGTTAAATCCTCGAATTGATAATGAATCAGGTTCAATTCTTGATTTATCCAGGTCCCATAGGGATAACTTTGCAGGAGTATTCTTAAGTTGTTCAACAAGATCATACTCCTTCCCACTATTTGAAGGAAAACGAGGAGCATTAGGCAAGATAGGGTTAGGGAAAGGTAAGGATGTTGGAGTTGGTTGTTTTGGTTGTGGATTATTTCTAGTGTTATATGTATGAGCAATGTTATTATAACTTGAATGTTGTGAAACATTATTTTTAGGTGGTTCAAGGGTGAAAACGGGTTTGTTTTGAGTTTGAGGTTTGTTTGAAGGTGCATAAATGATGAGTTGTGTTTGGATCACACTAAATTCTCTTTGTTTCGGTTTGTTATAGCAAGCCTCAGTGGATGAACCTTGTGAGATGAAATCTTCAAGGGCTTCATCTAACATCTCAAATTCATTGCTACTAAAAGGCTTGAGGGTTAGGTTAACTTGGAAAAGAGATTTGACATACTCAAATAACTATGCTTTCTCCAAGTGGTTCATCAGTTTATAGGTGTTTTTGTTTTGTTTTCTAATGAATGCCAAATATAATCTAAAACTATGAACTAATGCTAGAAATGAAAAGTACAATAATGTAATTTTATCCACAATTGAAATGAATCTAAATTAAGCTAGATCTAATGAAATTCATGATACAAAAACTTAGTAAACTGAAATATAAATCTATCAACAACAAATTGAAGCACAAAAATAGGGTTTTTAATGTTGTAAAATGTAGATTCAAATCTAACATGGGACTAAATTTCCTAGAGGGGCGTATGAGTCCTAGTTATAGTTTTTCATGGATTCAAATGCTGCAAAAAATTCCACAAAAAATACCCAAAAATCAGGTAAAACTACCTGCATTGGGACTAAAATGCATAGAGGGGTGTATGAGTCCTAGATTAGGGTTTTGGCACTAATTTCAACAAATTCTGAGTGAATGTTAGCTTTTCTGGTTTGAATGTTGTCTAGACTAAATGTAATTAAAAATTTCAAGTGAAATTCAATGATGCAAGATGCAAAAATGCAACCTATATACACTTTCACTAATGCAAGATTTAGAAACCCTAGATACAAATTAAGTAATGCAAGAACTAATGCAAAGTTAATGTAAGCTAGATCTAGGACTATGATGCACTTCGAATTAGAAAAGAAGGTGTTCTAAAAGGATAGGTTCACCAAAATGAAATGGTGAAAATAGGGGTTCTACCTCTTTTAGGAGATGGAATACAAGGGTAGGGTTTTAGGACCTTTCCACCTATTTCCTTAAAATTTCATTCAAGGAAACCTTAGAGATCTTAATCTAGAGATGGAATGAGGGAAAGAGATCTGCAATAAGGTGTCCTAGGGTGTGATTAAAGACAAAAAAAAGGGGGTTGAACACCAAGAAAAGGCTTGGAAATACAAGAAATGCAAATGATGTACAAGACCTAGTGATATGATCTAGAAAATGAACTCAAATCAAAATAACAAGCTTGAAATAAGCAGAGGTGCACCTAAAAAATTGAAGACTCGGAACAAGGTTTGAAATCCTAAAAAAATTGACTTTCAAAGCATACCGAGACTCATACTCTAGGCTGGGTGATTTAGTCCCAATTTAGGGTTTATGGGAAAAAACTGGAATTTCATAGTGGTAAGTTTGAATGCTTCAAAATATGGAAAAAGTGCTATACGAGGACTCATACACCACAAGTGGTGTATCAGTCCCATTATTATTTTTTTGGAAAATTAAGATCTAAATCAATTATCCTATCTCTACTCTTCCTTCTAAACTTGGTTTCTGGATCTGACCTACTAAAACTTGCAAAACAGAATATTGTATTGATTTTCTTATGGAGGGTTTGCCTTGATCAAACCCCTAGTTTGGTAGTTAAACCTTGATATAAATAATAGATCTTGAAAGTAAATATGAGTGCAAGCCCTAATATTAAGTGTATCTAAGATTAGGAGATTTAAAATGCAATGAAACCCTATTCTAATGTGCTAGAATAAGATGCATGAATGAAACATAAAGATGAAGACTCACTTTAGGAGATCTCTAATCACCCTAATAAGCCATAATAATGCATGTACCTTCCTTTAAGTATAAAATAGAATGATAATGGAGGATGGAATCACTTAGGAAACAAGTCATTAGGCTTGGTTCGATGGCTAGTTGCATCTCCCCTACCTAGAATCCATCATGATTCTCCATAGGCAACCATAATCAATCCTTGACAATGCTAGATCTCAAATTGAAAGTGAGCTTGAAGACCTGCAAAACACTATAATGTTGCTCCAAGACAAAAATTTTGTGCTCTTTGCTTTTGAATGCTCTTGTGAAAGTATGCTTGAGTGCTCTAGTTGATATTGCAAATGCTTAGATCTTGAATTACCTTTCTAGATTAAAATAATGATTTGAAACCTTGTTTATATAGGCACTTCATCCAATTTACCATTTATTAGATCTAAAATAGAAAAATTAATGAAAATTTTGAATTAAAAACCTTAATTTCCCACTCAAACCCTAAAAAGTGGTCACCCGACACTCATACGCCACTTGTGGCATATGGGTCCCACTTAGGGGGACTCATACGCCCAAGGTGGTATATGAGTGCCACCCTAGTTTTATGAGGTGAGCAAATGTCAAGGTGTTATAAAATTAAATGCCTTTGTTGATTTTGTTGGGATTTCAATTGAAATAAGCCTTGGGATCCGAAATAAAGGGTCGTAGGGGCCTATTAATGATGATATAAAGGGTCATGAATGCAAGTGTACTAAAATGGGTCCTAATTAAGTGTGAAATTGTACCATCTCCAAAAAGGGAGTACAATTCCCTACACTATATTTCCCCCACTTTAGTGCCCATATGACTCTACGTGCATATGCTAGCTAAAGGAATCCAAACAATAACTTGATTTCATAAAAGGATACTCATATGGATTCATTTGTAAACATGGGAGAATGAAGCCCCCATTGTAGCTATCTGCAAAACCATAGTGTTAGGAACCACATCCTACAAAACCAATTCATTAATCATTCAAAAATCCTCTTATCTAACTTTCTTTCCGAAATCAAATTCGAGGGTAGATGTATGCCCCCCCTTGATTTCACTTGCTTTATGAAGGTGGAATCAAGGTGGTAGTGTAACTGCATCAAATTGCATAAGTTATATCATAGGTATTTCCAAGTACCATACCACATAGTGATAGATATTTGATGAGAATAGGAGCGTAATCACGAATCCAACACAACAAATGGCATTGAAAACAGAGCTCTCTAGCCCCCAATCTACTAGTTTGAATGGAGAGGCACTTTTAACCCTAATATGCAAATGACCTAATTTGAACATATATAAGAGTAAAATGTGGAGTAATTTGTAATCATTTTGTCTTTTACCTTCTTGTAGCTTAATTTCGGTGGAGAGAGAGTGAGAATGCCAAGCGTACGAGCATATGCGCCTCTGAGACTCGATAGCCTACGCGAGGAGGTAGCGCGAGGCGACCTTTAGCATCCGGTTAGTGGATTCTTCTCTACCTTAGCTTTGTTTTAACACATTTATCTTATGTTTTATGCACTTTTAGATAGATTTAGGAGCCTAGATTAAAAAGTTGCAAAGCGTCCCTTTTTTTGCAAAGTGTCACTTTTTTCGCAAAGTGTCCCACTTTTTCATGAAGTGTCTCGTTTCTTTGCAAAGTGTCCCAAAAAAGGAATAAAGTGTCTAAGATCCTTATATAAGTACCCTAGAGCAAATTTAGCACATGTTTTGATCATTGATGCATAGATTTGAGATTTTAGAATGCTTATAGGAGATATTTTTGCTTTTTTTGTTAGATTCCTCCTCGGTCGCGACAACGTCTTGGTGGCAGATTATTCTGTTGGTTATGAGACTCAGTCGCAACACTATCAGAGGAGGATACACAAAAATTATAAGCTATGTGGATATATTGGGTGTATCTTATGCCACCAATGATATACCATGATGTCATGCTAATGGAATTAGCAGAGAGGTGGGACGCATATACCTACACCTTTCGTCTACCAATTGGTGAGATGACGATCACTCTATAGGATGTACATCACATTCTTTGAGTTCCCATTTGAGGCGAGATTGTTAATTTCATAGAGGACTGTACATACAGGTAGATGAGGGAAAAAGTATAGTATTGTCTTGGAGGATTGGTTCAAGATGAGATCATGGGGCCGCATATTGAGTTATAATTCTATGCATGATCACCACTTGTGAGATGAATTATGATCTTCACTGTAGCACTACTACGAGTCCCAGATGGTCAGGGAGCACACCTGGATGGAGGCCTAGTTCACATGATACAGGAGATGGAGCATTGCAAGACCATTTATGCATGGGGTTGTAGCATGCTTGAACATTTTTACTATGATTTAGGATGGTTCATGTACCATGAGGTTGAGAGCATAGTGCATTATAAACTTCTACAGGTTTGGTGCCTAGAGCATATCACATGCACTAGGCCGACAGGATTTTCGTCTATATGTGCCCTAGGATATCCACGCTCCTTTAGTTATCCACTGAGATGAGCGTGGCAGTAGGGGATATCCATGCTCCTTTAGTTATTTGATCTTTAATGGAGGTAAATGAAGTGGTAAATACTGCATTAGCATTGAAACTAACAAACTTTGCAGCTCTCAATCACTTGGACACTTGGAAAATTTAATTGAGATGTGACATCCTTACCGAAATGATTAAGTAGGTGATATGAATAAGTATTATTCATATTAACCTACATACATTTTATTCTTTTCCAAACTTCAAATACCATGCCTTGTCTCAATTTTTTTCCAAACATGTCTTCTTGAATAATTATAAAACTCTTTCAACAAATCCTAGAATCTTATAAATTTTCTTGATAAACGTGCAAAGCATGGGGAACATGGATGTATGTATAACTTTTGCCATATTTTCTCATGAAATCTTGCCACATTGTTAATAATAGCATTACAACCAAAACCCAAAAATGTAGCTCCATTTTGATTGAGTAAAACTTCAAATTTCCATAATTTGACTGATAAAAATAGAATCTTTAATATCTCAAAAAAGGAGAGGTGAGTTGGTGCAAAAATAGGCCAAATTTGACATAATACCATTAATATTATCCATATAAAATGAATTTGTATCAACCTTCATAGATTTTAAAATTTAATTGTTTTTGCTAATCTTGGTAGGTTGCATCATTGTTCCCGAGGGTTTTGACACAATTGACGATTTTGCTTCAAAATGGCAAGATTCTCAACATTTGCGGATGATTGGAGATAATTTTGACTAGGAGGCTCATAGTTTAAGGATTTTGACCCAAAAATTTAAAATTTGTCAAGTTTAAAAATGGGGCTAACGCCTACATAGTAAAATAACCAAAATGATGAACCTTTGAAAAGTTTTAAATTATGGCGTATGGGAATTAAGTGTGTTAAAATTTTAAAGTGGTTCTTCTATGGTGTGATTGAGTATGCATACAAAGTGAAAATAAATATTTTCCAAGACTATCACCAACTATCATAACACTAACTTACAACTACTGGAGTTGGAATTAGAAATTGATAAGACATTGGACAAGCTATACTCAAATTAGACGATTAGGATGTGTAAGTCAACAAACTAGGAAATTAACTAAGTAAATTTCTTTTTTGGGGAAAAATATAATATATACTAAGACAAAATAAAGTACAATAGTATCAGAAATATTTCTAGATGGTCATAGCCATAACAACAAATAAAAGAAGAAAATCCACCAAGGATTCTCACAAAACCAAAAGATAGAGAAAACTAAAGAAATACATCTTTGACCACACCTCACGATCGACAACCTCATTCTTCTTAAGTGAATTATTCTAGTACTCATCAAGAATTTGAAGAAGCAACTAAGATTGAGCATTATCCAAATCATTCCAACTTTCCACCTTCCAACCAGACTCTAATTCTAAGGTCCAATTAGCTAAGCAATCAATAGCTTTATTCCACTCCTTAGGAATGTGAACAAAGGATATAACTTCAAATTTCACACCCAATTTTTTTTTCTTAGCTACTATATATGCTAGTTTCCATGACGAACACTGGAAATTTCCACTATTTAGGAGGGAAACTAGTATCATAGACTTTCCAGGTCGTACACTCAACATCAACCCACACTTGAGGGAGGTTCTGATGAGCGGGAGAAGGAGTTCAAGTTTGAACCAGGGTGATGGTGCATCTGAGGGAGGTTTTTATGTAGATGAGGATGATGATGATGATAGGGTTGCAGTTTTTCATCCTTTTGTGGCCTACGACCTTGAAGGTGTGGCTTGTCTGACGTTTGGGCAATAGTGGGTTTGTTGTTTGCGGGTAGGTGTGGGTGTCCTTTTTGGATGGCCCTATTTTCTTTCTCTTTGGCTCCTTCATGTGTTTGGATAGATGTTTTGTTTTTCAATTTTCCTCATCCTTGTGCTTGCAATGTTTTCCTTTCACTGAGTTCCAAGTGGTTGAAGGTGCTCATGAATCTTTTTCACATGGAGCTTTGCTGAAATGGTAGAGTGGTCTAGGCAGGGTATGGCCAGGCTCCTTTTCGTATATACTCATTTTGTGGGGGTATGTCCTTTTTTTGGATCTCGGTTGCACTTGTGTCTCAGGTGATGTTGTTGTTGTTGTGGAGCCAGCGCTTGTGGGATTTGGGGATTTGGGTCCCTTGGCTTTCTTTGGCGTTGGTGTTCTGTTTGAGCCAATGGGTTAGGTTTTTGTACTAGCTATGGTGCTATTTTCTGAACCCCTTTAGGATTATGCATCGCTTTCTTTTGATGGGGTTTTTTTTCTTTGATAAGGAGGTCTTCTCTTTGCTTCCCTCAAGTTTCTATTGGTGGTCTATTTTCCATGCCTGGATTTGGCAGAAGAAACTCTTGCCTGGGTTGTTGGTTGTCCTGTTTTATGCTTTAAATATGGTTGTTGGGGGTTGTTTGAAGCTCTTCTTTTCATTCCAGTTATGCATGTGGTTGTGTGACCTGTCAATTGTGGCTCTCCCAGAGATGGTGAAGCTTACTCTTTTGCAGGGAGTTTTTCAATGGCTAGGGAGGCATGTTGATTTGGTCTCTTGTTTTGGGGCTTTGATTTGGAAGAAAGTTTGGTTCCTATTGGGGAGGATTTTGGAAGTGGAGGTTGCCTCTACTTTATCTCTTTATTGATGTTTTCCCTTGTTCTTTTTTTTTGGATGTTGGTTGGGTTAATTTTATTGCTTTTCTTGAATACCTAGATTTATGTTAACTTTTGGGGAGCTTTGTGTGGGGTTTTCCCTGAGCACATTTGGTTATATTGGCTCACCCTTATTGTTGTTTCTTGGATGGTGGATGGGTTTCTTTTCATACTTTATTTGAACACCCAGATGAGTTTAATGTTTAAAGATGTTATGGTGGTTTTGTTGTCCAAGCCTCATTTTATGTTACACCTTTTGTTCCGGTTGTTGGGCTTTCCAAAGGATGGTATGGGTACCTTTTCTGCTAGAGTGTTGGCTTTCTCCTCATATCCTATTGAGGTGGATTTCACTCCTATGGAGGTGGAGGTTGAATTTGTTATAGATTTCAGGCTTTGGTGGAAAAGATGGTCATAACATCCTCTCCAAAAGAGGGGAGTTCCCTCCTTTAGAGCTGGAGAGCGAGTTGGGTTCCCGACTTGGCAGACATCTTTTGCTTCTACCCAATCAGATTTTTGTTGCTAGGTTGTGTTTGTACCTGGCTAATCATGGTAGTTTTTTAGGTTCAAGGTCCTTGAAAAACCTGGTTAAGGGTTTAAGGTCCCTTCAAAACCTTTGGGTTTAAGGGCCTAGTAAAATCTTGATTGTAATAGGTTAATAGGCTTTTGGCCTTACATTTCTTTGTGCAGCCTATGTTGTCTTGCTTTATTCTTGGTGTTGTTGCTAAGGGGCTATTGATGGTATATGGATTATCTTTGTTGTAGCATGATTCTCTTGGATAGGGTTTCGGGTCCCTTCAAAACCGTGTTGTAATGGGTTTTGGGTCCCATCAAAACCTATTTTACATTAATCAAAAACTAGTATC
This sequence comes from Sequoia sempervirens, assembly GCA_007258455.2. Taxonomy (NCBI): domain Eukaryota; kingdom Viridiplantae; phylum Streptophyta; class Pinopsida; order Cupressales; family Cupressaceae; genus Sequoia; species Sequoia sempervirens. The sequence goes on along the minus strand of VDFB02264077.1, from coordinate 208,001 downwards.
ATAGAATCAATCTCACAAATTAAATTTTTCCAACCTTTTTCCAAATCTCTTTCAAGTGCAAAAATAAGTATCAATGCTTCCATTTGGTTATTTGAACGAATTCCCATGTAAATAGAGAAGAAGAATTGAGTCAAGCTTGCATTATCTTGGCCAATACCACCAATCCTGGATTACCTCTAGAGGACCCGTCAATATTAATTTTAGGAAAATCATAGGGAGTGCAAGGACACTTGATCAATTCGCCTTCCTGGAATGGAAAAATCTAGAGCCTAACATAGCCTATGAAGAAGAAGAAAAGGAGATACCCAAAAGATTAACAAGATAAATATCTGATAAAGAAAGAGGGACCTCATCAAAGGATTTAGCCTCAATGGCATCCTTAAATATAAGCTCTTAATTTTATGCCAAATTTGAATGACTACAATATGCATATCTTGAAATATATTCCAATTTCTCTCTAACTAGAATTTCCAAACAATAAAGGAGGAGCCAATATCCCATGTAGATAGAAGGAAATAATTTGAAGTAGGGGCCTACATTATTCCAAAATTTTAACAAAGAAGAAGCATGAATATAAGGACTATTTTAGAGAATCCACCAAAGCTTCCATATCTCCATAGAAAAGGGACACTAAAAATATATTATTTGTATATTCTTCATTAATTTCATAGAGAAAAAATGGAAGGCCCATGGAAACCTCTCTTGTGAATATTCATTGAAGTGAGGCGTTTATTCTAACTCAAAGTCCACATTAAAAATTATACTTAGGCCAACCAAATTTTTTTTAGATTATTTTCCACCAAAGGAACTCAATGTACCTATCTTTTTGCATCTCTAAAGAAATGTAACTAGAAGGAACTAAATAATCACCTTTGGTATTATGAACCCAAGCAATAATATATGTCTCCTCCAAAGAGAAATATGGTCTAGAAGCCAAGATTACAGTGAGGGAATTTTTATCCTCAAAGGAACCTCCACTATGTCAACTTTCAGGCTCCTTCCAACCTTGAAAAAAAGACTTCCTCATAGAATAATTATGCTAAAAATTATCCATCGTAAACCATCGTTCCTCCAAAAATATATCACAAAGAGATTAGAGTTGAGGAAAATAAGAGATGATAGGATGATGATTGTCTCGAGAATCATCCCCAATTAAAGCATTGCTTCTTTATTAATGATTGAGAGCAAACCTTTCTTTATAAGTGAAGCTCCTAGTGCTCCAAATCATAGAACCTTCCCCACTCAAATCCATTTGTGGGATCTCTTCATTTTTCACCCCTCCCAAATATTTAAAATTGAGGATCCCAACCCATGGTTGAGCTGGATGTATATGCCATATCCAATATACTTTGGCTACCAATTTTTGACAATTGAACTTAGCTTGACAAAAACCTCAGCTACCCACTCTATTTGATCTACAAACTTGGTTCCAACTCACTAGAATATAGTTTTGAGAATTCAAATTTCCTTCACAAAGAAAAATCCTAGAGAGAGCGTCAATCTTCTTGAGAAAACTCTTGGGAGTAGCTAAAATAAAAATATAAAGATAGGAAAAAACTGCAAAATAAATTTTAAAAGGATCACTCTGTTAGGAAGGGATAGCCACCAGAAGGTCTAATGATTCATCCTCATTCAAAATTTATCAAAAATATTGTTCCAATACTCTCTTCTACGATTACTGGTAGAGCAGGGAATTCCGAGATAATCCACAGGTAAGCTCCCAATTTGGAAATGAAGAATAACTTCAATTCTATGTTGAATATCCTTTGGCATGTTGAAGAAAAAATACTATATTTATCCTCATTAATTATTGGCTTGAACTAGATAAGTAGATATCTAAAACACTTCCAAAAGTGATTGCTTCATCAATTTTAGCAATCCCCTTCAAATTTGTATCATCAACAAATTTCAAATGCATTTGTGAGTCAAGATTTTAGTTTTAGGACCGGCCTTGAATAAACCCTCCCATTTTGTGATATTTCAAAAATCCACCTGTAGTGTTGGAAAATGTACACCTTTACATTTTCACACTATGTTTGGGTCCCTTAATTAAATTGGACTTAATTAAGCCTCTAATTGGCCCAATTATGCATTTGAAAGCCTAATTAATCCCATTTTTCAAAAGGGAAACTTGTATTAAACAATTGCAAATATTAATTAAATTTCCTTAGAGATTGAGTGTCCTATATTTAGGTCTTGGGACCCATTCGCCCAAGCATGAATGGGTCCTCCTTAAGTTGAGGATCTCAAATTTTAATATGTTTTTAGCGACATTTTTATGATTCAAATTCAAGTTGCAATTTTTGGATTATGAATTTTATTGTTGGGAAATTAGAAAAACACCTATAAATACATAGTTATTTTATCAATTCAAAACATCTAGCAAGAGGGAAACTTTCACAAGAGAAAATATTATTGTCAAGAGCATTGAATAGCAGATTTCTTAGTCATCTATAACATCATTTCAAGATCCTATCATGATTTCAAAGTTTATGTGTGTTCATGCATGTTTCTAGAGCTAACATTATGATGTAGATTTCAAGTTTCAAGTCAAGATTCAAGCATCAAGATCAACATCCAATCAAGCCATTCATGCAAGATTAAGACCTTGGAGATATGTGTTAGACTACAATCCTCTAATGGTTTTCATTCAAGGTTTTGGTGAGTTGCAATATAGCATTGCTCATTCATAATTCCTTCCATTCATGTTTCATTTCATTTCAAGGTTTAATTACCAAAACGGGGTTTGACCAAGGCAAACCTCTATTCACCAAAAACAAACAATTTTTCCCTCTTTGGGTTTGCAGATTTGTAAGTGAAGAAGGATTGAAGATTGATCAAAAGTGCAATTTTGCAAAGTTGTCAAGACATGGAAACTCAAATCCCGAATTTATTTTTGAATTTTCAATAGTGAAACCTAGGGGGAACAGAAGCTAAGTTCCATCTCTAGAGGACCCCAAAAGTTGAGCAGAAAAACCCTACAAAGACTCATTCACCCTAGGGTGAATCTATCCCAAGAGGACACTCAGCAAAAGCTTTTGATGACAAGTACATAAAATATCACCCTTCTCAAATCTACCGGAAGTTGATTGTTTCTATTTCTGTTATGTTTTAAATTGATGATTCAAGTAGTACAATGCATAATTGGATTCATTTAGTATTTTCATTTATCTCCCAAAAGTGAATTTCAAGTTGATTTACCCCATCCTCAATCATAAGAAAAATAGCAAGATATCCATTAAGATTGACTCACCTAAGGGTTAAAAGTCAACCTTATCCTAGGGGATCTCTTTTTCCTAATGAAATAAGGAAGATAGGCCCACACACACCATTTCCCATCCATTTTGATGAACCTATTTTTCTATGTTTCATTTTGGTGAACCTAACATTGTACATCTAAAATTATGAAATTGGAATCCATTCAAACCCTAGATCTAGGATTTTCAATATTTTGCATTTCATTTAGGGTTGTTAAAATTGCATTAGTTTTCATATCATTTAGGGTTTTAAATTTGCATTTTTCATTATTTAAAATCTAAAAAATTAGAAAAATTGTATGCATATTACATTGATTTTGCATAGTACTTGCATATTAGTGTAATTTCAGTCATTTACATTAGAAAATTTAGTCAAAACTGCATTCAAAAAGTGTCATATTTGTTCACTTTTTTAATTTATTGCACTTGCATTTAGACACCAAAATTTGGAAAAAAAATTCACAGAAACCACAGTTTACAACTTGGAACAAAGAACACAAACAACAACTCAAAATTTGCATTTTTCATTTTTTATAACCCTGTACAAGGACCCATTTTCCCTTGGGAAAATGAGTCCTTGAGGGCACATCAGAACCAATTTTTCTGAGCATTTTTTTGGTCCTCTGCACCTCCCAAACCTATTGGTAAACCACTATTTCAGTCTAAGAATTTTTGAGAATTTATGTTTTATGCATTAGGTCTAATCATCCATTTAGTGGTCATTTTAAATCATTTTATTTCAATATTGAAAATCATCAGATCTGTAGGATAGTTTTTTACATTTCTAAAGCATTGCATAAGTTGGATAGATTACTTTTCATGTTAGCATGTTTCCTTTTCAAAGATGTGGTTTTGACATGGTTTAAAAATGGATTTCATAAGTACAACATCCCTTCTTATGAGTTCAATTTAGGGAAAATAAATGAGGTCATTAAGAAACATGTTAGCCATCCTCCCACTATTTTTCCTAGTTATGAGAATATCTTAGTGCAAGAGAATCAAACCGTTGACACATTTCTTAATATCACCTTTCCTATCCTTCACTCAACCCCTACTATCTCTCCCATTTGTGAGGATGTTTTGATACAAGAGGATAAACGTATGGATAATCATGAAAACCATAATGTTCTCTCGATACCTCTCCTACTGGTGAGGAAGGTATCCTGGTGAAAGAAGATACAATCATTGAGAATCATGAAAGTCTTGTTTGTCCCTCTCCATCTACTTCTCCCACTTGGGAAGATATTATGACACAAGAAGATGAGATCATTGAAACATTTCTTAACATCACTTTACCTAGTCTCCATTCATCTCCCAACATCCCTCCCACTCGTGAGAATGATTTAGTGGAAGAGGATACAATCAAGGACAATCATGACAATCACATTCGTTCTTCTCCCAATATCTCTCTTATTTGTGGAGAGGATATTTTTGTGTTAAAATATCCAATCATTGAGATCCATGACAATCCTATTTTTTTCTCTTCCCCTACCTCTCCTACTTTGGAAGACATTATTCGACAAGGGGATGTAATTATAGATAACCATGATAATCATATTTGTTCTTCTCCAAATATCTCTCCTATTTGTGAAGAAGATATTTTGGTGTTGGAAGATCCACTCATTGAGAATCATGAGAATCTTATTACCCCCTCTCCCAATGCTTCTCCCACTTGGGAAGATATAATTTAATAAAAGGATGCAAATATTGGTAAGCAAGAAAATCATAGTTTTTCTTCTCTATATACCCCCCTACTTATGATGAAGTTAGCTTAGAAGATCCAACCATTGAATTTCATGAAAATATTGTTTGCTTCTCTCCTAAAAACTCTCCTATTAGGGAAGATATCATGGTGCAAGAGGATGATAGCATTGATACATGTATTTCACACAATAGTAATGTTTCTTCCTTAGATGAAGATAATGAGGTGACATTAGACTCCCCTTCACTAAAAGATCATCACAATAAGGATAAATCTTTTGAGGTTATGAACATTAGATCTACCTTGAGTCCTCTAATCATTAGACCTCCTAAAATTCCTTTAATTATTGAACCTCCTAAGCCTCAACTTATCCTCTAGATCCACCCTCACAACAACCACAAGTCCAAAACAAAAAATGTGCTTATCCTAAGACCACCTCAACACAATGTTTCACAGCAACCGAGTTATAATACCATTGCTCACACATATAACACAAGGAATAATAGGAAACCACAAACCATACATAATTCATTACCATTACCTCAACCTATTTTGCTTATTGCTTCTCATTTTCCTTTACACAGTGGAAAGGAGTATGATCTTGTGGAACAACTCAAAAACACTCCTACTAATATTTCTTTATAGGATCTTATTCAAGATTCACCTAATTACCATAACATGATTCAAAGTTCTTTACAACAAGTTTTTATCCCTCCTAGTGTGCAACCAAATGATGTAGCAGCCTTGATTCAAGGTATGAACTTGATCAACTTAGACATTACCTTTCATCAAGATGAGTTACCTCCATTAGAAGTACAAAAACAAAATGAAGATTTCATGATAATGGTTGTCATTAATAAGTATGGGATAAAATGAACTCTCATTGACAATGGTTTGACACTCAATATTTGTAGTGTAATCCTTCTTGATAATATTAGAGTGGACAAGAGTCAAATTCAGCCCAATAATCTGTCTATTCGTGGATTTGATAATGTGGGAAAACAACCACTTTGTGTAATAACATTGCCTATTAGAGATGGAAAGGTCACATTGCAAACTCCTATGCATGTCATGCCTAAATATCTATCATAAAATCTCCATTTGGGTAGACCATGGATCCATGAAATGAATGGGTTACCTTCAACTCTTCATCGTTTAATAAAGTATGTCTATAACAAGTTTTACACAATCAAGGTTGACCCTCACCCAAAAAGTTATTTACACACTGAGAAAGATAAGGAAATCCTTTGAAAATATTGATACCAACTTCAAAAGTAGATCTCATGCAAGAGGAACAAAAAGATAACAATATTGAAAAAGTTACAAAGTTATTGGATGATGATTTGGGTTCATTGGATTTCACACCTACATTCATAGGAGAATACAAGATTACACACAAACCAGGAAAAGAGAAAGAAACAAGCATAATATCCACACAAGATGAGTCATAAAAAGCATGTGAGTCCACAAATTTTAGCAAAGAAGAGGAAAACACAAGTTATACATCCACATATGAAGAGTGTGATCATGAGAAACTACCAAATCCAAAAGAAATGGAAAATATTTATGGAAGAGGTTATGATCTTTTGAAACAACTTGGTTATAGTGGAAAAAGATGTGGTACTATAGAACAAGGTATTTTTTTCCCTATAGAGCCTTACACACAATAAACAACTATTGGTATTGGTTATTGTCCTTCGAAAGAAACGAAAGCATCAAAAAAGAATTCACTCAATACCAACACTATTACAAAAGATTCTTCTAAGACAACTTTAACCTCGGTGCACCCTAAACTAATAGATACTACATGTGGGAATATCTCATTTGATATGCATCAAATTGATACTTTTTCTACTCATTGTAATCAATAAAATTAGTTGCTTCTCCTTGCCATGTGGTAGTTGTACAATATCATAGCATATTCACTACCATGCATGAGGGCATAAACTTGGCTTTATGCAATCATATTTCCTTTTGCAAGAAGTAGCATATCATCATTCATTTTCAACTCACCTTTTTCCCTCAAGGGGCAAGGGGTTAGGGAGCCTTGTCCTAGTGTGGAACTTGTTGTTTCCTCTTTTGGCTAGTTGTCTACCTTCCATGTATATATAAGAGGAAGATTGGGATGTGCACGACATGCCTTAAGTTGGCTCACATGTGACTTAATTTTCTATGTTATCTTTAGCATTGTATTTTGGGGCAACCTCATTTCCATGACGTAGCTCTATCTTGGAAACATATATTTTACATAGGGCTTTCCAAATAAAGATCTCATGTGTTGGCATTTATTTGATCTACTTTAAAGTAATTGCTCATAGCGCAGTGTTTAGCAATTTCTTTAAAGTGGGGGCATATGAGTCCCCGCTCATTGTTCGCTTCAAAGTGTGGTCTTCTTATTTCATATGATGTGTCTTCTTGGTGGTAACATTAGGTTTGATGTTCCTCAAGAGTGTGACCTTTCTTGGCATATGACATTCCTCTTAGTGGTAATATTATGGCTTGCATTCCCTAAGTTGTGAATCTTCTATCCTTGACTAGTCCTCTCTTGGTGACATTAACCACGATGTTCCCTAAGGTGAGACCTTTCATGAACCAAGAAAAACCCCTTTGAATAATCTATCCTATTGTATTTAAAATGGCCATCAAGCATAACACAACTTGCCTGTTAGTGGAACCTTTATGTTTTTATAGCCACCAAACATAACGCAACTTGCTTTCCAATGGAGCCTTCTTTTTCATGAGTACCTAGCATAACACAACTTGCTAGCCTTATCAAAGTTATCAGGAGGTATAACTTTGGTATGGTTAGTACATGGGAGCCTACAAACCTGACATGACTTTCCCATTAGCCACCCTTTTGGGGCTCACCTAGTGGACAACAGAGTTCACTAGCCTATGTCAATATATTGTGTTTGTATAGTGGATATGTTTCCACTTGTGAACATTATTTTTTGGAAAAACAGCTAAGGCTTGATCTATACCTCTTAGGAAAATAGTTGAGGCTTGATCCACCCTTTTCTCTTTTCTCTTTGCATCAATTTTAGCATTGTATGCTTGTGTATCTTGTCTTGATGCTTCATTTCATACATTCATGTGTGTCCCTTTGTGCTTATGTTGGTTTTCCATGGTATCTTAGACCCTGTGGGCTTGGCCACCTCCTTGATCTTTGCCACCCTATCCCATCAACATCTATACACTTGGACCCCTCGATGCATATTTGTCTACTTTAGTGTGAGTTTAAGCATAGGGATCATCTCTCACTAAAGTGGGGGCTAAATTTAGTGTCAAAAAGTGTACACCTTTACATTTTCACACTATGTTTGGGTCCCTTAGTTAAATTGGACTTAATTAAGCCTCTAATTGGCCCAATTATGCACTTAAAAGCCTAATTAATCCCATTTCCAAAAGGGAAACTTTTATTAAAAAATTGCAAATATTAATTAAATTTCCTTGGAGATTGAGTGTCCTAGATTTAGGTCCTAGGGCCCATTCACCCAAGGGCGAATGGGTCCTCCTTAAGTTGAGGATCTCAAATTTTAGTATGTTTTTAGCAACATTTTTATGATTCAAATTTAAGTTTCAATTGTCAGCTTTTGAATTTTAATTGTCGGGAAATTAGAAAATCACCTATAAATACATAGTTATTTTATCAATTCAAAACATCTAGCAAGAGGGCAACTTTCACAAGAGAAAATATTATTGTCAAGAGAATTGAAGAGAAAATTTCTTGGTCACCTATAATAGCATTTCAAGATCCTATCATGACGTCAAAGTTTATGTGTGTTTATGCATGTTTTGGAGCTAAAATGGTGATGTAGGTTTCAATTCTCAAGTCAAGATTCAAGCATCGAGATCAACATCCAATCAACCCATTCATGCAAGATCAAGACCTTGGAGAGATGTGTTAGACTACATCCCTCTAAGGGTTTTCATTCAAAGGTTTGGTGAGTTGAAACACAACATTGTTCATTCATCATTCCTTCCATTCATGTTTCATTTCATTTCAAGGTTTAATTACCAAAATGGAGTTTGACCAAGGCAAACTCCCTTTCACCAAAAACAAACAATTTTTCCCTCTTTGGGTTTGCACATTTGCAGGTGAAGAAGGATTGAAGATTGATCAAAAGTGTAATTTTACAAAGTTGTCAAAGTTGTCAAGACATGGAAACTCAGATCCCAAATTTATTTCTAACTTTCTGACAGTGAAACCTGGGGAAAACAAAAGCTCAAATCCATTTCCAAAGGACCTCGAAAGTTGAGCAGAAAATCCCTACAAAGACTCATTCACCCTAGGGTGAATCTGTCCCAGGAGGACACTCAATAGAAGCTTTTAACGATAGGTGCATAAAATATTACCGTTCTTAGATCTATCAGAAGTTGATTGTTTTTATTTCTATTATGCTTTAAACTGATGATTCAAGTCTTACACTGCATAATTGGATTCATTTAGTATTTTTCATTTATCTCAAAAAAGTGCATTTCAGGATGATTTACCCTATCCTCAATCATAAGGAAAACAACAAGATCTCAATTAAGATTGACTCACCTAAGGGTTGAAATTCAATCTTATCCTCGGAGATCTCTTTTTTCTAATGAAATAAGGAAGATAGGCCCACACACACAATTTCCCATCCATTTTGGTGAACCTATTTTTCTATGTTTCACCACCTAAGCCTTCAACCATTAAAATAAAAACATAAGGAGACAAAGGATCTTCGTCTCTAAGACCTTTGAAAGCCAAAAAAAGAAAAGGTTTGTCATTGATCAAAATAGAAAAGGAAGATGATGTAACACAACTCATGACCTAATCTATCCAATATAAATAAAATCCAAAAGTTGATAGGATATTGTGAATAAAGGACCATTTTACCTTGTCATAAGCCTTAGACAAGATGAGATTTATGAACATAGCCTTTTTCCTTATAAGTGGTTAGAATGAATTGTTTTGTAGCTACCACAATACTATCTAAAATTTGACAACCTTTCACAAATCCCCCTTTCTCGAGAGATATTAGAGAAGATCAACACTTCTTTAATATTTTTACAATAATATTAGTGATAATATTATAAGTCACATTGTAGAGAGAGATAGTACATAAGAGATCCAATGAAGAGGATCCCTCTTTCTTGGGGATTAGGCAAGAAAAGTAGAGTTGATAGATTTGAGCATTTTTTTATTTTCCTGTGATTTTCTAACCACCTCTAGTAAGTCAAACTTCAAAATCTCCAAAAAGACTTGGAATAACTCTATAGGAAAACCTTTGGGTCTAGGAGCTTTACCTTTCATCATTTGGAGCACAACTCTTTCTAGCTCATCCAAATAAATGGTAGCTAAGAGAAGCTTATTCATGAGTTTAGTCACCAAAGGAGGAATGCAATCAAGTATGAACTCCCTTTCTATGGCATGAGAATCATGGTCAATAAATAAAGAGGAAAATTTCCTAACAAACTCCTTGGAAATATCATGAAAAGATGACAAATATTCACCTTGAGCTGACGAAAGAGAATTAATAACATTACTTCTCTGATATTTCACATAATTATGAAAAAGGAAGTGTTTTTGTCACCTTCTTGGAGCCACTCTATACTAGATTTTTATTTCCAAAAAAATATTCCCAAAGGTATAATTCCACAATCTCTTTAGAACAAAAAGATTCCTCTTTTAATAGATCCTTTGTCATGCCTTCCTCTTTAATTTGGAAAGTACTATTCTCTAGCTTCTTTTGAAGAAGAGATTTTTCTTGAAAATTATTCCCAAAAGAGTACTTGTTCCATTTTTAAGCTTGTATTTGATAAATTAAAGACACTTAAAAAAGGAATACATGGTAGTACCAAAATTAGGCTTCCCTTCAAACCACCAGATCTCCATGAGATTGAAAAAAAATGGGTCCCAAAGCCACATGAGTTGGAATTTTAAATGGAGGGTGCTTTGGGAGCAAAAAAGTTGAGGAAGAGAATTTGATAGATTAGTGATCAAAACCCTTCCAACCTAAAATTTCTAAAAAAGAAACCCATCTATTGCCAACCCAATGCTTAGGGACTAGAAACTTGCCAAGCCTTTTTGAAATTGAGTCATTCCCAATTCTCCTATTAATCCAAGTGAAGGTTCTATTTCTTGGTACCACATCCACCAAATTAAGAAAAATAATGTTCTCCCTCAACAAGTTAGAAGATGAACTAAGTCTTGAAATACCTTTTTTCTCATTCATATTTTCTATTACATTAAAATACCTTACTAAAATTCAATGGAAATAAGTCAATGAAGCACAAATAAATATAATATGAGACCATAGTAGGACTTTACCTGTGAAATTTGAGGATGCATACACATTAGTGAGTAAGATAGTTTCTCCAGTATCAAAACATGAAACCACCATTGAAATTGACTTTCTTCTCCCCAAGCACCAAGAAAGGGTAATACTATGAGGGTTCCAAAAACAAGCCAACCCTCCACTATTACCAAGTACCCTAATACATAAACATTGAATATCTTTCCAAATCCTAAAAGAAATACCTACCATCTCTTCCATAGACAAATTTGTTTCTTGAATAAAAAATAGTATTCAATTTATGTTCACATATAAGGTCATGGGCATATTTTTATTGAGGGATGCTATTCAAAACCCTAGCATTCTAAGACAACACAATCATTTCAATAAATTTCAAAAGTGAGTTTCAATAGTCTGAATGAAACCCACTTTTACTAATAGCTCTCCTATCAATTTAACCTCTTCATGATCCTTTTTCCTTCCTAATTTTGAACCCTTATCCATACCTCCTTTCTTAATGTTCTTTTTTTGAATACCTAACAAGAGGGAGGCTTTATTTTTTTCTTCATCTCTTGACCTTGAATCATGGATAGGATTAGTTGAGTTAGTAATTTTTTTTATTCCTCCCGAGTCAAATTCAGTAGGATGGGGTCAGACCCCCCTCTGTGTTTCCAATACTTCTTGTTTCCTAATCTCTATTTCTAGTTCATGCATCTCCTTTCAAAAATTAGAGTTATCATGCTCCATTAAATATGTGTCTTCAATATTTTCAAAATCCTCAAAACTATCTTTTGGATCTTTCTATTTGTCTGTAGACACCACCCCCTAGATAAAAGAAGTCTCTCTAGGCATAGGGATTTATAGATCCATTTTTGACTCATTATATTTCTCAAGAACGTCAAACCTATTGTTAATGAATTTTTTGGGTTTTCCCTCCTTTTCTAAATCACATCTTCCCCTTATTTTAAGGTTTAATAGGAATAAAACCATTTGAGTCTGATTCTTATATGGATTTACCTTTGAATACCACCTTGATAGCATGATCTTTGGAGGAGGTTGTGATACCTCAGGATTATTTTTTGGATAATTATTTTGTCAATATTTGTATCATGACATGTTCAACATTGAAAGGGTAAGGCTTCATAATCTATATGTTGGACCCATTGCATGTTTCCTAGCTTTATTTCTAAAGAATCATACAAAGGGTTATTTAAATTAATTTCAACACATATGTAAGCATAGGTAGTTACCTTCCTTTATAAAGTATAATGCAAAGGATCCAAAGGCTTCTCAATAACATTTGTAATAGATTAGAGGATATAAAACCTCCAGAATGTCATAAGAAGATGAAGAAATTGAACCCGAACTAGAATATTAGATAGAATCTCTTCCAATGGATCAAAACCCATATGCCTATGCCAAGGTTTAATGAAAATACCCACTTTATTGTGGAAGTATGGACCCCCTTTGTAAACCATATTCGATCTAAAATTATTGAACAATAACAAATAAATAATAATTTACAGTGAGGATAATCTCCATGTCACCCTCAGATTGCAAGTTTCTTCTAGTTTAATTTTCCAAGAACAACATTGTAATTTGAATACCCATAAAATTTTAGATCAAATTATTTTTTGAAAGATAAATCACATCTTCTATACCAAATTAGGGTTAATATGAAAAATTTGTTGATTCACACTTTTTTCCAAACAATTGGAAGATTTGACACCATTGTCCAACTTTTAATCAGATACGAAGGAATTGGTTGAATGCATGAGAAAATGAATAGCTTATTCATGAAGGGAAGATGAGGGTTCATAAAATAAAAGATCCTTTGTTAATGATAAACCAAATGAAGTGATGCAAGCACACAAAAGGATCAAGCTTTAGCAAAGAAATCCATAACAAAATAAAAACCTATGACCATAAGAACTTGTCAAACCCCAATAGATCATGCCACTACACCAAGAGCACAAAGAAAGGAAAAATTTAGGAAGAGGGGATAAAGGCTCATGTATACATGAAATTCATGGGTACCCTTAAAAACCTCAGTAACGACACTAGTCGTGAATCCCAAATGTCATCTCAAAATAATCAATAAACATCAAATTAACTAAGTATTGAAACCAAAGATTATTATTAAAAATTTGGTTATATATGCACCTATGGAATGTAGTATAATATGAATATGCTCACAATCACTTAAAAATTCTACCTATAAAATATAGAAGTCTTGGGATCAAGGGGATCAAGGCTACCCAAGACCTGATAAACAATATGATAATATTTACATATCTTGACAACATTGGATAAAGGAGGCATACTTACCTAGGGAGCAAGTGGTGCCATAATTTTATTAGGAATCTCAAAAAAGATTTTATAATCCTACAAAATGTTCACATATCAAGGAGTAGCAAAATATGTGTAATTTCATGCAAATTTATAAGGTCTTGATACATGTGACTGAAACAAATAATGTAACTTGGAATAATGGAATGGTTTCCTAGAAAATGGAAAGATGGGATCCTAAAGATGATAGGGAAGGTTGATAATAATATATAAGAGTATCCTAAAATATCTTAACTTTAGCCTCACCCACTTTGGGGTCAAGATGATTTATTATGATATTTCATATGAGATTTATAATCATAACAGAGTCCTATAGATTGATATGGACCTAGAGTAGAAAAATAGACCTAAAAATCATTTTTAAGGCCTCACATTAAGAAGGGGCAACCTACGAGGCACCCATGACCATATTTTACAACCAACAAGTGGCCTTGATGTTGTTATATTGTCACTTAAATTTTTTGGGAGAGCTTATCCATCGCTTTAAGGGGTACTTTCCTACTACAAACTATTCTAGAAACCTTAAAAAAATTGTAACTAACCTACAAGTTGACTTTGTATGTGGAAAACCTATAAAATAAATGGTTAGGAATGAATCTCCATCAATCTCTCTCCCTATGGTATTTCAAGAGCAAAACACATCAACATGATAATAATAAATATGTTGATGAACCCATATGTAATTGAATCAATCACAATAAAATCATTAACATGTAATTTTTTGTGATAATATCAATGGTGACGGAAACACTACTAAACAAGTGAGGTCTGAGAAAGGTTTTGGAAACATGGTGAAAATTCAAGAAAAAAAAATTGAGGCTTCAAAATGGACGAAGATGAAAAGGAAAAACACATAATTTTGAAACACTATGCCAAGGGTTTGATACAAAAATGGCTAACAACACTTAGATAAGGTAAAAAATTATGGGAAATACAGACAAGAACAATAGAGGGAGATGGAAAACATAACATAACTATAAAATAATATAATGGAGGATTAATGGAAATGAAGAGGGGTTGTATATTGTCTAAAAACATAAAAATGGAGGTGGGTTGATGGAGGCTTTGATATATATGAAAATATAAATCTTGTGGTTCAACAATCAAGATGGAGAGTGTGGGAGATGGAAAAATGGATCCAAATGACAAGGTAAATGGATGGGGTGGATTAGATTTATATGAGGAAGAGATATGAAGTAAATCCTACAAATTTTTTTATAAAAATATACCATTTAAAAATGAAATCCATAAAAGTAAATGGTTCACCTAATGGGAAACCCTTGAAATTAGTCATATGATGAAGATGTGTTAATATACAATGACCAAATGAAAATATCTAAGAAGTTGGGGATAAATTTAATTCATTATTGGAGTTTTTGAAGCTATGTTTGAGTGTTGTCTATGACCAAAGATAGCCAAAATAATATGAACAACATAGAATTTCTCTTTTCCTATGTGAAAATAAGGCAAAGGTGGTTTGATTTAGAAAACTTGATAGGGAAACTAGATGATGGAAACTTTTTAGTTTGGAGGCCCTATAAATTAATTATTTTACATTGCAATTTAGTAGTAGGAAATAAAACTTCAAGGTTTCCCTATCATGTGTCAAACTATGGATATTGTTTATAGGTGAGAATTAGGCTCAAATTTTTTAGAAACAATAAGCTTAAAGGTGGTCATATTATGGTGGGTGGTTACATTAATTTTAATATTAACAAGGTATACTTTGGGAAGTATAAAGTGGATATTTTAACATAGGATAGGGATAGAAATAACATTTAACGGTTTAATAAGGGGAAAAGAGGATAAATTAGAGGAAAATTATAGAGGGGGTAAGGATATGGAAAGGAGATAAAAATTAAAAGAAATAGACACATGGGAACTCTAAACAAGACCATTGAAATAAATATAAAGGGGACATGGATGATTAGGGATGAATTAGGATAGTAATGAGGGATTAAAACATGGAAAAAAATACACACAAATAAGCTTAGGCTAAAATAGACAAAAATATAATGATGAAGTTGCAAGGTGTGCAATTTTTGTTATTACATTTTGCCCCCACTTTAGTAGACTTGTGATAGATTATGGGATAAATCATTATAAAGAAAGAATATAGTAAAATACATCATGAAATGTAAAGGATAATTTATACTAAAAATGAGATATATTATCCTTCAACATAATTTTCTACTTTCATTCTTCATCTTTTACATGTTCATGTAAAGTATCCAAGGAAATCGGTCACTCTATACCAATAAAGACAACTAGGTTAACATATAAGTAGAGGAAATTAAAGGAAATTAAATCATCGCTTAGATTCAACATGTCTATATAATGAAAACTCATGACCTCTAAATATAGTTTGGAAACATGACTTGTCATTTATAACTATGTGTGGAAGCAAGCATGATCTTTTATTTTTGGTGGGAGAGATATATGAAGATCCTCTCCCTAATAAAATCATAGAATGGGAGTAATGATAGTGACCCATGTTGGATAATTGAATGGATTCCTTAGCCACAATTAAATGGAAATAATGATGAAGGTTTTCAAGGAGCCACTTGTTAAAGAGGCCAATCTAGGCCAAAGATACAATGCTAATAATGATAACTAGAAATTATAATTTCTTTGAGAATCACCCCATGGCTAAATATGGTATCAACCCTTATATAAAATAGATACTAATTTGGTGATTTGGTGGAAGCCACACTATGGCTAAAGATGGTAGCCAACCCAATGAAAACTAGATATTTTTGTCAATAGTTATAAGGTTACCACCCAATTCAATAAAGAGGCATGAATAAGCTACAATTAATGGAATAATTGATCATCATCAAGGGAAAAAGGAAATTCTCAAATATATGGAGCAAATACAATTAATGGAATAATTGATCATCATCAAGGGAAAAAGGAAATTCTCAAATATATGGAGCAAATTCAAGTGATGTTGGATATAAGACCCCCTTAATTTGTAAGGTAAAAGAGTGGAATAAATAGATCTAGCAAACATAATGTAAAATGATCAAGATAAAGTTGTCAAATATGTGATGATGATGATGAATGCAAAATGCTAGTAATTCCCCCAATAAGATCACAAGGAAAAAATTCACATAACTCTAATTATGTTACAAAATAATGATCAAGGGGAACATCAAGGTTATGGTCCCAAGAGTGGTCCAAATATGTGATAATAAAAGTGAAAGACCGCTAGGAAAGACTAGTAATGGATATAAGGATGTGGTAATGATGAAGCTCAAAAAGGAGAATATAAATATTATGTCCCCAAGGGTATCAACATGAGAAAGCTACTAGAGCATCAAGAGATAAATTATTGATGTAGTGCATAAAATGGGCATTTTAAAGTCATGCCCCCAAGGCTGGACCAAGCAATGAATCATTAAGAAATATTAAAATATAAATTCATAATAGTATTGAAAAGGGGATACCAAGGTCATTCCTCCAAGGATGATTGATAAATACTTAATATAGGTAATAAGTTATACTAATATAAGAAAAGGAGCACAAAGTGGACCAACACCAATATGTATGAATGAATCATAGATAAGAGAGGAGCCAAAATAGATGCCACAAGCTATCAAAAAATGCCCACAAAGGAAATAAAAAGATACACATGAGAAAAATCAAGGAAAAACATCAATTTCAACAAGATGGGAAATCAAATGGTTAAGAAATATATAATGCATAAATGAAACCACTTCTCACTACATGGTTGGATTCAATACTAATAATATGTAATAGAAACCAAGTGTGGATCACAATTATCTAAATGATTATAGTGGAACAAGGTTCAAAGATGTAAAAAGGTCAAAATGACAAGGTGAAAAGAGGAAAATCATAATAGAAAAAGTGGCAAAGTATATAATGAAGCTCAATAAAGATAAAAGATAACAATAGGTGAAATATCTTGTAACATTTTTAGATGACTTGGGTTAATAGATGTCAAATAAAATTCTTAATTTTATGCACTAGGTTAAATAATAAATTTTATTTTTCTATCTTCATTCTATGCTCACTTTACAAAATATAAAGTTAATGTGGTAAATATATAAATTGTATGTTAGTGTAGATGGAGAATAAAGATGAATTGTCACAAATTATTCTAAATTTTGATAATTATGGGCTTTGAAATTTGAGGGAGATGGGGGAGGATAGTAACTTTAATGGGAATTGAGAACTGGATGTGTGGAGGGAATATTCTTAAGAAGGTTTATATTTTAAATTCATTAGCATTAAATATTTTTTTGGCCTCCATAATACACCCCTATTCTTTAAGAATTAAGGAACCTTTTGTCTAAATTTATTTTGTTTTTTATTACTAGGTTTTAGATAGAATCATTATGTGGGTTTGATTCCAATTTTACCATAATTTTCGAGGGGTTAGGTTTGAACCTTTAGTTCAGATTTAGAATTCATGTAATAGCCTAATAATTATTACATACCCTTTACACATTTAAGTGAGGATCAAGAGTGATCTATAATCTAATTTAGGTTTGAACCTTTAGTTCAGATTTAGAATTCATTAAATGGCCTAATAATTATTTAGTACCCTCCACACATTTAATTGAGGATCAAGAGAGATTTATAATCCAATTTCATGTTTACATACCTAATTATGAGGACAAAAAATATAAAAATTATCATTAAAATATAATTTTGAGGCCTTATATGATGAAATTTAGCCCTCAAAAATATCAAATAAATCTAGAGTGGCACAAGTGGGTCACCCCTCTCCAAGGCCTTCAATATATTTTTATTTATATCTCAAATGGCTTCCCAAATAAAAACTTATGGCCTTTAGAATTTTCACCTATTTCCCTTAGGTATGAAATTAACCTTTTAAAGAAATCATGCAAGCACTGCACAATTGTATGAAAACATTGATACAAAATTAACCTTTTAAATAAATCATGCAATCACTGCACAATTAATAATTATATTTTTTGTTAAAACATATATTTTGTCTTCACATGTGAGGGATTGGTAATAGTTGTAATATCTACTCCTTGGGACCATATGTGCACACGAGTAGCATGTAAGAAAGTCACAAGATAAACAACAAATGATTTGTGATTTATATTAAGATTCAATTGGATTCCATTAAACAAGATGACCAAACCTCTCACCTACTAAGTTTTAAAAAAAAATCTTTAACCCATAAATGCATATAGAAGACTAGTGGGGTTAACACTTTTCAAATAGGGGAACGATTTTTGTTTCAAGGTGTTCGTGTGCCAAAACACATCAAATACCAAGAGAAGAGGTAAATAATATATCTTATCTTAGGATCTAATTGTATAATAGCTCATACTAGATCAATGATGGGATAGGGAATGGATGGGGGACCACAAACGTGGTAGAGTGATTTTGGTTTAAATTTATAATGCTTTAAAGTTTTGATTATAAGGGAAAAACGAGTTTTGAAGGGACCTGAAACCCTTTACAACTATAATGATGAAAAAGCTACTTAAAGATTAACACATTGAACCATCAATAGCAGCCAATAGAAAAACAACAGCCAAAAAATAGACCCAATAGCAAAAAAGAAGTAACAAAAAATAGCACATAAACTATTTCATGTTCTTTAAGGTGTTAGCCACCTCAATCTCCTGGTTATGATGTAGCTCGACCATGTCCATCAGTTCTTTCTCTCCTCCTCAAATGTCTTCCTCAATTTACCCCTTCCTCTTGTACATGGGCCTAATGCCTCATCTTTTCCAACCTTCTTCCCCTTCCCCTTTAAGGATTGGTCCTTCTCCATCAACTCTACAAAGTAAAGTTGATCTTCCCTAAGCTGACTTATCTTGCGAAAAAGGACCTCCAGAGACTCTACACTGTTCTTGACAGAACTATGGCTAACATGTAGTAGCTTCTTGATGTTCGCATTAATTTCAATAATCTTGGCCTCCATATCAAAGAGGCGTCGTTCACATAGGGATATAAAATCCATTAAGGAGCACTCTAAGTCCACAAGTCTTTCAATCAACATATCCGAGGAGGAACCCTTCGGTCTGTTTTGCATATTCTCTTCAAGGCCCCTGATCTTGATATTCACCCTATTAAATTCCTACAATACCCACTTGGCTAGCTTAAATGTGCTTGTAGCCCCCGAATGATCCATATCCAGAAGCTCAAACATTCAAGTATCGTCGTCATTAAGATAAGAGAAGTCCTTAGAGAAAGGATTCACCTTAAGTGGCTTTGGCTTTCTAGAACTCAGATTAACCCCCTCATCCTCATGCATAGAATTCACACCTGAAATCTCCACACTGGGTAATTGTTTAAAAGGGGAGTCATTTATTTCATCCACAACACCCTTCTCCTTATCCCGATCCTTGGAACCCTTTAAATTGCCTTTCACAACCTTATTTTTCATCTTTGCAAGTCACCTGGATGTCCTTCGTGGCATTTCCTTGGATTCCTTCTCCCCAACATTTTTCAAGCACTCCCTCCTCCTTACTCCCATCCGCAATAGGATCCTAATCATTAAGTTCATTATTCTCCTTAGACTGGGAACCACCAAAAACAACATTTGTATGATTGCCAATAGAATATGAGTCCTGAAGAAATATCTTCTTAGCAGTGCATTTCCCCATGGGATTCCCCTTCTTCCTCTTCTTAGAGGAGGACACTGCAGGGGATGAAGACCCACCCTCATCCTCTTCATTCCATTCCTCTTCATCAACAACACTGCTATCTGAACCAGTCGAGAGGGATACATCACTGATAGCTTTTTCCTTACCTTTAATCATCTTGGTCGGGATTTGGGCTCTCACATGCTCCATTATGAGCAGTATGAGGCCCTCATGGAGAACAAGAGCCCTCCTATTTTTTAGACTTGCATTCCTTTAAGCTGATTTTATATAAAATTTAAATATATCTCTCAGACTTGCTTTTTTTTTTACATTCTTTTTTCTTATTGATGCAATCCCCATGATCTCACCCCATACAATCATAAGATACAAGGGTTCATCATTGAATATTATATCAATTAGGTATCAATACTTATTTAATTTTTTATTATTTTTGAATGCCACCCTTGTGACCTAACCCTATTTGTAGGAGTTTATGGTGAATTCTTCAAACACCCCAGGATCACTTTTAAGACAAAATAACTTCCACAAGAGAGAAATGACAGAAATATCATGCTATCATTAAGGATGCAAGAATGCCAAACTAAATATGGAAAATTACATATGATGCCTTGCTTATATAGGAAAGGAGTGAGAAAGGATTATAAAAGATCATTACAAGTGTCTTAATCCTATCACATGTGACAACTAACTAACTACCTAGGAAATGATGCATAGATAAGATAAGACTTCTAGAAAATCCAACTAAGACTTCTAGAAGAATCTAATATCCTAAGTAAACTTAACAAGTGAATGTGTCCTCTAATTACCTAGTGAATGGATTAGCTAGGTACAAGACATTTATTCACACCAACACTATGTAACTAGTAAGATGTAAATACTCCTTAATTAGATTAGGTATTTATGATATTTATTTTAGATTTATGAATATTGATATGTTTATGTTCAATCTCAATGCACAGGTAATGAAGGTATAGGGAAGTTTTATCCACTTATGATGTTTTAGGATTCATAATTATGCTTTTTATATCAAGGGGAAGACTCATGGAATCGATTATATATATCATGCATAGCATATGGGAGATGGCCAAGACTAGATGGTTAATGGATTCTATTATACAAAAGGATCAAATATCCAAAGTTTATATGATTATAACTAGAAACTCAATATATAAAGTTTTGATGTGTGAATTGAGAAAGTAATATTAAATATGTCTATTTAATGTGGTATGGACAATTGATGACATATGAAATGTGGTATCAAGTGAGTATATATGGAAGAATAGATTGGGAAAATTATTGGTCTCTCTTGACACATCGACAAAGGTTCTCTCTAGTGGAATCAACCACTCAAGGTCTAGATCATTTATGTACTTGGAGGAAAGATAATGATGGGTGGATACACACATTAGAAAAATTATAAAGCCAACAAGGAACACAATTAGTGGGAAAATAAATAATTTGGGTCAACATGACTAGGGGTTGTGAATTCTTCATTTTTGTATTGTCCCCAAATGATTTAGGCATACAATGACATGGATATAACATGAGGAAATGTGTGAAATAAAATGTTCAAAGATGTGAAAACATAAAGAGGAGTTAAGGACGTCATAAAATAACACCAAAATTTGACTCCTTTTAGTCCATTAAAATGGAACAAATATTAGCATATAAAAACAAAATAATAAGTTTATGTGCAAGATAGATCTATAGTCTCAATATCTAAGGTGGGAGATTATCTATAATAAGATCATCATAAGAGAATGAAGTGTTAGTTAAATCATTAATTTGAGTTGATGGTACAAAGGTAATGGTGATTGGTGGGACATAAAAAATGGTATCCTTTATGGTAGAAGATTGAGAAGGGATGGTATGAAATGAAGGTGGAGGTGGAGGAAGCAATAAGGGATTAATGGAGGGTACAATGGATGATCTTGGAATAAAACCAAGACTAAGAGGCTCAAGGGATAAAGTATCATTAATTATCATTTCTTGAGGTATAGACATGGAAGGGGGAGACAAAGGATCATAAAGAATGGAGGATGGATTTAATGGAGATGTGATATTATTCTAAACCATTATTTTATTCTTAGATTGGGGTAAGATGAAGCAATGTCTACTTGGTAAGAGAGATTTTATGGCGGGAGGCTTTATTTATGGTGAAGAATGAGAAATGGATTATCTTTTTATTTTTAATTTGGATGTCTAGTGGATGGTGAATGATGATAAGTGAAGGGAGATGTCAAAATTTTAGATATTGGTGGAGGAGGTCCCAATTGAGGTTGAGAAAAGGGTGATGAGAATGGCTATTTCTAGAAGGCTATGATGATTCAATTTTTAATATAGTAACTCAATGGTTATGATGTGAATGGTAGTTGAGGGACTTGTAATTAGAGACCATGTGTGTCATCTTGGTTGAATTGTTATGTTTGGTTTACATAATTAATATTTTTTATGCATTAGACATATGTGTTATAAGGGTGTTGAAGTTGGTTTTTGAATGAAGTGATTCATCATGAAATTTGTGTTTGTGCATGTTGGCATAAATATTGGCTATGGGATTGTGATGGTGGAACTTCATATTCAAATTTTTCAAATTGGTGTAAAACATAAGGTATAGCTCTAAATTCATCTATCCATGGTCATCTAGGTATAATTTTTTGATGATCAAAACATCATATGCTAGGATTTGGATATGCTTATGACAAATTTCTATAGGTAGAACATGATGTTGCCTAGAGTTTTTATGAACATAATATTACAATACTTGAAGGCCACTTTTACAAATGAGTAGGTATTATGGTGAGTGCATATATCATAAAGGTTCTTCTAGGACCATGTAAAATCACGAGTTAGGGTTAATAATGATTCCTTTTCGATGATTTCCATTGATGTACAAGGGTCTAGGATAGTTATTATCAAGAATCTCTTATTGTTTGAATGTGATCATGGGTATGGTGGATTTGGATCCTCTTAGGGGTATGCCAATCTATAATAACAACCATGGTTTAAAAATATTGGTGCTTGGACCATCACATGGAGTTCCTAGGAGATTGATTGGTTTGGAATTATTTGAATGGTGGTGAAAGGAATATGTGTAAGCTTGTAGGTTTGTATTAGGAAAGGATATAAAAGGATTTTCTTTGTCATTTAAGATAGCCACCTAAATGATATTATTGTATATTAGATCTTGCACTTTGTGTTTGAATTCCATACACTTTTTAGTATCATTATTAGGTAATCTATGGTATTAGAAAAAGACATAAGGATCACAGTTTCATTGGAAAGAGATTGAAGTATTAAGGATAAGGATTTAGGGTAATTAAAATATTTTGGTGGAGAGATCTTGGGTAATGATGTTTTGAATGGAATCCACTAACCTTGTGAATTATATAAGGGTCTTATTTTAAGGGATATGGTATTTATGGTATTTGGGATTTTTGTTGTTCATGGTGGTGGTGTTGAATTATTTATTGTTATATTTTGTAAGCTCATAGGTTGACTTGGTCACTGGCGATTTGATAGTATTTGGTTTGATTCTCTACATTTTAGTTTCAAAGTCCCTAAGGGTCGCACATAAATCTATAAGTGAGTTATAATTTTGATATATAATTTCTCTAGAGTCATAGGAATGATTTTATCCATGAATATATTTTAGATATCAACATCTAGAAGACCCAACAGTGGATTTTAGCCAATATTTATTGAAAATGTAACACAAAATCACTCTAAGATTATTAGGGCCTTATTTGTAATGAATGAGGTCAACAAATCCTATTTCAAGATAAGTTTGAATTTATAAATTGTTTAAAAATTCTTTCATGATAATTTTGAATGTGCATATGGACTCATGGGGTAGTGAATAGAACCATTATAAGGAATTCTCTTTGAGTGATCATGGGAATAACTTGCATATAATGTAATTATCATACATATAACCTAGACATAAATAACATAATATTCTTGTGTGCATTATAGGATATCATTTTCTATTATGTAAATGAAGGTAAGGTGTCTTAAAATTGGTAGTAATAGATATAAATAATTCATGGGATAAGGGATTGTGATATAAATACGAATCAATCTTCCTTGAATTTATTGGAATGGTATCTATTTTTTGTTGGACTTATTGGAATTAGTGTGAAACATGGGACATGGAAAGATCAAGTGGAGGTGTTGAAGGGGAATATGGTGAGACATGATGATATAAGGAAGACAAGATTGAATGAGTTGATAAATAATGTGGGTATTTGTAGGAAGTGGTAAAGGGCGAGAAGAATAGTTGGATGTGGCAAGAATTAATGAGGATTTGGGATGTAAGAGTGATAAGGTATGTAAGGGGACATGGTAGTGATGGGAGAGGAATATTTTATGGTGGGATTAAAAAAATATGTAGTGGTAGTCATGAACACATATTTATATGAATGGATATTGCCAATTTTGTGGCCTCTATAAAATTTCTTTTAAAATTGGCGATACTTTTGTTTAAATTTATTTTTGATTTTTTCATTAGGTTATAAACAGGCTCATTGTGTGGGACTTATACAAATTATACTATATGTCATAATTGTTTATTTTTATGGGTTAAGTTTATACCTATAGTTTGGGTCTAGAATTCATGAAAACGTATAATTATTATTCCCTAGAATTTGTGTGTCTAAATGAGTCTTAATAGTGGTTTATATCTTAATTTCACATTCACACACAATTAATCTAAAATATATTGAAAATATCATTAAAATATATTTTTTAGGCCTTAATAAAATTTATTCCTCAAAAATATCAAGTGGTCGTAGATTGGTGGAAGTAGGTCACTAGGATGTGGTCTTCTCTAAGGCCTTAAATCTAAAAAATGGGCTCAAAAAGCTTCATATATCATAAGTTTTCCTTCATAAGTTTTCCCTAATTTCCTTTAGGTATAAAATTAAACTTTTAAATTAGTCTTGCAGTCATTGTGTGATTGTATGAAAAACCAAAATTCCACCATTTCTCCTTGGTTAAAGTTTTTGGTGCACTTCATAACTACTATCAAATTGCACCAAAACTTAGAAATACCATTGTTTATCTCTTCTTTTCCATCCTAACTATTCCTTGGGTTGTACCTTCTTACTATTATTTACATTAAGGAGAAACATAATTTTCAAGCCAAGATAAGTTAGTATTTTATTAGAATCAAATTTTCACTTTATAAATAAGTAGAGTTTTCTTACAACTCTACACATTAAAAATTTGCACTTCATCTTTAAAACCCTAGAAGGTTACATTAACAAGTTTCTAGACACACATGATAACTGAGAGGGGGGTGAATCAGTTGTACATTAAAAAATTTAAACCCTCATGAACCTTTAAACCCTTATTAAACATCATCGTGAATATAAACAAGTGAAACATCAACACATCAATACATCAACAACCATACACAATAGAACACCAAATTTATATGGAAAACCCTAATCAGGGAAAAACCACGGTGAGGATTAACTTGCATATATATGAATAACAACACCAAATACAATAGGCTCATTGTCAGAAGGGATCACTACCCAGAAAAAAGAATGGCTCATTACCAGGGGCTCATTGCCCAAAAGACTCACTGTCTAGAATAGAAGATAATAGAAGAAGATTATTACAAGGAGGTTCACTAACTCAGAGCAATAGGAAGATCTACCACAACAACTCTACACCATCCACAACCTTCGGCTCACTGCCTCCAACAACTTCAAGCACACTAAAAATGTAGACACATTTTGTTCACTGCATCTGATAGCCTTAGGAATTTAAGCTCACACTTAGATCACCACACTTGATCACATTCACATCTCACTTCACATCTAAACCATCTCCAATAATTAACCTTGCTTATATATCCTTTGTGACCTCAAACAACCTTATTTAGGTCAGCCTCAATGAAACGTATGCACCTCAAATGTGCAACCACCAAATAGGTCAGCACCAAACACTTTCACAGTGAAAAGAAATGAAGGTGGACCACACTAAGGGTTAACCAAGACCCAAATCTACACCGACACATAACACCACACTTTCACAATGCACGAAGCACATCCACAAGTAATTCTAACACGCTAAAACGACCAAACCTATATTAACGATACCAAACAATCAATTCCCTCTTCACCAAGTCTGGAAACATCCTACAAACCACGAAGCAACATCACACAACAATCTAGAATATTCCAACCTCATTAGAATATTCAGCAACACTGTCACAACCACAAGAAACTGAGAATACTTAACATCATGTGCAACCAACCACACAACCATCCAACTAACTAACCAACCTTGTGGAACACCTAAACAAACAACACTCCAAGGGATGGTAGATATAGACAGTATTAGCACATTCCCAAATATTCAAGACATTAAATCTCAATGCGGAGAAATGCAAAGCAATTCCATTTCTCCTAGACAACCTTCTTCATAGACAACACACTGTTAGGCACATCCTCCACTACCGCACAACCCAAAACTTGAAACTCTATATATAACACCTCTAAATACCTCTGATCATCTCATTCAAACCACACAAGCACATCTTCAACCATGAAGAAATGTGGAGCATAACACAAAACACAACTTTGTCACCTTGTACACTCTTATTCAAATTTTCTCAAAAGCACTTGGAAACCAAGTGAACCAGTTGCATCAACAAAATCATAAAAACCTTCTCATCACAACCACACTAGATATTGCAACAATCTCCCCATATATAACACTTGCTCAACACCACACTAGAGGTTGGCATAGGTTGACATCAATGACAACACTAATGACAACAATACCCCCCTTTGTCATTGATGGTAACACCAACTTTGAAAAACCATCAACAATAAAAGAAACCATGTGATGGAAACACTAGCTCACAAAAGCAACCCCGCATCAAGAAACACTCCCCCTTACTTAGACATTGCTTACTTTTCAAACTTCTCTCTCCTTCGACATCAATTATTTCCTTGTGTTCTTCAGACTTCACTCGGACTTCACTCTTCGTGTTTTTCAGACTGCACTCTCTCCTCCTTTGACATCAATGGTAAAGGGAAACACCTGCACACTTTACTTCAAGCAACACCTACAAACAACTTTCTCTCCCATTTACTTTCTCTCCACTAATATCTCTTTATAATTCTCTCTCTACTGCTCTCTCCCCCTTAGGGGCACAAGATATTCCCCCCTTGATTGCACTAGCCAAAGACACCACTACCTACCCCCCTGAGAGGTAGCCTTCATCAGTCCAAGACCAAGAATGTATCTTGAATAACTCACCTAGACAGATGCACCAACTCATGCATCTATTTGAAAGGAGGGGCAATAACCCTTGGCATTTTCCTGAGATACTCAAATGTATCTTTTGGAAGAGCCTTTGTGAAAATTTCTACTATATGATCCATTGTAAGTGCATACTCCAACTTCACTTCATTCTCTGTGAATTTATCTCTTAGAAAGTGATACCATATAGAGATATGCTTTGTCCTTGAATGCATTATTATATTTTTAAAATATTGATAGCACTTGTATTATCACACAAGATAGGAATAATTTCATCATATGATACTTTGATATCCTTCAATGTCCTCTTCATCCACAACATCTGTGTGTAGCAAGATGTTGTTGCAATGTATTCTACCTCTGCAGTAGATAATGATACTGAATTCTCCTTCTTACTCAACCAAGAAACCAATCTGATTCTAAGAAAGAAAGTATCTCCACTTGTACTTCTTCTGTCATTTATATAGCCTACTCAATATACATATATATAAGCACTCAAAGAGAAATCAGTATCCCTAAGATACCATAGACCAAAGTTTGAAGTGTCTTTCAAATATTTGAATATCCTTTTTACTGTTGCAACATGTGATTCTCTAGGATCTTCTTGAAATATTGCCACGACATAATGCATGCATGATATTTGGTCCAGTAGTAGTTAGATATAGCAATCTACCAATCTTGGATATGTACTTGCTTTGATCTATCTCAGGAGATTCATCATTTTTTTCTCAACTTACAACTAGTAACCATGGTAATGCATACTAGTTTAGAGTCGTCCATTCCAAACTTCTTTAACATTCCCTTGACATACTTTGATTGTGAGATGGATATATCTTTATTAGGTTAACTAATTTGTATCCCAAGAAAGAAATTCATCTCCCCAAACATTAACATTTCAAACTCATTTTCCATTTCCTCTACAAACTTCTTACACATTGCTTCATTTCCTCCAAAGATCATATCATCAACATACACAACCATAATCATAATTTGATCTCTCTCAATATTGAAGTAAAGGTTACTATCTATAGTACCATTTTTGAATCCTTGTTGTAATAATTACTTATCCAATCTTGCATACCAAGCTCTAGGAGCCTGTTTGATTCCATATAAAGCTTTCTTCAACCTATGGACCATATCAAAATCTTTTGATAATTGCATACCTTCTGGTTGTTCAATGTACACCTCTTCTTCTAGCTCACCATACAAAAATACAAAATTAACTTCCATACAATACACCTTGAAGTCCTTATGCGTTGTAAAATACAAAAAAAAACCTAGTGTCTTCCATCCTTGCTACTGGAGCAAAAGTCTCTACAAAATCTATTCCTTCCATTTGTAAGTAGCCCTTACACACAAGTCTAGCCTTATTTTTTATAACTTCTCCATTCTCATTCAACTTGTTCCTGAAAACCCATTTAGTTCCTATCACATTTTTTTTTGTTGGTCTTGAGACCAGTTCCCATGTCTAATTCTTCTCAATCTACCTCAGTTCTTCTTCCATAGCTTTGATCCAATTCTCATCCTTGCATGCTTCAATTAATGTTTTAGGTTCTACCTCAAAAAGTAAACAAAAGTTTACTTGTTCTTCCACCATAGCAACTCTTCTTCTTGTCAGCACACCTTTGCTCTTATCTCCAATGATTTGATCTTCATAATGATTCTCCTGCACATACTTAGGAGTCTTAGGATTCCTTTCTAGAGCTTCTTCCTCTTCCAATGTCATCACTTTTTCTTTCACTTCTTCTTCTTTGCAAGGGGGTTCTGTTGGTAATTTTTTAAGAACCAAACTTAATCTCAGTCCTTACTTATGAATTTTCCATAACTCAATCATCAACAAGGTTGAGGATTGGCCAACACTTAAGTAAAGTACTTAGTACCTCAATTCTTCTCTTCAGGCTCTGTGAGACCTAGGAGGGTAATCCTATGCATGCTCATAATATCTCAAATTTGATCAAGATAATTTCCTCACACAGATGCATTTCCTCAAGAAACTCACTTCATCAAAGGCTTGGCAGATCTCAGGTGAAAGTGTTATTTGTTTCAGGGAATGCGTATATATACTGAAAGTTGGGGCAGTGTAGTTTAGAGTATGTTATGAATTTGTCTTCATCTTGAATCTTAGGCCAAATTCATTACTAGCTTAGTTAGCCATGAGATAAACTAATAAAACAATCAGTGCCCTATCTGAGGGAAAAATGGACTCATAACATGCAATCAATCAGTAATACAATTATGATTGAACATCAAAAATTAATGGACTATTAGCATGTCACTTTGTAGCATCTAACTCACTTTGTTTTAAAATATTGCTTCCTTACTAAATCCTATATCCCTTTCTCACAAACTAATGGTCTCATTTTAGCATTTAATCAACTCATTGAATTGAAGCATAAAACAAGCTCATTCATTCAGTGCAAATGACAGAAGACAAATGAAATTACTCTTAATAACTTCATTCATAATTTAGATGAAAGATACACATGAGAGCAATATTTTGAAACTAACATTCTTTTCATTGCTAATATTTACTTTGTAAAACCATATTTAAGCTCTTCATATAGTATAACTTTCGCTCTAGATTAGCTTCTAATATATTTGCTAATGTATCTATTTACATTCTATTTGCTCCAAGAGCATAACATTCATCTTGACCTATTCAAGACTCAAAATTTATGAACTCCCATAAATCAGCCATGAAATCCCCTTTATAAATAGGGGAGCAACAAGCATCCGACTGAATTACAATTTCATTTTCATTTCAGTTCATTTCAAAAACCTAATTTCAACTCATTCCTCGAAGAACTACCCAGGCGGTTTCTTACGCAATCATTTGGGAATAGGGGAGGACAAAAAGAAAAACACATGTGCAAGATACCATTAGTAGTTGTCACTACATTCATTGTTGAAACAAAAAATATTTCATATCATATCAGTCGAAGGACTTCCACATCAGCATGGAAGAGCAAAAGAAAAACCATAGACATACTAAAACAAATACCTCCTATGGAAAGACCATGGTGTCATCAAAAACAAAAACAAGGAGGTGACCCTATTCAAAGTTGTCGGCATCAGAGAATGCCCAAACACTCCTTGTCCTTGATGAAATTGAAGGGACCATCACCACGTCATCGTCAGAGCTCCCATATGGCACCAGAGAAAGGAGATATTGGCCATATCCTGAATCAGTGTCACCTTCAACGTCTGAAGGAGTATCAGAGAGCACAATAGGAGAATTGTGTTTTCCCAAGCATGCCCTATGACTTTTATCTTTTTTCCTGGCCTTCTTCACTGGCTGAGCCAGTTCCTTGCCTTTGAACTTGACCATTTCTCCCGGAATGGTCTTGTTTCTCAAGTTGTACGTACTTTGCACAATTGATTTCTACTTATGACCTCTAGCCCTCCTTTTACCCTTTGAAACCTTAGGAGAAGCCTAGGCTTCTTGCTCAGTTATATCCTCATGATACTCAAATACATTTAGTCAGCTAGACCTTTTAACAAGTTGAATTGTCACACCAGTTTTTCCCATCTCTAGAACAAGCAAAATTTAACAATTCAAGACAGAGCTATAGGGAGACACACCTATTAACCCAAACAATTGTAACCAATTCAACACAAAAATTCCTAACTAGACTAGAGAACCCAATTTAAAACCAACTTACTTAGGACAAGAACACTCAATATTCAACTCAGGAAAAACAAACATCCTCTCACTCTTCTTCACACTTCGCCTTACATTCACCGCAGATTGAAAAGATGGTGAAAAATGAACAACGATCAAGCTGCATTAAATAGACAATTGGA
The DNA here is from genome assembly GCA_007258455.2 of Sequoia sempervirens. Taxonomy (NCBI): domain Eukaryota; kingdom Viridiplantae; phylum Streptophyta; class Pinopsida; order Cupressales; family Cupressaceae; genus Sequoia; species Sequoia sempervirens. Next base: position 176,722 of record VDFB02264077.1, on the reverse strand, counting down.
GCATGCAAAATTAATGATTCAAGAACTCCTTGTTCGAGCGAGTTGATAACTTAACAACTCATCTTTGAATCTAGGTTGTTGATCTTAAAACAATTAAAACTTCATCTAAGGTGGCCATGAGCAACGTTTTTCGACCATTAGCAACTTGCTCCTAGAAAATAGCGATGTTATCTCATTTACTGTCACGTTCTTCTTTAATCTTGATAAATCATATGTGATCTAACAATTAGCATGTATTTCCAACCTAATCCATGCTCCTTCATTAATATCGGTGAAGTACATAAGACCAGTGTGTTTTTTAGAGAAAATATTTCCTTATACACTTCATTGCTCATCGCTGATCTTCCCCAAATTTTAGGGTGCAATCAGCGATGAAATTATTGTCATGATGAAGTTTAGTCCACTGGATCATCCTATTTTAAAACCACATCAATGGTTCTCCAGTCATCTCATTACTTTCCTTTTTACTTTATGTGAAGTCCTTAGGATTCTGCCATGTCGCCCCTTCATCAATAGCCATCACCTATCGCAGATGAATCTCATCCTTCATTGGCCTCATCAGTGATGTAAACATTCCTGCAATGAAATCTCAGCCCTTGGATCTGCGGCCCATTCCTTGATCACGTCCATCCTTCCATCATGCATCGCTAATTCAAACTTTGCACCTTGGCTCCTATCAACGACGAGAGATGCAGTGAAGAAATCAGATTTAGACACGTACACCTGCATGAAAATCAATGGTACAAGAGACATTGCACATAATATCTTATCATATTGGTGAAAGAAACCTCTTAGAGAATACCATCACTCATCGCTAATTTGGAACTTAAGCTTTAAAATGAATTTGTGATGAGCGATAAAACATAAGGTCGTCACTCATCGCTAATTCTCCTCATACAATTTGCAAGCAATTAGTGATGAGAGGATTTACATAGTGACAATGTGTATTGTGTATCGCTAATGTGGAACTTAGCACTTAAAAAATATCTGCGATACACGATGGAAAATAAGAACATAAGGCCGGGGGCATCGCTCATCGCTATTACAATACTGAAGGCTCAAAATTCATTAGCGATAAGCGATCCCTCAACAATACAAGGAACATCATTCATCACGCATTCAATTTAAGAGCTCCGAAAACTATTTTCAATGAGTGAGATCAAATAAATACTGCTTCATCGCTCATCGCCAATTCAAAACATGCACTTCTGAAGTAATCTTTGATAAGCGATAAAGTAAGATGGCCAACGAGACTTAAGTGAAAACCCTAAGCACATGCACTTAAGTTGTTCTAATGAAGGGGACCCTCGAGGATGACATGAGAAAATGGGTTCAAAAATTTCTAAGTCACGAAATGTAAAGGATCTAAATGCCAAAAGGCCCTCTACTTAACCTTATAAAATTTAGAAATTCAAACCTAGGCGAGAGGGACCGGTCAATTGATGATAGTGATAGACATAAGAGTTTTAAAATGACCAGAAATGAGCAACATGAATTCAATGACCAAATAGAACATTACAAGCAGTTACAACGAATAAAACCCTAAACCCTCAGATAACAACCCTACATCCAAATGTAATAAGGGTTCGAGACGGAATAAATTTTTTTTAGGGTTCCATCAGTGGCTCCGACTGGGGATGTATGCCCCTTGCGGGCATAGCAAGAATTTAGATCTTCTGGAGAAGCAGACCGGGTGCCTACTTCATTGGGTGACAGAGTCCAAAGGTCATCTGTACCCCCTACTGCTCTAGTTTGACAAGTCAAACCATATCTGATGGCCCAAGGCCACCAAGAATTGTAGGTCTCTTCTTACCTTTGTCATAGACAATGTTCTCATCACTTTTCACTAAAACCAATATGAAAATATCACTGCAACCTGCCTGATTGAAAATGCCAACATCTCCCAAAAGCTCAGCATATACAATATTATCAACAAATTCACAATTACCATGCATTTGAAAATCAGGCATACTCTTAAAATATTGATTTTCATGTGGCAAAAACTTGTGATATTTATCATATGAATCGTTGTCAAGCTAAAAACAACATTCTTCAATGTTTTGCACGTTACCACACTGTAAGAAAACCTCATCCAACTAAAAAAAAATGGCACTCATATTTTGTCACATGGTTGGTACTATCAAGCTCAATCTGATTATTAGTTTGCATGTCAAAGGTGAAATAGTTATAAGAACTAATCAAAAGATTATGTACATCATGCAAACTATCTCTAAGTGTATGTAAAGAGATACACTCATACATTGGCACACACTGTAATTGTGCCTCAACATGTTGGTATAGAGAATCATCAAGAATCTCTAACTTATCCTTAACCTTACTCACTTTGATATCTTCTAAACATAACATATCAACATCATTAACATTCATAGCTTGTTCAAAAGTGAGCAATTCTGGTTCAAAAAGATAATTTGTGTTTTCTTTGAAATCAACCTCCATATCCACATGAAAAGACTCATAACTAGGCTCATCTAAAACAAGAAACATATACTTATCCAAATCTGTATTAGAATTCTCAAAATTTTGCTTATCAAATATACAAACTTCATGGTTATTTGTTGTTTCTAACTCATCAAAACAAATTTTTGAACTTACATTAGCTTGCGCACTTTCATACTCATCATACAATGCATCATTAAAATCAAATGGTTGTTTTTCTTTATCCATATTATCATCATGTTGACCAACTGGTTCATAACTGGAAGGAAGATCAGACACCCATGCATCATATCTCGCATAGTGAAGATTATCATCACTGTCAAAATCAATATGAGCAATACACAACAACTAAGGGTTACTCATATGTGTATATTTATGATATTCAGTGGTCAATAGATTTTAAATTTGTTCAGTACTTAATAGACCATTATTATGATCCATTCTTTCAACCACTTCCTCTTCTTGACTTCCACTAGAACTGCATGCATTACCAAGTTGTAAATCAAGGTATACCATGATATCACCATCATCAAAGTATGAAAACTCAATGGACTGATCACAAACTAGGTTTTCCCAATCATAGGAGATTGAATTGCTAACAACCTTGCCAAAAGCATGGTCACAATATGTCATAGAGGACAGGTTGTCCATTTGTTCATTCTTGCTTACTTCTGGGTTGTTATGACAACAATCTACATCTTTATGTATTTCAACATTGGACTGGGTGTCATCATTGAGTTGGTCATTTACATCCTCTTGAGGACCAACACAAACATTTGCACTATCATGAACATTAGTGGTAGACATTGCATCACTCTTATCTTCTTCCTTCTTAAGTATGCACTTGTTTGCATTTAAAACTGAAGACATGTGATCATTTGTATTCATACAACTGCTAATTTCATCAACACGTTTACCCACAACTGAAGACATCAAACTTTGCACATATTCATTCCTCATTTTTTCCATATTGTCTAAACATGTGTAAGCCATCTGCATACTCAATATTTTGAAATCCTTTAACAGTGCACTAGATTCCTCCTCAAAAGCTTCAAAATACATATGAATGCAATTTGAAGTACTAGGTTTGAAATTTTCAGGGATTAGTGAAAGAGCAACAACAAACCTGTGACTGAAAGCAATGCTTGACTCTTCATCTTGTTTTGTAATTTGCTTTAATCTTATGACAAGGTTAGAAGGTTCTTTTGCAAATTCTTCTCTATAAGCATCCATTAGTTTATCCCAAGAGGAAAAGGACTTCTTAGAAAAACTTAAGTACCAGTCCCTAGCTCTAGTGTCGAGAGATTTAACAAAAAATCTCATCCACATATCCTGATATCCAAATGAATGTTTCACCATGAAGCTATAAAAACTTTGGACATGTGCATCTCCTTCACACACATTTTATCCATTAAATCTAGGCATCTGCTTATAGACTTGAGATGACATACTTTTAACCTTATAATCAATCCATGACAAGTCTAATTGGTCATACAATGTTTCAAAAGAATTGACACAAAGTGTAGCAATTTGGCTAGTAGATCTAGTATGACTATCTCTTAATTGGGCTTGTATATGCCTTTTATTCATCTCTTTACCTCCCCTTTTAAACACAACTTTCCATTTTGGCCTTAGCCTAGGTTTGTTCACACTTGAGTTCTTGTACTTTGGGGTTTCAACTGTTTGAGGATTATTAGACTTCTAAAGCTTCTTGACAATATGCATCAAGGTTTCTAATGGCATGGTTATTTCCCTTTGGTAATCCATAGATGTGTGCAAATATGGATTTAACTAATTGTGCATAATCATAATCATGACAATATGAAGGATCACTGGGATAATTGCTAATATGGTGGTAACCTAGGACAAAAACATATGATAATGAAAATGGAAGGAAAACCTTAAGATACACAAATTCATTCTAACCATCCATACTAGAAAATTTGTGAATACTTTAAATGGAACAAAATTTGCATTCAATATGACAAGTTCAACAAATGAAAATATGCAGAGAACCGTGTACCTTCACATCTCCAACTATTGCAACTTTGAGTAGAGCACTTTCGGGTTACAATAACAAACAACAACCCTTCATGTGTATAAATTGTAGAGCAGAGTCGCCACCTCTTCAACAAGAGGAAAACCTTTGAAGCAAGGATATCTTTCTCTGAGTTCTTCTAGCAGAGTCACTTCACAGTATTTTGAAATTGGGGCTGCTACAAATCAATTTGCAGATCTAGAACTTCTTCAACTTCTGAACCAATCATTCATTATTTTTGACTCTTTAAGGCAAAATGATCTTCAATCAGAATTTTCCCAAGTTAGTCCCCAGTAGAGTCACCATTTTTGTTGGTGACTCAGATGGGAAAATATGAGTCAATAATTTTCATCCTCCAGTTACAAATAATAGTTCAATATTTGAATGACTCTTTGATAAGACAATCTGCAACCAAATTTTTGAGTGCATTCCCTAGTGGAGTCGCCATTTATGTTGTTGATTTTTTAAGAACCAAACTTAATCTTAGTCCTTACCTATGAATTCACCACAACTCAATCATCAACAAGGTTGAGGATTGGCCAAAACTTAAGTAAAGTACTTAGTACCTCACTTCTCTTCGGGCTCTATGAGACCCAGGAGGGTAATCCTATGCCTGCTCATAATATCTCAAATTCGATCAAGAGCATTTCCTCACACAAATGTATTTCCTCGAGAAACTCACTTCATTAAAGGCTTGGCAGACCTTGGATGAAAGTGTTATTTGTTTCAGGGAATGCGTATATATACTGAAAGTTGGGGCAGTGTAGTTTAGAGTATGTTATGAATTCATCTTCATCTTGAATCTTAGGCCAAATTCATTACTAGCTCAGTTAGCCATGAGATAAACTAATAAAACAATCAGTGCCCTATTTGAGGGAAAAATGGAGTCATAACTTGCAATCAATCAGTAATACAATTATGATTGAACATCAGAAATTAATGGACTATTAGCATGTCACTTTGTAGCATCTAACTCACTATTTTTTAAAGTATTGCTTCCTTACTAAATCCTATATCCCTTTCTCACAAACTAATGATCTCATTTTAGTATTTAATCAACTCATTGAATTGAAGCATAAAACAAGCTCATTCATTTAGCGTAAATGACAGAAGACAAATAAAATTATTCTTAATAACTTCATTCATAATTTAGAAGAAAGATACACAGGAGATCAATATTTTGAAACTAACATTATTTTCATTGTTGATATTTACTTTGTAAAACCATATTTAAGATATTCATACATTATAAATTTTTCCCTAGATTAGCTTCTGATATAGTTGCTAATGTATCTATTTACATTCTATTTTCTCGAAGAGCATAGCATTCATCTTGACCTATTCAAGACTCAAAAATCAGCCATGAAATCCCCTTTATAAACAGGGAAGCAATAAGCATTCGACTAAATTACAATTCCATTTTCATTTCAGTTCATTTCAAAAACCTAATTTCAACTAATTCCTCGAAGAACTCCCCAGGCAGTTTCTTATGCAAACATTTGGGAATAGGGGAGGACAAAAAGAAAAAAACATGTGTAGGATACCATTAGTCATTGTCCCCATGTTCATTGTTGAAACAAAAAAGATTCCATATCATATCAGTCGGAGGACTTCCACATCAGCATGGAAGAGCAAAAGACAAACCATGTACATACTAAAACAAATACCTCCTATGCAAAGACCATGGTGTCATCAAAAAAAAAAACAAGGAGGTGACCCTATTCAGAGTTGTCAGCATCAGAGAATGCTTGACCGCTCCTTGTCCTCAATGAAATTGGAGGGACCATCACCACGTCATCGTCAGAGCTCCCATATGGCACTAGAGAAAGGAGTTATTGGCCATATCCTGAATCAGTGTCACCTTCAGCGTCTAAAGGAGTATCAGAGAGCACAATAGGAGAATTGTGTTTGCCCAAGCATGCCCTATGACTTTTATCTTTTTTCCTGGCCTTCTTCACTGGCTAAGCCAGTTCCTTGCCTTTGAACTTGACCATTTCTCCCAAAATGGTCATGTTTCTCAAGTTGTATGTACTCTGCACAATCGATTTCTACTTATGACCTCTAGCCCTCCTTTTACCCTTTGAAACCTCAGGAGAAGCCTAGGTTTCCTGCTCAGTTATATCCTCATGATACTCAAATACATTGAGTCAGCTAGACCTTTTAACGAGTTGAATTGTCACACCAATTTTCCCCATCTCTAGAACAAGCAGAATTTAACAATTCAAGATAGAGCTATAGGGAGACACACCTATTAACCCAGACAATTGTAACCAATCTAGCATAGAAATTCCTAACTAGACTAGAGAATCCAATTTAAAACTAACTTACTCAGGACAAGAACACTCAATATTCAACTCAGGAAAAATAAATAGCCTCTCGCTCTTCTTCACACTTCGCCTTACATTCACTACAAACTGGAAAGATGGTGAAAAATGAACAGTGATCAACCTGCATTAAATAAACAATTGGAGCATGTAGAATTAATGATTCAAGAAATCCTCACGCAAGCGAGTTGATAACTTAACAGCTCGACTTTGAATCTAGGTTGTTGATCTTAAAACAATTAAAACTTCATCTAAGGTGGCCATGAGCATCATTTTTCGACCATTAGAACCTTGCTCCTAGAAAACAACGATGATATCTCAAATGCTACCACGTTCTTCTTTGATCTTGATAAATCATATGCGATCTAACAATTAGCATGTATTGCCAACCTAATCCATGCTCCTTCATTAATATCGGCAAAGTACATAAGACCAGTGTTTCTTTTAGAGAGAAAATTTCCTTATACACTTCATTGCTCATTGCCGATCTTCCCCAAATTTCAGGGTGCAACCACCGATGAAATTATTGTCGTGATGAAGTTTAGTCCACTAGATCATCCTATTTTAAAACCACATCAATGGTTTTCCATTCATCTCATTACTTTCCTTTTTGCTTTATGCGAAGTCCTCAGGATTCTGCCATGTTGCCCCTTCATCAATAGCCATCGCCTATTGTGGATGAATCTTGTCCTTCATTGGCCTCATCAGTGATGTAAACATCCCCGCAATGAAATATGAGCCCTTGGATCTATGGCCCATTCCTTGATCACGTCCATCCTTCCATCGTGCATCACTAATTCAAACTTTGCACCTTGGCTCCTATCAGTGATGGGAGATGTAGTGAAGAAATCAGATTTACACACATACACTTGCATGAAAATCAATGGTACAAGAGACATCGCACATAAGATCTTATCATATTGGAAAAAGAAACCTCTTAGAGAATACCATCGCTCATTGCTAATTTGAAACTTATGCTTTAAAATGAATTTTCCATGAGCGATAAAATATAAGGTCGTCGCTCATCGCTAATTCTCCTCATATAGTTTGCAAGCAATTAGCGATGAGAGGATTTACATAGTGACAACGTGTATCACGTATCACTAATGTATAACTTAGCACTTAAAACATATACGTGATACGCGATGGAAAATAAGAACATAAGGCTGGGGGCATCGCTCATCGCTATTACAATACTGAAGGCTCAAAAGCCATTAGCAATAAGCGATCCCTCAACAATACAAGGAACATCATTCATCGCGCATTCAATTTAAGAGCTCCGACAACTATTTGCGATGAGTGAGATCAAAGAAATACCGCTTCATCGCTCATCGCCAATTCAAAACATGCACTTCTAAAGTAATCAGTGATAAGCGATAAAGTAAGATGGCCAACGAGACTTAAGTGAAAACCCTAAGCATGTGCACTTAAGTTGTTCTAATGAAGGGGACCCTTGAGGATGACATGAGAAAATGGGCTTGAAAACTTCTAAGTTACGAAATGAAAAGGATGTAAAGGCCAAAAGGCCCTCTAATTAACCTTATAAAATTTAGAAATTCAGACCTAGGTGAAAGGGACCGGTCACTTGATGACAGTGATAGAAATTAGAGTTTTAAAATGACCGGAAATGGGCAACATGAAGTCAATGACCAAATAGAACATTACAAGCAGTTACAATGAATAGAACCCCAAACCCTCAGATAACAACCCTACATCCAAATGTAACAAGGGTTTGAGATGGAACAAAAAAATTTCAGGGTTCCATCAGCTTCAAGAGATTCATATCCTTCTATCAACACTGAAATTTGATTTGATTCTTCATCCACTTTGACACTTGCACTTTCAACTATCTTATTTAACCTTTTATTGTAGCACCTATATGCCTTGCTCTTTGTAGAGTATCCAAGGAAGATTCCTTCATCTAATATTTCATCAAAATTTCCTAAGTTCTCTTCATCTCTCTTGAAATAACATTTTCTTCCAAATACTATAAAATTTTCCAAAGTAGGAGGTTTTCCATACCATAGTTCATAGGGAGTCTTTGAACAGTTCACTCTTGCTTGTCCTCTATTAAGAATGTACACTACAGTATGAATTTCTTCTTTACAATAGAATTCCAATAGATTTTCTTCCTTCATCATGGTTAGATTATTGCTTCTTGAACTATCATATTCTTCCTTTCCACAACTTCATTCTACTGAGGAGTCCTAGGAATCGATAAATGTCTTTTTATCGCATGATCTTCAAAAAAACTTTTAAATTGGAGGTGAACTCACCCACCCCTGTCAGACCTCAAAAATTTGATTTTCAAATCTTTTCATTTTCAACCATAGACTTAAATTCTTTAAAATTATCTAGAGCTTCTGATTTTTCTTTGAGAAATGTTACCCAAGTCATTCTAGAGTAATCATCTATCAACAACATAAAATACCTGTCACCTTGAGAGCTTCTTGTTCTGGTAGGTCCACATAGGTATGTATGAACCAACTCCAGAGGTCCTGTGGTAGAATATTCTTTAGTTCTGAACCTCTTCTTTGTTTGCTATCCAAACTAACACTCCTTGCAAATTGCATTGATAGGCTTTGTAATCTTTGGTAGATCTCTCACAACATTAGTAAAGTTGTTCTTCACTAGGCTATCAAAATTGATGTGACCCATTCTTCTATGCCATAGCCAACTTTCATTTATTTGACATAAAGCACTTAAAACCGCCACCTTTAAGCTGATAAATATTTTGTTTTGTCCTTGTTCCAGCTGCAACCAATGTTCCAGAGCTTCCTTTTCTAATTTCACAATCATCATCCTGAAACACCAAATTGTATCCTCTACTACATATCTATCCTACACTAAGAAGATTACGTTGGAGACCCTTGACATAAAGAACATCATCTATTTTATTCTTGCCATCAAAACTAATTGAACCTTTTCCACAAATCTTAGTAGATGTATTATCACCAAACTTAACAAGACCACCATCATAATTTTCAAGCTTAACAAACTTACTCTTATCACCTGTCACATGATTTGAGCATCCACTATCAATTATCTAGTAGTTTCTCTCCTCTCTTGCATGAAAGCCAGTCAACATAGTTCCTTCAGTATTGTGACCTATTTCTAGAGCAATTTCCTTCACACATCTTTCAAGGTCAGTAGAATTAGTTCCAACATTTAAATCCATGAACAAGCATTCATCACTTCCATCATTTAGACAATCTGATTCCTCATCATCAGACACACCACTATATTTTTTAACATAATAACTCTTCTTGACAAATTTTCCTTTATGGTCTTTATGTTTGTCATTTGCAACTTTGATTGGAAATTTAAAAGTATAATGAACTATCTTTCCACAATTAAAAACTTAAAGGGTAACTTACATCTATATTTTCCAGCACCCTTTTTCAATCTTCTTACAAAGTTTGCTTCCACCTCATCAAGATCATCCAAATTAGATTCATCATTCTCTTTCTTGCTAACTTTAAAAGTAGATTCTTTTCTTGAAGTATCTTGGTCAAACTCTCTTAATTCAAAAGTAGTTAAAGCACCAAACATTTGATCTCTAGAATATTGATCCAAATTCTGAGCTTCCTCAATAGTAGAAAATTTAGCACTATAAGCTTTAGGAAGATTTCTCCATACCTTTTTCATAACTTCACTTTACTCCAATTTTCCACCAAAACCATTGATAGTATTGACAATTTCATCCACCCAGAGCATGTAGCCTACAATATCTTCATCTTCTGACATCCTTAGGGTTTCAAATTTGGCTTTGAAATTATGCATCTTTGCTTGCTTGACCTAATCATCTCCTTCATAAATGCTCTGCAACTTTGTCTAGATCTCTTTAGCAGTTTTGAGGCTTATCACCTTCACAAGTTCTGAATCAGAAATCCCACTCAAGATAGCATTCCTTGCTTTTCCATTATTCTCATAATCCTTGGTCTCATCATCACTTGCCGAAGGAGTAGTAGGCATAGTATCTAGTTTCAACTAACTTCCAAACACAAAATCCTAATGAGACAAGAAAGGATTCCATCATGTATTTCCAAAAAACATAGTTTGTTCCATCAAAAAAAGGGACCTTGACACCATTCATGTGCGCCATCGGATCTACCTCAAGTAGTTAAGCTTTTTCCAAGGAACCATTGCTCTGATACCAATTGTTATACACACAAGAAAACTGAGAGGGGGGTGAATCAATTGTACATTGAAACATTTAAACCCTCATGAATATTCAAACCCTTATTAAACATCAACATGAATATAAACAAGTGAAACATCAACGCATCAACACATCAACAACCATACACAATAGAACACCAGATTTACATGGAAAACCCTAATCAGGGAAAAACCATGGTGAGGATTAACTCACATATATGAATAACATACCAAATACAATAGGCTCACTATCGAAAGGGCCAACTACCTAGAAAAAAGAATGGCTCATTGCCCAAAGGACTCACTGTCTAGAATAGAAGAGAATAGAAGAAGACTATTACAAGGAGGTTCACTACCTTAGAGCAATAGGAAGATCCACCACAACAATTCTACACCATCCGCAACCTTCGGTTCACTACCTCCAACAACTTCAAGCACACTAAAAAATGTTGAAACCTTCTACTCGCTACATTTGGTAGCCTTAGGCATTTAAGCTCACACTCAGATCACCACACTTGATCACATTCACATCTCACTTCACATCTACACCATATCCAATAATTAACCTTGCTTATATATCATTTGTGACCTTAAATAACCTTGTTTAGGTCGGCCTGAATGAAATGTATGCACCTCAAACATGCAACCACCAAATAGGTCAGCACCAAACACTTCCACGGTGGAAAGAAGTGAAGGTGAACCACACTAAAGGTTAACCAAGACCCATATCTACAATGACGTGCAACACCATGCTTTCATAGTGCATGAAGCACATCTGCAAGTAATGCTAACACACTAGGTTGGAAAAACCTATATTAGCACTACCAAACAATCAATTCACTCTTCACCAGGTCTATAAACATCTTGTGGACCATGAAACAACATCACACAACACTCTAGAATATTATAACCTCATCAAAACATTCAACAACACTATCACAACCACCTGAAATTGAGAATACTTAACATCTTGTGCAACCAACCACACTACCACAAACATACAACTCACTAACCAACCTTGCAAAACACTTGAACACACAACACTCCAAGGGAAGGTGGATACATATAGTATTAGCACATTCCAAAATCCACAAGACAAGAAACCTCAATGTGGAGAAATGTAGAGCAATTCCTTTTCTCCTAAACAACCTTCTTCACAAGCAACACACTGTCAGACACATTCCATTGCTGCACAATCCAAAACCCGAATCTCTAGATATAACATCTCTTATCATCTCATCCAAACTGCATAAGAACATATTCAACCATGAAGAAATGTGAAGCATAACAAAGAACAAAAATTTGTCACCTTGTACACCTCTTATTCAAACTTTCTCAAAAGCACTTGGAAACCAAGTGAACCAACTATATCAACATCACAAACACCTTCTCATCACAACCACACTAGAGATTGCAACAATATCCTCATCTATAACACCTGCTCAACACCACACTAAAGGTTGACATAGGTTGACATCAACGACAACACTAATGACAACATAGTGCAACAATCTCCCTATTGACATCAATGACCACTAATTTCTAACAATCTCCCCCTTTTTCATTGATGGCAACACCATCTCTAAAAAACCATCAACAACAAAAGCAACCTTGCGATGGAAACACCAACTCACAAAAGCAACCCTACATCAAGCAACATTCCCCCTTACTTGGACATTTCTTACATTTCAGACTTCTCTCCCCCTTTGACATCGATTCTTTCCTTGTGTTCTTCAGACTTCACCCAAACTTCACTCTCCATGTTTTTCAGACTACACTCTCTCTCCCTTTGACATAAATGGAAAAGGACAACACCTGTAGACAAATTTCTCTCCCATTTACTTTCTATCCACTACTCTCTCTTCACTATTCTCTCTCTATTGCTCTCTCCCCCTTAGGGGCACAAGATATGCTCCCCTTGACTGCACCAACAAAATACACCACTAGCTACTCCCTCTAAGAGGTAGCCTTCATCAGTCCAAGACCAAGAATGTATCTTGAATAGCTCACTAGACTTTGCGCTTAAAAATCAAGACCAAGGTAGTGCCACACTAGAAAAATAAGCTCATGAGACCCTCTAGTCAATAGAATAGAAGAATACCATGGGTACTAAGGCTTTGTTGATGGAGAAAAAATCAACAATAACCGAGTTAAAAAATTTAGCAGTATCTCATAATGCTAATACACTCTATTATAAGGTAAAACATGAATTTGAATGCCTAGATCATCTTGACAATAACTTTGAAGAAGAGGACACATTACCTAATGTTGTTTCTAGCTTTGAAAATGAAACTTTGAGATTGCAATATCTTGTTGATCAAGAAAGGAAGTTCTTTGAAAATGCTAATGATACTCTCATGTCACCCACAAGTTTCACTATGGAAACACATTATAATTTTTTAATTATGAGGATAAAGATAATAAAAATAATGACAATTTTTAATGCTAAGGTCAAGTTAGTGAAGAGGTGGAAAATAGGGTTGATTTAAAAAGTTTTTTTTTTTTTTCTAGGTAAGCGCTATCAAGGGGACAACTCCCATAATATAAGAACCCAAAAAAGAAAATAAATGCATTCCCTTGCCACCAAGGGTGCAACACAACACAAATTTGTGTTGTTCAATCCTACTTTCCTAACATGAATTATGATTTTCCAATGAGACTGAACCAGTAAAACCTTGATTTTAATGCGCATCGACACACAAAATTCCTTATTTACTCCCCAAAATTGTTGATCTTGGTGTCATTAGGTGTTTGAGATTAGAAGAAGGCAATTTATTCCTCTTCACCTCAGTCCATTCCTATTCGATCTTGTGAGATGGATTCAAATAATTACTATTTCCCTTCTTAGTGAAAGCACCATGGGAGACTCCAATTGGAGACATTGATGACATAAAGGACTATGGATTAGAATTTTTTGATGATGGTGGGAAAAAAATATTAGTGGGGGAGAGAGTAGCATTATTAGCATCCAAGACAGAACTTTCCAAACTTTTAACAACTAGAGCCTACAAATCGGTTGAAGGAGGGGGGTGAGAAACATCCACTTGATTATATGTAGTAGAAGAATCCTCCTTCACATTAGGTGTGATGACATAATGGTTGGAGTCAACACCAATCCACCATATGGGCTGATTTAGAACATATTTACTTCACTAGAAACCTTGCTTCTTATTGCATTGGGATGTAACATGGGAAGTAGAGAAGCATTTCTTGCATCTGAAGGCAATCTTTTCATAGTCTATAGGTTTCCTCCATTGCCTATTTCTGAATTTTAGTGAGATTTATGATAGGAGTCCTTTGGATAGATCAAATTCCACACACAATTGAGCACAAGTAGAGTTTTCATAGTTGATTGTTTCCTTTGAAATGTTGTGATACTTCCCAAGCCCATTGGCAATAGCTTTCAAACACTCAATCTCCCAGAATTGTAAAGGAAGGTAAGACAGTCTTACCCAAAGGTATGCTAAAGAAAACATCTCTATTCAAAGATTAAAAGATGGGAACCAGGGCTTAATACACAAATGTAGACATGTAAAATTGACTTAACACTTATCAAAAATTTAGAATGTCTCGAAACAACTCAGAATCAACCCGAAACGACTCTGGATGACTTTGAATCAACTCGGAACGTATTAGAATGACTCTAGAACAACTCGGAATGACTCTGAATTAACCCGAAACAACTCAAAATGACTTTGAACCAACTCGAAATGACTCTAAATCAACCCGAAATGACTTTGAATCAACTCAGAACGTCTCAGAACGACTTCAGAACAACTCAGAATGACTCTAAATCAACCCAAAACAACTCAAAATGACTCTAAATCAACCCAAAACAACTCAAAATGACTCTGAATCAACCCGAAACAACTTGGAATGACTCTGAATCAACTTGGAACATCTTTGAGTCAACTCAGAACATCTTTGAAACATCTCGAATCATCTCAGAATCGTCCCACGACATCTCATAACACATCAAACGACATCGAATGACATTCAAAACCCTATTTCCTCTATTAAATTGAATAATACAACATTATTTAATTAATTCACTATTTCATCATTCTTAAAAAATTAAATAAATATTGTTTATTTAATAAAGTATTAAAAACCCTAATTCTACTATTAATCGAATAATACAACGTTATTTGATTAATTCATGTTTCATCATTTCGACCAATTAAATAAATTACTTTTATTTAATAAAGTCCTAACCTAATCTTATTTCGTCCTGATTAGTCAAATAACACCAATTATTTGATTATGTCACTAATTCACCCTTTTCCTCAAAATTAATTAAATTATTAAATCATAATAATTTAATTATCACACTTTCCCTCCAAAATTTGAATAATTAAATCAAACTAAATCAAACTATTCAAATTATCAAAAATCAAAATCAAAATCAAAATGGAATTAATTAATTAATTAATTTTCCTCACCCACTTTTTGATTGAGAAAATCATGGATTGCTAACTAAGCCATCTATTTTGCTAACAAAGCAATCTGATTTTGCTAACTCAACCATCTAATTCCTAACTCAACCCTAACTAATCAATCAATTGCTAACTAAGCAATCAAAATCCTAACTAGCCAATCTATTCTTCAATCACCCTAATTATGCAATCAAATTTGCACAATCTCCTCATGTATAAATCCTCAACTCATTTTGACTATTGATTTGGATATTCTCCAACGCGATCTTGACCGTTGATTCAAAATTGCTTTTCCTATAAAATAAGCCTCTCTCTTCACAAATAGGGATGATAATTTCAACTTACCTTATGCAACGAAGTGTTGTCGCAATCAACATTGATAGAGCTTCAACCTTTTCAGTCAACCAAGCATCGATCATCAAGCTTTTGCACGTAAGCAATGGAGGCTTTGCAGTGATACGAACAACCCAACATCATGCAAATACACTCCAACATGGGATGGTAATCTATTCTTTTGTTGTTTGAATTGGTTTTGAATATCTTAGAATCTCATTTCATTCAAATACCTTAGATTTGCACATTTCATGAGCGATGGAATAAGATAGATTAAGTGTTTTGAATTAGATAGTTTTCTGATTTCAATCTTGCATTTGATCTTGATTTCACATATTTTTTCCTGATGGATTCGTTCAACCTCACACAACAATAAATCCCCTTGAAAAAACCATGGACTAGCATTAAGAACTAATTCCTTGTCTGTTAGAGATTCAAATTACAGGATGAAGAAACCCCTGGCACAAGGGTAAATACTAATTTATTCCTCCATGTATTCCTTCCAATTTTTTCTTATCCAAGTGTGAAAATCACACAATTTTGGCTAGACCCTCAAAAATTTGTAAATCAATGCATGATCCTATAGGTATTCTTCTTTGTCATACGTAACACCATCTAGACTGATTTTTGGAATTGAATCTGAGTAGTGAATCGTGAAAGGGGGATTTTGTACTATGTAGGAGCAAGTTGAAGAGCGATCATGATGGATAGAATATGACGTAGGGAAAGATGAAAGCATCAATTTTCCCTTGACCCCACAGGCTTCTATACCTAGTACTACCTTAAAATCCAACTTAGGGTTTTCGTGCACTCCCAGAGGAGAGGTGCGCAAGTTGCCCTCAAGCGGGGGTGCCCTAACAACACCAAAGTCATGGTGCAAACTCCTACTTGTAGCCTAGCATGGGACCAAACTAGAGAAGGCATCCCTCACACCTCTAGAGACATGTCCGCCAACTCCATTGCACTTCATGTAAGAGGATTCAAAGTGATTTGGTGTAATATAATCCATAGTTCATGTATTATCCTAGTCTGTGATGAACCCAACATCCCCCAAACTCTTATTTCCATCCTTCATTAAGAGTGCGCAAAATTTTTTGGAGCCTTCCTTTATGGAGAGAGTACAAAATTATGTGGAGCCAAACATTGCGCCCATTAATTTAAAAATTTGATTTAACAAATGAAGATAGCATGTCATTTAAAAGTAGAATGTATGAATGCAATCAAGATAACCTTGATTTTATACATGAATTTGATCGGATTACCTAGGATATTGTGATGAATCAAAAAATGGGGAGTTTCAAAATATATCCAAGGTGAGGAGACTAAATGTATTATTGATTAGATGATATGTGTTTGTGACAAATATTAAAAATTTATTTATTTGACTATGAAGGAGATATTAAGTGAATTTATAGGTTAGTTGTATCTAAATGATATAGCTTAGCTTGCTAAATTTGAGACTAAATTATTTATAATTATTGATTATATAAAAAATAATGATGACATTAGGGAATTTTTCATGCACATTTTAGAGCAAGCTAACCTAAGTTATGAGTCACACCATTTGGGCTACTAATGAAATGGGGAGAGGCTTAGAGACTTTACACGATGTGAGGTTCAGTGAATGAAATCATCATGAAATTAAACATTTAAAGTGTTTGGATGACTCAAAAAGTGTGAATATAGAAGTTCACATATAGTCTTTTGGCCAATGCAACATATATTACAAGATTTGTGTCTTTGGTTAGAGGTAAAAACAGGTTTTGAAGGGGCCTTGAAACCCTTTACAAAAAATACCATTGCATCAACAGATAAACAAAGACATAACGAGTAGCCAACAAGCAACAAAAAACTAGCAAAACAACAAGGGACTACAGGTTCTTCAAGATATCAGTCACTTCCATATCACTGTCAATAATCTTCTGGTGCACATTCATAACCTCAGTGACCTCCTTGGCAGGGATCCCAACATTCAACTTTGTTTTATTATGAGTCATATTACAAGGACCCTTCTCACTAACCCCTCTAATCAAAACACTAGGGAGGTCGACCACATCATCAGCAACATCCTTCCCACCAAACGCTTCCCCCAACCACTCGCTTGCTTTCTCATTTAGGAAACATAGACACTTTGCTTCATTTTTTATAGTAGACTTACTAACATCAACAACCTTATCCAGCTTTTGATATGCATGGTCCAATTTGTCTTCCAAAGCCAAAATTTTCAATTCAAAAGCTTGTTTCATCTTCAACATCTCATTAGAGATAATTTTTATCGCATCAACAAGCTGATTAATTTGGATCTGCATAGAAGGCTCCATGGGAGTAGAGGACTTCCCAACTTTATTAACCAGACCACGAACCTTCACATTTGTGAGATTCAATTCATTAAAATCCCACTCAAACAACCTAAAGAGAGTTAAATTACCATATTTCACCAACCCCAACACATTGGATAACTCCTCCCTATTACAATTGAAGACATCCATATCATTCGCCCAACCCTCTAGGGAATCCCTACTAATATTTTCATTCTCAAGAACATCCTTCCCTTTCTGGCTAGCAACAAGAACCTTGATCTTGCGTAAGGAACTATCAATTTCATCGGCCATGCTCCTCCCCTTTTCTTACCTCTTCATCCCTTGTTCCTACACTTTTGCATTATCCAAACCTCCAGTAACCTGTAGAGGCTCAACATTGGGAGAATTAACACCAATACTAAGAGACTCCTCTTGATTCAAGTCAACATTCTGCTTAGACTTCTTCTGGGAGCTCCCGCCCTTCAAACTCACCTTCCTCTTCGAAGATATAGGGGGATTCCCAACCTTTTCCCCCACGACATTTTTCTTCCCTTTCTTCAAACTCAAGGAATCACCCTTCAAATTCTTGCCACCTGAGGACTCACCAACTGCCACCTCATCGCTACCCATTGCATAGTCTTTAGAATGAGGGGTTTTGGGTGATTTTCCTTTCTTAGTACTCTTACCCTCAAATGAATCAGGAGGCTCTGAATAGACCTCCATGGAGGCATCTAAACTAGGCTCATATTCCTCATCAAAAAACCCTAATTCAAACCTAGTGTCACATTCTGATTCAAACTTCTTTTGTTGACCTTTAGTAACCCTCTTAGGTTGATTAGGAACAATGTAGGGCTTAGCATACTCATAGATTAGGAGGATTAGACAATCATGGAGAACAAGATTGTTGGGGTTTCTTTTATGGTCTCTAATACCACACTCTAGGGAAACAAGCAGATAAAAAGGAAAGGAAACCTTTTTCTTATGCCTGAAATGATTTAGTAAAACAAAATGGTACATAGATAAAACAAAAAAACACCCATCGAGTCTAAAGTGCCTCATAATTTTTTCAGCAACATCGCCCCAAATTGCCTTGATAGAGCTACGATAGTATCCCCCACATTTCGCCTTCTCCAATCTATTCCTTTCATCATTCTTGAAGAAAATTTACACGGCTGCACTCGACTCCTTATCTCTGTAAACTTTCCTTCCCTCGGTTGAAAGACCCATAATTTCAACAATAAGGTCTTTAGTAATATAAATTTAACTCTGTCCCACAAATCTTCAACACTCTATTCTGCCATCCTTGAATGAATGGTTGTGTCATCTTAGGGTCATGCCCATGGAGTCTCTCCATGTATGGAGTAACTCGCCCAATCTGCAACTGCTCCCAAACTTTTTCATTAGTCTTCAAGGAGTCACAAGAAATAGGATCAACTCTATTCTAGTTGCCACCCATGATTGCAGTAACCAAAAACCACAATAGCTTGAAAGACTTGCAGAGAATTAGAAGAAGCCTTGAGAAGATTAAAGCCTTAGAGCCACCCACAATCTGTGTGGGAGAGGTAAGGTGGCAGGGAACAATAATTAATCTTGAAAGCCGCTCCTTATGGATGATAGTCAAATCATAAAAACACAATACGAAGCCAAAATGGAGATCACACCTAGATTTAATCTACCACATAATAATGCTCATGTGATAAACCCCAATGATGAAAAGATCCCCCTCCCCAACACATTTGTAAATCATGATTTAAACTTGTAAGGGATTCAATGGGGAGGGGGTCATTCCCTTCCCATACCATATGTTCATTAACCCCAATGTTAGCAAAAACATCACTCTAAAGATATGGGAAATGAAGCATTGATGAAAGGAGCTCAAGTTATCCACATTGAATCTAGAATGAGAGATTCAACCATCCATGAAAGGGGGGGTAGACTTCTTTAGGCTATTAATAACATTTAAGGAGTCACCCTCAATCCAGACCTTCCTAAAACCTTTAGACAGAGCCAACTTTAGTCCATGATAGGTGAATGATACGAGATTTGTGTTGTTTGGATTAGTGATGAAATAAATCAAATTAGCGAAGTCATTGACATTAATATTAAAGCTAGTCCTTGCAATAGTAGTCCTCACTTAAATAGTGAGAAATATGAGTTATTCATGCATTCTAAAACTAGTAAATGTTAACAAACAAGTATGCATACTCTCTTTTTTTCTAACTTTTAATAGCATAAAAATACTAAAGATTATTTGGTTGATTTGGACTTGTTATGTAGATTGCTAACTAATGGTTGCATGTATGAAAGGGGCATATAGAAATTGATGGAGAAAAGAAAACTATTGATAAGGACAAGATCTTTAAGAATAAACATCCACCCTTAGCAAATGATATCATGATATGTGTTGTCTCTTCACCTTCTCTCATGCATTATCCTATTTTATTTTCTAATTTTGCTGATAAAGGTGATGGAAGTTTCATTATTTTGTCTAATAAAAGGGATAATGAATATACAAAATATATGATACATATGCTTGTGATCATAAGTGTAATCTCCATGAGCCAAAGATTAATTTTTTAGGGTTTGATAAGAAATATTCTCTTTAGGCTAATTTTAATGAACAATTATATAAGTAATGTTGACCTTAAAGTTTTAAATGACTTTATCAATGGTGACACTTCTCCAAGTGATGGGTATTTAAAACATAAGTATTCTTATTATTTTGTCTATGAGGATTTAGTAACAAAACTTACTTGTGAATCAAGCATGACAATGATGAGTTGAGGCAACTCTTGATTTTTCATAATGACTATTTCTAGTATGAGCGCAAGTTGTACACATGTTTCATTAGGGAGTTTAAGCACAAACTATTGGCAACACAAGGGCAAACAACTAAGAGGGGGGGTTGAATCAGTTGTCACAGAAATTCACAACTTATTAACTTTATTAACCTTATTCTCAAATCTTATTATTAACCATGAAAGCATAAATCATCAACACATCATCAACACACATAACACAGATTTTTTACGTGGAAACCCTCTTAGGGGAAAAACTGCGATGGAGGTTAGTCCACAAGATTATACCCTATTAAAAGTATAATGAATGAAATGGGGAATGCACATGCATTTAGGCGCACTGCCTAGAGCTCATTGCTCAATTACAACAAGGCTTACTGCCCAAAGGAAGACACACTATCTTACAAAAAGATTTAGATTACATCCGTAGGGATTTGAACTGATAAAATAGCATCTGCTAATGCCTGATCACAGTTTTGGTTAAGCACATGAACACTTATTCACTCTTCTTCACACTCTGGTCTGCCTTCAAATGATTTAGAACATTATTCACGCACACACACATTCAACATACTTTAAATGAAATAAACAGTAGCTTATATATATCTGCAACAAGAAATTAAATCGCTACATGTCGGCCACAATGAAATAATAAAATGAGTACAAATTGTCGACACAAAAGAATAAAGAATTTTCAATGCGAATCATCCAAGGTCGGCCACAACATAGTGAAGACCCAAAATAACATCTTCAAACATGAACCACCTTCAAAAATTATTCCTTGAAGATCCACAACACACTACAAACACCTTGTCGGCCAAGAACATGAAAAACATGAACATGCAAGATAAAATCTTGGATCGCGAGCACAACGATCAATGCAAATGTGCAACATAGATAGAGCATGATCTAGAGACATCCACAAACATCATGAATCACCAGAGAAGCATCCACAACAACTGAACTAACTGAAATCACATCATCTTCATTTAGGAACACAACTGAAGTAACAGAAAGACTGTCAGAATACAAATCTTCATAACTCGATCAAATCTTCACATGGATCTCTGAAACCCAATGTGGATAAACTAGATATAATCGACAAGAAACGCTTTAGTCCACAACCTATGATCATCAACGTACCGAACTCACCGATAGGCTGAACTTCACTTCACCATTGACAACCTGCAACTCATTTCATTACAATTTTGTCAATATCCTCGACATATACAGCTTCAAATGCATTAATACTAATAGTGTTGACATCAATGACAACCACATATCAACAACACAACCACAACATCCAACACAAACTTGTTAGGTTTAGGACCTTAAATGTGAAGCTCTTACTATTAGATTTCATAAGAAAAAGGAAGCAAAGAGAGATTGCCATCCATTTACTTAAGCCATCAAACTTGTACTAGGCAAGTAGTTTAGGAAAATTTGTGGCATTTACTTTTGTTTTGATTGTGGGTGCTACAATTTTTGGGTGTATTATTTCTATTGCATGTATTTTTGGTTTTGATGTCTTTGTTCTTATTTTTGTAAGTATTCATCTAGTTTCTATTTGTTGGTTTTTAATTCTATGTTAGGTCACCCTTGTTCAAATATTGATTAATCAATTTAACAAAACATGTTTTTCATGAAAAGTATAAATCGATCGTAACTTGTGCCCTCATTCATAATACTCCCTTGATCTATTTTATAGGTTATCATGTTTTATTTTCCTTTAAAATGGGCCATCTACCTATAGTGAAGTTTCATTGATTATTTTCCTTGTGTATAGGGTTGTATTCATGGTTGAGAAGGCATATATGGATCTAAGGTATATTTTACATCAATTTTAGCCTCTCATTCAACTTGAATTGATACTTGATTCTATTGCATGAAGTGAACACAACCAAAACATCAAGTAAATTTTGTTAAGACTTATTAATTGATTATAATAGTGATCTCCAACCTAGAGAAATGTCTCAATATTGATAGATTAATCCAAAAAAAGAAAAATAAGGGAAAATAAAGAAGAAATGAATACATCATTCAATATAGGTGATTTGGTTAACCTCTACCATGTCTATGGATGACTAACTAGTAGTAGAGTTATGCTTAGTGTGAGATTAGAGATGAATTTATTGGGACTGTGGATACATGGTTGATAGTGGACTAGTATCTAAGTAATTAGGGGCATGCCAAAATATGATCACACTTTTTTAAAAGACCTTTATACAACCAATGGAAAATGTGTTATCATAGCTTAATATCCTAACTATGTTAGCCAAACCCATTAGATTTAAAGAAGGAAATGAATACATAGCACATATACTTTGAAAGATATTGTGCTAAATATCACTTTATAATTGATCTATCCTAACTTAAGTATGAATGTGTTTCTTTGTAATAACTCCTCTTATTTAAGAAGCATCTAGGCCTATTATATGTATAATACCTCATTGGATTTAGTTATAAATTGGTTCTCAAAGTATGTTTTCACTATTGCTATAAAGTTGGCTTATCTCTATATTTAGCCATATCCCTAGATCAATAAGTTTTCAACCTCAAATATTCAAGTGAATTATTTTTGTATTTTAAGGGTAGGGGCATTTGTTGTGGCCTCCAAAATACACCCTTATTCTTATAGAATTAAGAACCCTTTTGTTAGAACTTATTTTAATTATTTTCACTGGATTTCATATAGGTTCATCATGTGAGTTTGATGCCAATTTTACTTTGTCATATTTTCAACTTTCATGAAGTTGAGTTTGTACCTTTAGTTTAGGTCTAGAATTGATGAAAAGGCCTAATAATTATCCCCTAACCTTTGCATGTCTAAATAAATAAAGATTTATTTATATCCCAATTTTATGCTCACACATAATTGTGAGGGCTAAAATATAATTTAATATCATTAAAATTTATTTTTAAGGCCCCAAAGAAATTTGGTCCTCAAAAACATCAAAATGATCCTATACTAGTGCAAGCAGGTCACTATAATGTGGTCCTCTTTGAGACCTTCAATTTTAAAAAATGGGCTCAAATGACTTCTTAAATTAAAATTTATGACCATTGAAATTTTTTCTTGTTTCCCCTAAGTGGAAAATCAAACTTTTAAAGTAGTCTTGTAGTCACTATGTGACTACCTGAAACCTTTAATGTTTGTTATTTTGTCTTGGTTAGTTTTTGGTGCATCTCATAGTCAATATTGGATTGTAGTATACCAAACTTTGAAACCCTATTGTTTTGACCATCCTATCCATCCAAGCTTGTCTTGTCTATCCTGGTTCATCTCAACTAACCTTAGGTTGAACCTTTTTACCATTATTGTGTTAAGAGGGAGCATAATTTTAAAGTCAAGACAAAATAATATTTACTTAGAATCAAAATTTCCTTTTGTAGAGAAGTAACTCTTTATTGTAGCTCTACTTGTTAAAAATTTGCATTTCATCTTCTAAAACCTTGACAAGTTACACAATTAGACATTTTATCTTGGCTTGCAAGTTCCATATTTGCACCAAAACCTTAATACCTTACCATTTGACCTCTCTTATCCTTCTTGGCCTATCCCATCCTATCCAACTTGGCCCATCCTAATTTTCATGTTTGTCTTGGTATGGCTTATCTATCCTAGCTTGTCTCAACTAATCCTTAGATTGTACATTTTTGCCATTATTTAGGTTAGGGAGGAACATAACTTTCAAGTTGAGTCAAATTAATATTTTTTTAGAAGAAAAAATTCCTTTGGTAGAGAAGTGGAATTTTCTTGCAACTTCCAAATTGCTAGGTTACATTTCATCTTTGAAACCATAATAAATCATACTATCAAGCCTTTTACCTTGGCTTGTAAGTTGTAAAGTTACACCAAAACCCGTTATTTGGCTCATCTTGCTTGTTTTGGCACATATTGAATTATGTTTTGCACCCTAGCTTGTCCTATCCATACCAACCTATCTTATCAATCTTGACCCATTATATTTTGTCTTGTCTAGCCTAGTCGATCTTGTTTTTCTTGGCTTGTCCTATTTTCCCTATCTATCTTGGCTCATATTATCCACCTACAACCCTGCTCAAAATCTTGTTTTGAAGCTCATATTGTAGATGGACCTCAAAACCCTAATTTTGGGCCTACAAACTTAAAATGGGCCAAGTAAAATCTAAATTTTGGGCCCAAACTACAATCAGACCTCAAAACCTTAATTTTGAGCTTATGAACTATGGTCTCAAAATTACAATCTCAAATAATTTTTTTTCCATTATTTTATGGAATTTAATATGATTTAATGTCTTTGTGAAGGGATTAATGTGAGTTTTTTGGATTTAAATGTGTTTTATATGTTTAGTTTTTCTTTAAAAAATATAATATTTGAATTTCATGTGTTGCAAGATGTTGAAATTGTAGTTATACAAAAGACGTTAAAGCACACAACTCTTGGAAAATGATTAGGAGTTCAAGGATAGATTTAAAGAGGACCTGAAATAAAGAATGACATGTATTTTATTATTAAATTTAGCTCAATAGTAGTAAATTATTATAATTTTAAAAGTGAAAGTCATGCGACTCTTTGTATTGATTTTTACATTACTCCTATATGGTCTATTGGAGGGAAATGTTTTCATATTCCCTACCAATAAAACCTATAAACATGTAAAGATATCACATGTAAAGGATTGGAGACCAAAATATTGCTCAATACAATGTAATTTCAAGCTTCTTTTAATGTTCATTTATTTTCTTTTGTTGCTTTTTTAATTGACGAGTCTTGTTATCTTGTATTTTTATATTAAATTCAATGATTATTTTATGGATTTGAATGGTGTTTTATATCATTGAGGATTTGTTGATGGAAATTTATTTTGTGCGGTCAACTAAACGCCTTCATGTGACCCATAAATGAAATATACTTTGCACACAATGATTGTGGAGTTGCATTGGTTGTCTATATCTACAATAGGGTGATTGCCAAGTGCATTTTCTAGCAATTCTTTTTCCTCAAATGATTACACCTTCTTTTGTGTTTCTTGTGGGCATTCGAGTAAAGCCAAAGAATAGTTATAATTGTGTTTTTTTAATCAACAAGTGCTATTAGAGAATAAGACTTCCCATGCTCATTATAACCCTTCTATCTCACTCTCGTTTTGATTTTTTCATCACATTGGTTAGATTAGGAAGTCAAAAATATTTTTATTTTTATTTAAGAATTTTATGTTAGGGTTTGTATTAAAAATGATTAATCTCTTTTTAATGCAAGGCTAAAATTGAAATATTTTATGCTATATTACTAGATTAAGGTTTGCAGTTAATTTATTATTTTGAACAATTAAGCGTATATTTTTATATCAAATTTGTATGATAATGTGATCACTTTTGAAATTAAAATAAAAAAATTAATTTGGTGTTTTTATTTTAAGATGTAATCTAACTCGATCATATACATTACTAAACACCATTTGAATGTTTTATAACTAAATAACTTATAAATGTGTAGACATCCTTTCATACTCCACTAGAGCCTATTGAATGGGACAACCAAACCCCTCACTTATTGAGTTATTCAAGTGTTTTTACCTAAAAAATGGATACATAAGTCTCTTGGGATTGATACCTTTCAAGAAAGGGAAATTTTTTGTTTCAATTTGTTAGCATGTCAAAACACACATCAATAAATGGGATAAAGAGTGGTAGTTGAAAATGGCTTAAAGTATAATGGTGTGGAAGGGAATGTGAATGATGGGATATTGAGTCAAATGGTTGTGGAAGGGGAACTTGATGGGGAAACTCTATCATTTAATGTGATTTTAAGGGGAAACACTTAGTGTAATGGCCTTGGAAGATTGAAAGATGTTGGCAAATGGGGCATTTGCATGTAAGATGTGTCCAATATTTTATAACATTTCTAGATCCATTGAATTGGTTACGGTGAGATTTCCTAAATAATAAATCAAATCAATAAGGACTGTTGAATCATTAGGATTGATTTTATTTTGGACCTCCTGGAGTTGTGTTGCAATTTTTAGTTATTTTGGAGGTCTAGTTGGGCTTCATGATAAAAAAAAATATGGTAGGGAAAAAGAATGTGTTATTATTAGTAGAGGTGAAGGAGGAGGATGACTTATCCTTTGTTGAATTTAAATGAGAACTATATAGTAGGGAATGATTTGATTAAGATAAGGTCTCACCCTATAAAAAGAACATATGGGTGGCATGAACTAGCTTGAGCACAAATATTAAGCAGTTATACAAAAGAAGCTATCTTGTACCAATAATAAAGCTGAACTAGTGGGATCCATCAAGTTCATCGAATGAAAGAACCAAAATTTTAAAAGTTTAAATGGTTTTAAATATGTATGTGGTGTATGGGTATTAAGTGTGTTAACCTTTTAAAGTCATTCTTCTATAACATGATTGTGTGTACATACAAAGTGCTCATAATATTTTCTAATACCGTCTCTAACTGGCTTAACACTAATTCACAAAAACTAGAGCTAGGATGAATAATTGACAAGATATTGGATATGCTATTCTCAAATTAGACGATTAAGATGTGTAAATCAACAAATCATGAAATTGACTATGAAAATCAAGTATCATTACAAAAGTGGTTGTAGATGCACTTGTCGAACAAAGTGACCTAATAAGAATATTCTCAAAACCACCTCTAAATGCTACATGAAAAATTTGAAGTCTTAGGATCAAGGGGGCCAAGACCATCCAAGCTTTATTAATTAGCATGACAACATTGACTTGTCTTGATAGCCACCATGACAACATTGACCGAATGGGGTAGTATTTTATAGGAACTATGTGTGGACCTAAAAATTATTAGGAGGAATTTTGATAGAGGTGTCAAGCTCCTAAAAAATGGACACCTATTAGGATTAGAAAATTATATGTAATTTCATGTAAGTTTATAAGGTCTTAGTACACATGATTAAAGCAAATAATAGAACTTGTAGAAAGAAGGGATCTTAAAATTGACAGGGATGATTGATAATAACATACATGAGTACCCTAAGAGATCTTAGATCATAACATGCAAGGGAAGTACAAAAATAAATAGCCAACTTTTCCCCCTTGAATGATAGGAAAATAAGGATAAAATATAATAATTAGAGCATGTTCATCTAATGAAAGTATGATTTCTAATTATAGGAAGGTCCTCGAAAAAAAACTAGACCCAAAAATGATCTATTTAGTACCTTAAATCAAGAAGTGGAAGCCTACTAGGTATCCTTGATCATATTTGATACCAACAAGGTAGCCTTGACCCTGTTGAACTATCACCTACAAATTTTGTAAGAGCTTCTTCATCACTTTTATGAGGTACTTTCCTTATACAACCTATTCTAGAAATCTCCAAAATCCTCTATAATTGCCTTGCAAGTTGATTTTTTGTAATTGAAAACCCTTTAAAAACAAACAATTAAGGATGTAGTCTACCTCAATCAATCCCCTTGTGGGATTTCAAGCTCAATCAATATCAAATGTTGAAAAAAATAGGCCACTAAATTAATCCATGTTTGGAAATCAATTACAATCAAAGCATAAACGTGTAGAACCTTTGTGTTAATACCAATGTAATGGTAACACTACAAATTAAGCGGGGTAGGAGAATGGTTTTGGAAATGAGGTGATAACTCAAGAAAAAATGATTTTGGGGATTCAAAGCTGACTAAGATGGAAAAGAGAAAACATAAGTTTTGAAATACTATGGCAAGGGTTTGATATGAAAATGACTACCAACACTTAAATGAGGTGCAAAATGAGGTGAATCCACATAAGCAACACAAAGGGAGTTGCTAAACATAAAAAAGTATAAAATAACACAATGGAGGCTTAATGTCAATGGAGAGGGATGGTATGAGGTCTAAAAATTAGATAAATGGAGGCAGGGTGATGAAATTTGGGGGGAAACGAAGAGGGAAGTAGAGACACACAAAATTTATGGTTCAACAATGGAGATGGCGATGATGGGTGATGGAAAATAGATTCAAATGACAAAATAAATGGATGGAGATGGATTAGATGGATGCAAAGAAGAGGTTTGAAATAAATCCTATAAAAATATTAGTATATTATGTGAATTCTAAACAAAAAACACAAAAGGAAATGAATCACCCAATGGAAAAACCTTGATGTCAACCACCTAGTGATGAAGATCTTGTTGTAGCATTATCCACTGACCAAATAAATGTTATCTAAGAGGTTAGGCATGAAGGTCACTACTAAAATTTTGAAGTTATATTGGGGTGTCATTTATGAGTAGAAATAGTCAAAATAATATGAAACTCTTAAACTCACTTTTCTTATGTAAAACGAGACAAATGTGGCTTGATTTCAAGAACTTGTTAAAATAATTTGCTGATGAAAGCTTAGTAGGTGGGAAGCCCTAGTTATTAATGATCTTACATTCTTATTTGGTGGCGAGACGATAAAAAGTTAAGATAATCTTATTATGTATCAAATTATGGGCATTGTTTGTGAATGAGAATCATGCTTAATTTTTTAGGAGACACAAAGCTCAAAGAGGGCATCTTATGATGGGTGGTCATATCGATTTTAATCTTGACAAGTCAGGTTTTGGGAAGGATAAAGTGAGGATTTTAACTTAGGATAAGACTAGGTACAATAGTTAATGGTTTACCAAAGGGGAAAATGGGGATAACTTAAAAAAAATTAAAGAGGGAGCAAGTACATGAAAAAAGGATAAAAATTAAATGAAATAGACAAATACAAAATCTCAACAAGAATGTGGGAACAAGGAAGGAAAATGGGTCATGGATGACTAGGGATGACTTAGGTTAGGAATGAGGGGTAAAAACACATACAAATAGATTATGATTAAGATATACACAAAAACATAATAATGAAGTTATAGGGTGTGCAAATTTTATTATTACACATAGATGTCTAAGATGATGCATGCCCTAATAATGTACTATTAATATATCATGAATACTCTCTAGGAATGTCTTTTCATAATTATTGATGTATTTTCTAAATAAACAATAAATATCTTTAAATAAAATAATATAATACACAAATCAACCGAAACATATGTTAGATCCAATTACAATAGCTATTAAAAAGATCAACAAAGATTTAAACTTAAATTTTAAATTTTAAAAGTTTAAAATTTAGATACGCCAAAATCTAAAGATTCAAAATTAACTTTTAAAAATAATAAAATAAGATAACATAATATCACAATCCGAATATCATTTAAAAACATATACTTTAAACATTTATCATTGCATAAAAACACTCTAATCAAATCAAAGTGAACTAAAGCATAAGTTGAGGGCATGCATATGCAAATATTCACCATTACATATACTTAGGTATCCTAAGAAAAAATAAAAATAAGTGAGTAGCCCTAGGGAAGATAAAAGTTCATACCCGTTGTGCCATCACAGTCGGAACAACGGATTTAAAATAGCAGCAGCACGCATGAAGATTTACAAGCAGGGTTTAGGAGGAGTTGGAAGAAAAGATGAAAGCAACTATAACTAACGGAGGCATTTTTCAGCGAGTTTATAAGAATGTGGCGAAGCTTATTCAGTCGGGGGAGGAGGAGGTAGAAGTGGCAGCATTGCGGAACAGCCTGCAACAGCTGAGGGCCGACAAGGAGAGGAGCGATGCGCTATTGAAACAGAGGCAAACCCGCCTCAGCTCTCGCCAAACGGTCAAGCCCTTCACTCCTCTCCTGGTAAGTCAATCCATCGGTCTCCAATTCTGCTGTTTTATTCTCTACAATTAGAGTAACATATTCGAGGTTTTCACATTCTGTAAAGAAGGGCTTTTGGCAAAACTGTGTGTTTTGTTTACATTGGCGTTTGCATAGGAGTAGAATATTTATTGAGTATACATTGAAAATAACTGTGGAACTTTTGTTTGCATCAATTTTTCGGAGGATAGATGATGATGAAACGTTGATGCAAACAAAACTTACACAGTTATATCCAAAAACGTACTCATTCAAATTCATGGACTGCTGGAACCTCATTTCGGCCCTAAAATATTTATGTTTTTGAGCATGCACAAGCAGAGGGATCCTTTGAACAAGTTCCTGCTTCGTGCGTCGAGAAAACCCAAGAAGTCCAATGCCATATCTATTTCGCCATATAGCTTGTGGTTCCGTGACCACTGGAATCCGGTATTTTTTTCATTTCTCCACCATTTCTCTTTTCCCAATAAATTACAAATAAGTAATATCGTTTTGGTTTCAAGGAAAATTATCTGACTAGGGCTTTGGTTTCCCTGATGTGAGCTACCAAATCCTCATTCTCTTTGAACACTGTTTTGTTCTGATGCAAACAGGTCAAATCTGAGAATCCAAATATTTCAAGCAGGGATTTGATGGTGATTTTAGGAGAAAAATGGAAGGCTTTGAGTACAGAAGAGAAGAAACCATATGAAGAGAAGTGCGAGTCTGAAAAGAAAGCATATGTGCAAGTAGTTCTACAATCCTATCAGATTATGAAAGCTTCTTTTCATTTGCATCGGATATTTACAATGCTTAACCTCATCACTCATCATCTGTGAAGGTTGCTGAACAAGAGAAACGTGAGCTTAAAGCGTTAAAGATTCTTCATGAGCAAGAGAAACAAAAGGCAGCACTTGATCTCCTGCAGCAGTATGTCCAATATAAGAAGGTAGATTGAATGTGACTAATTTTTTTTTATATGTTTCAAAGAACTGAAATGTAATCTAGCAATGAAGGTTACAGAAAAATGTATCATGTCAAAAGCTAAAGAAGTACTTAGTTTAAAATTAAATAATTATGGACGTTAAGTGGTGCAACATTCTTCTAAAAGAAATTCAAATTATTAATAAGTGATTTTCTTGTTGTTAGCAGGATGCAGATGCAAATGAAAGAAGTAAGAGGTGTGTGTTCAGACTTAGATACATGTCCAATAGTCTCTCTGCATAAACACTGTATTTTGTTTACTATTTGGTATTTGCAGAATTATCATGTATTTTGATTAATTTTCTTGTGCGTACTAGGAGAGAGAAAGATTCAGCAAAGCCAAAAAAGGCAATAAGTGCATATGTTGCATTCTGCAATGAACGCCGTGCAGCACTGCTTGCAGAGATGCACGATGGAAGGGAGGTATGTAGGTTTTCATTCCAGTGTGAAATGTATTTCTACTTCTTTATTGATTGTGTTTGGTGTGTTAAATGATTTCTTTATACTCGACAGATTTTAAAAATGTTGGGTAGGGAATGGAAGAACATGACCAGAGAAAAGCGATTTCCATATGAACAGGTATATACTAACACTAATTAATCTACTATTAATTATTACAAGAATACGCTTAGAATTCACATCTCCTGCACAAACTAAAGGCTATATCATTTATGAAGATTGCTGCAGAAGCAAAAGAACATTACACACGTGAGATAGAGCTGTATAAGCAAAAGAAGAATGAGGTATGTAGTTTGGACTAGGTGGATTGTAATGGCTGTATAAGCAAAAGAAGAATGAGGTATGTAGTTTGGACTAGGTGGATTGTAATGGCTGTATAAGCTTAGCTGGATTGAAATGGCTTTATTGTAAATGTTTACAAAAAAGGTTCCTATACAGTTTTTGAACGACCTCTAAGAAACCATTCATCTTGAGGGTCTGGAAAGTTTGGCATGTGGTAACTTTGGAACAAAAATAAAACCTTCTCTATCATGAAACTAAATAAACATTGCTTTTTTGGAAAAGACGGTGAACATTCTAGGGTTACGAACTAGAGGAGAATATTAGATTCTCATTCATTTTCCGATTCACTACTAAAACAAGAAAAGTAATAAGTTATGTGCACACAGGAAGCAGATTCAATTTTCATGCAAGAGGAGGAGTGGAGAAAAGTTGAAAGAGAGCAAGCACTGCAACTTTTGAAGAAAAAGGAAAAAGAAGATATACTAAGAAAGGTTTGCATTATGCTAGGGATCATACATGATTGTTTTCTTTTTAATTATTTTAGGCTAAAATAGCTAAACATTTTGTAGGAGTAGCTTAGGAAAGATGATGTTTTGTGTTAGCCATTAATGTACCTACCCTCTTCTTCTCTAGTCTATTGCAAGTTTAATTTTTTCCTTTTCAATTTTTCTTTCTAATTGGTATTAGATTCTAACACTATTTTCTAATTGTTATTTACTTGATCAAGTCGATATAGGCATGAAGCCATTCGTTTCATAGTTTATCTTGTTTAGGATTTTTTATAACTTGGACTGCAGACTTATTTGTTTTACGATCTTTTATATTGTATGACATTGTAGACTAAGAAAGCCATTTTTCCTTAATTCCATGTTGCCATATGTTGAAGAATGTTGGTTATTGAAATGTGTGCCAAATGGGAGCATGCCTCTTATGTGTCCTAGACTAAAAATCTCCGTATGAATTTTCTCTGAGATGCAGACTATAAATGAAAAGAAGACTATAAATGAAATGAAGCAGCAGAAAGAGAAAAATACTGATCCTAACAGACCAAAGAGACCCCTAACATCATTTATGCTTTTCAGGTTTGAAAACTGATTCTCTATAACTTAATTACCCCAATTGATTATTCTTTAAAATCTGTTATTGATTTGCATGGGTTATGAAGCATTTTCTATGATGATGTGGTTTGATACTGACAATCAGATTGTTTATGTGCCGTTCTTACAGAAATGAGACAAGGAAAAAGCTACTTGAGACAAGGCCCGGCATCAGCAATAAAACCATTGATGCACTTATTTGTATCAAGTGGAAGGTAATAGTTTTGACATATACTTGCTCATATTGTAGGTGAACAAGGTTCTCGTGTTATGTTTAATAGAGGTAGAGATAAATACATGTCAAGTAAATGGTACCTCATTTTATATTTGTTCCAGGAATTGGGAGATGCAGAAAGGCAAATGTGGAAAGATCAGGCATCAAGCGCCATGGTACAATATAAAAAGAAGATAGAAGAATACAATAAAAATTTGTACCAGAAAAAGCAACTTGAAATCTATTTTCATGATTCATCAAGAACCGCCACTGGAAAACCCTAGCCCAACCATCATAACATCATGATTTGCATATTTTCAAAACAAGCAAAGGTTGCATTGATTACTTAAGGATGAATATGTTAAATATTTTTAGCTTTTGTGGAACATGTCAGTTTAATATGAGGCAGGCAAAAGCAAAATGAGATCGACTTTGCTCAAGAGTAAATGTGGCTGGGCCACAACATTGTAGCTAGTCATTTTTGAAACAAGGCGTACATTGATGCCTTATAGTGGAGACATGTTCAATCTTTTTAGTTGAACATGTCAGTTTTGGTTGAACTTTTCCTAATCTTGGCAGATCTTTATTCATTGAATAATATTTTTAGGTTTTAAAAGCTTATGATGCAAGTTTGGTGAATCTCAACAGAAGCAATACACCAATTTTTTTTGTTATTTTTTTTATTTAGGTGGAAAATTCACAAAGGCGATGTGTTAGGCAAGACATCCAAAACTAAGACAGAGTTACAGGATCATATCAAGGCCCCTAGCGGAACATGTACATTGAGAAGCTCCCAATTTCGTTGCCAGTAGCACTAACAACCTCCTTTTCACCTATCTTGGAATCTCAGGACCCTTTGAAGGATCTCTCACATTAGCTCGAGCTTTGTGCTGTCTATAGTCCCCGCACAAAGTCAATCATCTCAGACACCTTATTGTTTGGTAATCTCTTCAAAAAATCAAGATACACCCTTCCATACCCAGAAGGTGTACGGGGATAACCTGCAGCCTTGGCAAGCTAAATTGGTCTTAGTATCATTGTTTGTAGCTGAAGGAGCGTCATTTGCTGCAGCTTCCTTTCTTTGTTGGCACGTTTTCATCCTTTCTGTATGGTATTGTCACCAATACACTCCCTGTCATTCTTAGAAGGCTGAACCTCATTTTTATTAACTTGCTAATTAATATCCCTGACCAAATAGAAAACTCATGTTCTATATTGACAACATCATCAGTACTCTATACCCGTTTTTGATCCTGTTGCATCCCAGTATTAAGACCCCTAAATTGGGCTTAGCAACTTTGTTACCAGCTGAAAGAGCATCGTTAGCCACAGTTTGCATTCTTTGTTGGCACATTTCCTGCTTTTTTGCTGTGACTAGAAGAACCTGATGCACATCATCTACATTGTCACCAATACCCTCCCTTTTCTTGGAACATTGAACCACATTCTCATCGACCTGCTTATTGTTCAAGGCTTGACCAAAAAGAAAAGTCTTTTCTGCTAATAGACATCATCACTTTTACCTTTGTACCTGTTCCTGATTCTGTTCCATCCAATATTAACAGACCCTTGATCCTGGTATTCCTTTCTAACAATATCCAGTCTCTCATCATCTATACCAAGTTTCTCAAACCATACCACATCCTGAGTTTAGTTAGGTACATGGACAACTTTGGGAAAGTTACCCATACCCACAAAATAGGTTGGATGGTATCTCAGGACACCAATGCTGAGAAAGCGCGTGGGTTTAGATTATAAAATTATTAGATGGCGATGCACCTGCAATGCAACAAATTTAGTAGACACTCTTTTTCTCTTTTTGAAAGATATAGTTCCTCATTTTCCATAAAAACCAAACAATCTCTGTAGAATTAACTAACTAGAGCTCTCTCATAAGTAACGAAGGTTTGCCATCTCAACAAGAGCTTACGATCCCAAGTAGAACATCAAGCTATCTTTGAGGATATATATGGACCAAATTTTCATGAATCTTTTCCATATATTTGATCAAAGTCTTAATAGAAATGCATGATAAATTAATATGTCTTGACCACAAACAGAACATTCATCAACAACCAAATAACATTTAGCATGCAACAGCACCTCCTGCAACTTTCAAATTTAAGAGAAACCATTCAAAATGGGATTTTAGTTCTATACATAAGCCACAAAACATTAAGTCGATCAGATCATCTTTCTTGTGGATACAATAACTTCTTATCAAGGTTTAAGTAGGTTTCAGGGCTACGTGAAATCATTTCATGCAATTGTTATTGGAAATTTTAAGGAAAAGTGGTCCTATAACCCATTGAACTTCATTACAAATTTTGGTGTAAAATCTCATAAGCTCGGCATCAGCAATTATGTATGGAATTTTATAAAATTAATCAATTTAGTCCAAGAATCCTGTTGCTATTTGCAAAGATATCAACAAAAGTTTTAATTCCTTTGTTAAATTAAAATTCAGTAGAAAACTGGTTGAATTGCTATTTCCTAATTATTTTCAGTGTTGCTGGAGTCAATACTGCAACATTATCTGTCACTTAAATCTATTTCCGAAGCAATTTGAGAATTGAGATTTCTGCTCTTGCTTTACATGCTGTACACTCACTCAACTTCCTAGCCCCTCTTACTATATAGGGATCCCAACTTATCTCAAGTCTAGCCCCATCTTTTGAGCATTGATCATTGTATCAGCTTTCTCTTAGATTTTGAGCTTAGTGCCACTTGCTAAAAAATGATGCCTCCTCCATGGCCCTTGAGTTTTGAAAGATCCTGATTATGCTTCTCTATACCTAGGAAATCTTCATCGATTTCTCCATTACTTGCGTGCCATTACTAGGGCCAACTTCTCTACCAAAAGAAAAATGGTTGTTTCCTGAAACGAAAAACCTGCCCTTCTTACTATATAGGGATCCCAACTTCTCTCATGTCTAGCCCCATCTTTTGAGCATTGATCATTGTATCAGCTTTCTCTTAGATTTTGAGCGCTAAGTGCCACTTGCTAAAAAATGATGCCTCCTCCATGGCCCTTGAGTTTTGAAAGATCCTGATTATGCTTCTCTATACCTAGGAAATCTTCATCGATTTCTCCATTACTCTCGTGCCATTACTAGGGCCAACTTCTTTACCAAAAGAAAAATGGTTGTTTCCTGAAACAAAAAACCTGCCCCTCTTACTATATAGGGATCCCAACTTCTCTCATGTCTAGCCCCATCTTTTGAGCATTGATCATTGTATCAGCTTTCTCTTAGATTTTGAGCGCTAAGTGCCACTTGCTAAAAAATGATGCCTCCTCCATGGCCCTTGAGTTTTGAAAGATCCTGATTATGCTTCTCTATACCTAGGAAATCTTCATCGATTTCTCCATTACTCTCGTGCCATTACTAGGGCCAACTTCTCTACCAAAAGAAAAATGGTTGTTTCCTGAAACGAAAAACCTGCCCCTCTTACTATATAAGGATCCCAACTTCTCTAATTTCTAGCCCCATCTTTTGAGCATTGATCATTGTATCAGCTTTCTCTTAGATTTTGAGCGCTAAGTGCCACTTGCTAAAAAATGATGCCTCCTCCATGGCCCTTGAGTTTTGAAAGACCCTGATTATGCTTCTCTATACCTAGGAAATCTTCATTGATTTCTCCATTACTCTCATGCCATTACTAGGGCCAACTTCTCTACCAAAAGAAAAATGGTTGTTTCCTGAAATGAAAAACTTGCCCTAATATATCTTTTTTGGTTGATGAGATGGAATAATGGCTGCTCAAAGAAAAAGGATTAATCAAACTCCATGACAATATTCTCAAGCTGACAACGGTAGGATTACACATTTGAAGAAGGCCCTTGGTGGATCCTACTTCATGACAATATTCTCTTCATGAAACACTAATCACCTATACTTTCCACCCTCATAGAAGAGACCATTGTTCTAGTGTGGGTCAGGGTACCACTACTATCTTATGAGTTCTATCAAGCCCATGCTTTAAAAAACAAGGATCAACATTATGGAGTTTATGGCAACTTCTGATCTTATTCTAAATTTGGGAGTGCTCATTAATAACTTGCGAATGAAGAAGGATTGGTTTGAAATTGGATTAGTTAAATTAGTGAAATTTGCGAACTTAGTCACATAATGTTCTAATGAAGATTTTCTTTGTATGTCACACCCTCAACAACTCATTCTAGCCATGGTGGCGGCAAGGCTAGCGATGTTGTCCATGGTGGCGACAAAGCTTCAGCCTGGGCGGCGACGATGGCTCTGAGAAAAATGCCGAATAGGGGTTTCATCCCTGTTGCAAACGCCATCTCCGTCGTTTTGAAGGCAGAGACAGTGGAGGAAATAGATAATAATGCTTCTGAGCTTTCATCACAGGGGGTGATTTGTAGGTTTAGGGGTTTTTGGCCTAGCCTTCCTCAGCTGCACTCTTGGATATCAAAAGAATGGGAGCCCCTAATTACTGGTAAAGTTCATATCTTCCCCATGGCTAAGGGATTTTTTGTTGCCAAGTTTGACAATGCTCAGGATAGAAACAAAATTTTATGTGATCATTTTTTTAGTTGGGAGGACAGATTTTTGCCGATATTAAGCCTTGGCATTCTGATTTTTATCCTTCCTCTGAAACTTTCAATAAGATCTCGATCTGGGTTCGGCTGCCTAATCTCCCCCTCCATTTATGGGTTGATTCTCTTCTAGAAGAAGTGGGTGATGCCCTTGGAGATTTTTTGTTGGTGGATGTTGAATCATCTGATATTTTTCACTCCACATTTGCCCGTATATTGGTGGACATGGATGTTTCAAAAGGGTTGCCTGCTAAGATTTTACTCAAATCTTCTAAGGGTTCTTGAGTCCAATCTTTGGACTATGAAGGGGTCCCCTTCCACTGTCGAAGATGCTTTAAAACAGGTCATGTTGCTACACAATGTGGATTAGAGAAGAAAGCAATAAAGGCTACATGGTGGAAAGGTGCCTCTCAACAGCACTATACGGTTGAGAAGAAACCTGAGAAACATAGGAGTTTTTCTGAGGTGGTTGCGTTGGAATCATAGGGTCTTGGGGTATCCTCTCTAGATGTCTCAAATGAAGGGGTGGTTGATATTGAGAAAGATTATCATGTTGAAACCCCAAATGAGCGTGAGAATGGGTCTCTGACTACCATTACTGGTAGCTTTTCT
Source organism: Sequoia sempervirens (assembly GCA_007258455.2). NCBI lineage: Eukaryota > Viridiplantae > Streptophyta > Pinopsida > Cupressales > Cupressaceae > Sequoia > Sequoia sempervirens. The sequence goes on along the minus strand of VDFB02264077.1, from coordinate 137,971 downwards.
GATAAGACATTGCCTGCAGGAAAAAATACTAATGAAATCTCTGAGACAATGGCGACAAGCAATTTTCTTCAGGATAGTAATATGTCGGCTTGGCATGCTAAGGCAGCGCAAGTGGAAGAAGGTTGGATAACTGTAAAGGGCAAAAAAGAAAAATTCTCTAAGCCTTCTTTTGACATGACTCTCCGCTCCCACAAGAGTAGTTCTAAATGTAAATCTTGAAGTGTCTTGTTTGGGGGCTGGTTTTTGGCTGTTCTTTTTGTAGCCCTGTTTTTTGTTGTAAAGGGTTTTGGGTCCCTTCAAAACCTGCTTTTCACCTAATAAAAAACAACTCATTCTAACAAGAAACTTGACTGAACAAATTTGTGGATATTAGATTCATAGGGCAAAGCAGAGGGGAACACCAAGAGGTTCAGATGCTTAGGGCGTTGATTTCATGTTGAAAGCAGACATAGGTGACCAATTTGACTCTTGTTGATTACAATTAATGGGTTCAACTCTAGTCAAACTTGTCTAAGGCAAAGACAATTTACACAGATGAGTTCAGTCATGACTGAAACCATCCTCTATTGGGAAAACAATGGATCTTGTGGCATTTTTGCATTTGAAGTGTTCCAAATTCTTTAGTTTTATTTACCAAAGGTTTTTGTGCTTCGCGTATGTTGCTAGTTTGCTACTTTGGTCCTTATATACCTCTAAGAGAGGTCATTTTAACAATTTGGGTTTTCTCTTTAATATTTCTCTTTGATAGTGCGATTATCGAAGTGTGAGCACTTGTAGGTCTTGTATGGTGTTTGGACATTGTTGGTTGTGCAAGAGAAGTCCATGAAGGCCTTCCAAAGACTTGAGGTTTAGATCCTTCACTCTTCTAGATTTTTCTTCCATTTTGGGCTTTTATAAAGGTCTATGACACTTTTCTGTCATTGTTATGTATGTTTTATGCTCTATAGTTGCTGATGTATGTTTCCTTTCATTGTTTATTGCTATTAACAATACTTGGCTTCATGCATCGGGATTCTATTTCTATAATTTTACACATGGAACAACTTCATCAATTATTTTACATTAAGGTTGAATAGGATATGTCTTGGCGAACTATCTAGTGGAATGTCCACACTAATTGAAGGTTAGATTGATATTTGAACAAGTTTTCTTGTATTATGTGTGATCAGATTTGAATATATATATGCTCATTACTAGAGTGACTAGTACATGTGGACAAGTAGAGTTGTATCCTTTCCAACAAGAGATAGACTCCAAAGATTGGGTACATAGAGTGAGAAGCATGGCACTTTGATGGTGCAACACCCATTACGAAGAAAGATTTCTCAAGCAAGATGTGGCAAGTGGTTCTCTATCTATGAGGAAGCTAGAAATAATCATGGTGACACTAATGGAGAAAATGTGAATGTCCTCAGGGATCCTAAAGCTAAGGAGCAACTGTCTTATGAGAAAGTGCAGCCCCATGGTGGTTGAAGTTTTATAACAACACCTTCAAAGCCAAGAACTTATGAATGAAAGGTAGATGTGGAAAAACTTGACCATTGGTTGGTACAACTTGAGGTATATTTCAATGTGCGTTGTATTAGGGAAAACCACAAATTTCCTTTCCCAGGTTAAGATTAGTAAATTGTGCTTCTACTTAGTTTGAAAGGCATTCTCATTATTTAAATTTATAAACATTAGCAACTATTTGTTCTTGGGATGATTTTAAGAGGCTAATCAAGATAGAGTTGGAATCCATAAATTACGAAGAGAGACCTATCAAGTGGCAACACTAAAATCAAGGACAAATTGTGCAAGGGTACACTAGTGAATTTCATACAAGGACTATCTAAATGGACAAAAATAAGTAAGAAGATTTTTTGATGCACATAAATGGCCTTTGTAGCCACTTGAGGAGGTCCATTTTGCATTGCAAGCCTAAATATATAGATTAAGTATGTTTTAGTGCATAATATATTGAAATGGACAAGGCAAAGAGTCCAACTCTTTCTTCAAAGACAAGGGCAACAAAGTTATTGGAAATTATAAAAGCTATTAATGACATTATTCATACACGATGGATCAATTGATTTACATTAATTAGCATTTGGCTTATGTAAGTCACTCCCTTCATCCACTCGACAAATACCTATTTCAATTAACCATAATAATAACAAACACATTATTATAACATGACATTAACCTACTAATATATTAACCTCTAATAAATTTAGTAACATATTTATTTGCTATGATGTAATATTTCCAACATCCCCCCCTATTACATCACTCTAAATGAAGGTAGGAACACTGGTATTGGCTCTACACAAGCACAACAACCCAAGTAAATATGTACACAACTCGCCAAGTAGTTCAAAATTCATGGACACACATGATATCCATAGACACACCACTGAGTTATCAAATATATTTAATAGGGACACCCACACTATTGACAACAATGAATCACCATGGACAAGAACACATATGCCATCCATCATAAATAATGTTCACTAGTAATACTCACCCTATTCGTTATCAAAAGTTGTTCAACAAAGACACATATTGTAATCAACAATAAACTTATAATAAATGTGGATAGGGTCGCATGCTTTCTAGTACACATCCTTGCCTTTGAATAGGGAATAAACACACTATTCACAAGTATAAAAACGCTCTCTTGTGAATTGAGGCACACTCGTTATCCACAATACACAACTCTACCTATGAATGTAGACATACTTTGCATTCACAATGTAGACATTTTCATTTTATCATTTCATCATTATCCTCATTTCTTCTATCTATATTAATTAAATGGTTTTTAATTATTTAATTAAGCTAATATTTCCCCTATTTATCCATAATAATTAAATTTATTTTAATCTATTTATATCTATATTAAGTAAATATTTTTTATTATTTAATTAATCCATCACTTAGCATTTTTGCTCCAACATTAATTAAATTCAAATTAAATATTTTCCTCTATAATTAAATAATTTTGAACATTTATTTAATTAGCTAACTTTCATTTTAAAAAAATAAAATAATTTATTTAAATTAAGTATTTTCTTCCAAAATAAATAAATTAATATTTATTTATTTCTCTAACTATCATTTTGAATTTATTTATTTAATTCTTCTAATTTTCTCTCCTTCATCAAAATTCAAATTATAGGTCTTATCCTATCTCAAATTTTCCTATCCATTATCTTTCACATTAATCTCCATCATTGATCAAATATCCAAGTGACATATAAATAAGAAACTTTCATTTCATTCAAACCCCCTAGCACTCTCATGATCAAATCTTAGCACTTTTACTTTCAAGCATTATCAAACTATCATTATCAAACAAACATCTATCAATCATCAAGCCTTCAATCTATCATGTTGACATGAAGGTTATGCTAAAAATCCGAAAGCAATCTACATCAAGCATTCAAGTACTGATCAAAGAAACAATAGAGAATTCTAAGGTCTTTGCTTGGTATTATTGTTTATCATTTGATTTTATGTATAGATCTTAGGCTTTATTAAGTGATTGTTGAAGTATGAATTTTGTACTTTCATTGCATTGTTACTATTTGAGACTCACATTTTCATCTACACACAACAATACTTCTAAATTGCAAATTGAGACATGCTCTATATCTATACGTACAAAAGTAAGGAACATATCTCCAAATCCCCCTTGCTCTAAAGGGAAACCAATATCAAAAATTGTTATCTCTCAAACAATTTACCATTTGTAAGTGATAAGATAACTCTAGATGAAAATGTGCCTCCATCCCTGTGTGTCCTCTAACCTCATCTTTAATCTCCTTAGATTATATTAATTGGATGCAATATTAGTAAATCTAAAAATTTCTAAACCACAAACACTATGTGAAAGAAACATAGCATGTGGTCATATTTAAATGCAAAAAAAGTGGATGTCAACTAAAAATACACTCTTCAATAAAACACATTTTTTATTTCTATATTTATAAATATTTGTGTTTCTACATATAGAACTCTCCATAACCTCAAAACTTCCTTTTTTAAGATCCATAGTGAACCACTCTATATATATATTTCTTAAAACTAGTTTGCAAAGCTCATTCACCCTTGTACTTTTCATTAAAATTAAGCTGACTACTATCTTCCATTGCCAATTACTTAAGTAATTTATTTCCCTTATATGCTAGCCATTTATCAACTATCACTTTTGGAGTGAACCATCTCATTAGGTTACTCTACCAATGAACCACAAGATGCATGTGATTAGGTTTTTTGAAGTGGGCGATGCATAGATAAAAGTAAGCAATGTGCCATTATGTCATTGGCCCATTTACAATTTTGTGGCATAGTACAAAGTTGGGGGAAGCAAAGGCTTATGGGTCACAACTCACACTATCTCACAAGGTTGAGAAGAAAGGTATGGAGGCAAAATTCCCGTGATTACTCAGTCAAAACTTCAAAGCATCCATTCCAGGGTGGCTACTTTGTGTTTGTGGGGGACCAAAATAGGCCCTCATTGTTCATATGCTTTATTTTAATTACTATTTGCTTGGTGTGTTATATGGTGGAGGCATGTGATTGTCACTTAGATAAAGTGGTGGGCCCATGGCAAAAGTGTGAAGAGATTTTCAAAGGGGATAGATTCTTGTTCATTGCAACCAATGTTGGATTGTGGGAAACAAGTTTCTTGGTTGTTTCCAACTGCCTATACCCTGCTAGCCTTTGACTTTATATTTCACTCAATGCTAACTTTTGATGTTGCCCAGAATGCAATTAGCATGACTATGAGGAGGGCATAAAAGCATCAAAACACATAACGTGGACTTGTCCATTGGCCAAAAGGAAGACACGCACATTAGGGTGTTTACATGTGGATCCCAATGGCATCTAATAACATATAATGCTCTCTCAACCATGCCCTAATTTTCACCATGTTCTTTATGAGGAAACAAAGCTCACGTGAAATTGGAGGCATTTTTTGGGGCAAGTTCAAAAGCTTTCATCTGTTTATGTTTTTGTGAAGGATTTAGGAAGAATTTTGTAAAGTTTGTAAATCAACGAGGAGAGGATTAGAGTTTGATTAATTATAAAAGAAAATCTTTTTGAATTGTAATTGAATTCAAAATTATATGTCAAGATAGATATTTATTTATAAGTTGTTGTATTTTAGTTATTAGAAAAATTCTAGAACAATTCTTCAATATTGGATAAACGTTATATCTATTTTCATAAGTAGTCAAAATGACCCCAAAACAGATGGCTAGTAAAGACACTTAAGAAGTGATTCCTTAGCTTATGAAAAGATTAAAATAATATTTTGTAGATCAAAACATTACAGGTGCAACAACTACACTTTCTAGGATTATTCTATTCAAAATACGTATGACAAGAGGAACTTGCCAAGACCAATCATAAATGCTTGGAAGATGGATCTACCATTATAGTGGTTCCAAATTACTTTCTAGAACCAGAGATATTAGAACGGGCCTATAAATGTTATGATGATTGTAGACATGTAAAAATGCCTAGCGCATATCACACATCCCGAGCATTTTTCCATTATTGACATCATTAACATCATTAATCCCCTTTTAATATCATTTCTATCATTTAACCTTATTTCCCTCCATTAATTAAATAATCTTGAATTGTTTAATTAATTCACCATTTTATCACTAATTTAATCTCATTCTTCCTAATTAATTAAATAAACATTAATTATTTAATTATGTAGCTAACTTAACTTATTTTTTGTTTTAATTAAATAGTTATCAATTAATTGTTTAATTAAATATCAAAGCCCCCTTCTTATATTAAATAATTATCTTTAATTATTTAATTATCATCCTGAATTAACTTATCTGTAGCATCATCCATTTAATAAATAAAATTTTATTTATTAATAAATCTTATCTTTGCACGTTCTTCAATTAATTAATTACTTTAATTATTTATCTCAAATCATGCAAAAAGCAAACTCATCTTCTATCTCAATTTTATCTTGCACGTTCCTCCAATAATTAATTAATTATATCATGCATTACTCCCTCAAATCTTAACTGACACTCTCTCTCAGTCAATTGATATTGATTGAGCACTCTTCTGATCAATCACTTCTCTTAACACTTCAATTAATATCTCATGCAACTAGTTAAAACTAGAATCCTGCAGCCAGTTGCAGTTAGTTAACTGGGTAATCAATTCCTCTCATTAATTCTCATCCTTTGATCTCAAATCAACACCTCTTAATACAAGCCATTGATTCAATTTCCTAAAATCTATAAAATCACCCTTCATCCTTCACATTCATAACCTAGAATTTTTATAGCAATGTCATCTTCTTTTGATTCTTGAGCAATTGAGAATTTATCACAACATCTAGGTCATCACCTTACATCAAGCTTTTGCGACTATCATGGAGGCTCTTGTGTTGAAGCAATCTGACATATCACACAACATAGGTTACTCTCAAATGGGATGGTAAGTTTGTTCTCATTTTTAGATTTAATTGTGTTATTGTTTTGATAAACTTTTGTTTGAATTCATTGACTTGTTTGCAATTGCATTTCATTGGTATTGTAGGTTTATTGTTCATAATTGATTCCACATTTCCCCCTTACAATGATAAATCTAGAGTAGTGAGGAACTTTGAGGGTAATCATATTTTTACTTTGAATAGGCAATTAACCCAAAAGGTAGTTGGACTGAGATTAGAGGCTCAACCTACAACTTTTGACACTAGAATACATGAGATATTTTTATGTCTATAGGGGAGTTAAGTTACCTCACTATAGAAACAAAGCATGGGAAACTAAGAAGAAGCCTATCCTTGAGGATGATGTTAAGCCTTTAGATACTAAAATGTTTGAAGGCTATTTTCAAGATGTGTATTAAGGCTTGTGTCAAATATTGGGAATAGGTGTAGATGAAAAAATCTCCCATGGATGGTGATGTTTTTTCATGACAATCAAAATACTCATGTTAATAGTTTGGTTATGGAGAATTTTTAGCTACACACATTTGTAAAGAAATTGTGAATTTGAGAAGGCCAAAAGTCAAAATGAATGGGAAAAGATTTAGGATATATTCTGTCTTATTTCATATATTTATTTTTTCTTTAGTTGATGAATGTGATAGAAGACTAGGTGATAAATACATATCACTTATGTCATCATGGGACGAGTTCAAGCCAACATAGTATTTTCCCACTCATATGGAAATGGACCGCCTCTATTCTTCATACCACACTTCTAAGGATTTAATTATTAAAAAAATGAGGGTTTTTTCAACCCAAACTATAAAATTAAGTTAGATTTTTCATTAGACCATTGGAGTTTAAGCCTAAAGAAAAAATCATAAAAAATTAGGGTGATTATTTTTTAAAAAAACTTAAATTATTCTCAAAATGTATGGATCCATAGTTGCCCCTAATAGATTGTCATGTGTTGTGCTAGATATAATTGCATATTTGGAAGCTCTAAGGAAAATGCTTTCTATAGACTAGGATCATTTCAAGAAACCTCAAAAGAGTAGGTTGCTTCCCCCTTTTACACATATTGATCATTTTGAGATACTAAATAAAGAGGCATTGACTAAAATGTTTGAGATTATTTTTGTATGCATTTACATGAAGCAACAAATTATGACCTTGAGAAATTCATTAATAGAATGAAAAGAGTAAAAGGAAGAAAATGTTATGATCATGAATATAATGAACTTGAGGACTTGATAATGAGTTGTACAAATCATCTAGGTAAGGTAATAAGGGGATAGAGATGTCTAAAGATAGATATAGCTAAAAAGGAAAAGATAAATGATAGATCAAAACTATCCTAGAGCATTCTCTCAAACCCAATTGAGAGAATGAAATGTCTCCTTGACACTATTGAAACAAATGGAAAGATGCCAAACTAAAAATATTTTGTATAGCCATAAATGTTTGTATTGCAACAAACTCTTGAGATATAAGTACCACAATTGCAAGTAGAAGTTAAAATACAAGCAAACTCTATAATTCGTATAGTATTAAAAGTGTCATTAGTTTCTTAACTAGTAGGGGAAGAGATATAGGAAGAAGGAATAGATTATGTGGAAATTTTAGAAGAAATAATTCCCAAAGTTATTTCACAATCAACATCAACAATAGCACTAAAAGATGAGCACATGGCAAAGGATACAATAGTCTTGGTTGAGATTTCTAATTTGGTTGAATATTCAAGCACTAAGAGAATAGTAAATTCATTCCTCTAGAACACCGTTTGCTTATTAAAGTTAGATCTCCAACATGACATCTAGATGATGAATTAGCTATCACTAATGTTATTAAACATGCTAAACTACTACAAATGTAAGCTTCTCAAATGATTATGCAAATTTAAAATTTATTAATGCAACATTGGATTAACCATTAAGATTATACATGGAAGTATATAACAAAAAATAGAAAATAAAAAACCATAAGAATATGAAACATAACATTGAACATATGTGGAGAAACCCTTTCGAGAAAAATTCCACTACCAAAGAGTACAAGTATATATTAAACTTTGAAACAAGTGTACACAATCAACCAAATTATCTCTTCAATTTGATAATATTTCAATAGTAACTATGCAACTATAAAATAACCTTTATAATCTCTATCCAACACATACAATATACATAAGAGAGTTGAGAGGAAACTACAAGTGAATTCTTCACACCATAACACTCTAAAACTATGGTAAGGAAAAAACCAATGCCTATATAAATCAATGCATCCATGAATAAACAACATAACTCAATAATCTTTGACCCATGTGAAGAGTAGGCACAAATCCCCAAAAATGTCACTCTATTATGCACCCCATTACACTTTATGGAGCTAAATCAACATGTAAATATTCTCCACTCTTTCTCCTAGCATCTAGGATTGAAAAAGTGGTGCATTGATGTCAAGTAAAATTGTAATCACTACTATCATGCTCCACCTCCCTCTTAATTCCAATGCAACCAATGTTTACAATTTACAAGGAAAATAATAAAATATTAATGTTTCTCAACCACCTACATGGACATCCAAGTACACATTCCAAGATATTTGGAGTTTCAACATTATACATTATGATTGCAAAAAATGTCACGTTGTCCTAGAATTCTCCCACTTGATATTATACTATAATTAAATTTTAGAATCATAAAATGAATTGAGTATAGGATGTAAGGCCCATGACCTCCTTGCACCAAGAGAACTTCTCTACACTCACTAGTTTGGTAAGTGAATCTATAATATTATCTCAAGTGCCAAAATTTTGTAACATGTCCTTACTATTATCTACCATATCATGAACAAAGTGGTATTAGACATCAATATTCTTTGTATGAGCATGGTACATGAGATTCTTGGCCAAATGGACAGCACTTTGATTGTCACATCCAACTTGAACCACCTTGCAATCAAAAGCAACTCCTGAACAACCATATTTCTTCTTTAAATGCATGTGTGGTAGTCGTATACTTTTTTTATTAGTAGATAAAGAAACTATATGATACTTATTACTCATCCAACTGATAGCACTACCAAACAAAGAAAACACATATTGACTAGTGGACTTTTGACTATTCAAATCATCTACTTTTTTTGTATCAACAAAGCCCTATATGTCTAATAAAATTTCTCACATCATTAGAGCTATGATAATATGATCAATAATTAGAACTCACTCAAAAATATCTAAATAATCTCTTAACACGATTCCAATGATCTCTACTAGGATTGGGTATAAACTTGCCAAGAACTCCTATTGTTTGGGTCTACAAAATATTGCATACATCAAGCTACAACAACACTAATGTAAGACACATTATACAATCCTCTACACCATCATCTAACTTAGGACACACATCCAATAAAATTTTAGTGCATATAGGTAAAGAAATACTTGTAGGTTTACTATTGTGTATAATAAGTCACCACAAAATAATGTTAACATATTGATGTTGACTAAGATTTCTATAAAGTCAACCCTTGTTGATTTTCATACCCAAAATGAATATAACTACACCTAGATCCTTCATGTCAAATTCTCTAGAAAATTGATTTTTAAGCTCCTTGATCATTGTGTTGCTATTGCCAATCCATGTCATCCACATACAAGAAAATAAATAGACTCTATTATAATATACTTAACATAAACACAATGATCCTCTTTGCTTCTAACAAAACCCAACTTCAAAGAAAATATATCAAAACTTTGATACACATGCAAGGTGATTGCTTCAAACCATACAAAGACTATTTTAACATGTAAACCATATTATCTTTCCGTTTTACCTCAAACCCATCTTGTTTTATCATGTAGATTTCCTCTTCAAAATTTCCATGCAATAAATCTTTTTAACATCCATTTCCTCAATCTCAAAATTACAAGTTGCTCCAATAGATAACAAGAGTCTAATCGAGGATACTTTAACAATACAAGATTTATTTTTAACAAAAATGATTCTCTCTCTCTAGGAGTAGCCCTTGGCTATCAATTTTATCCTAGATAGGTCTCTAATTGACCATATAGTCGAATTTTATTTTTATGCACCCATTTGCAACCAACAAGATTTTTTTCTTTAGGAAAACTAATAAGATCTAGGTATCACATCTATCGAAGGTCATCATCTCCTCCTACATGGTGCAAATCCAATACTATCCTCTAAAGAAAGAGCCTCTTTGAAATATTTTAGCTCATAATTAGTATATAACAAAAAAAATACATAATAAAAAACTAGTGGGCTATACTTGTCAACAATAGGGTTTTGTTGTCTCATGGATCATCTCAAGTCAAGGCCTCTACGTATTCTTATCCATGTTCGTCCTGCTCAAACTATCATATGAACCGTCTTCTTCCTCTCCATCCTCTAATCTAGGATCTTGTTCTTCAACATGTGCATATTTATGATTTTTGACCTTAGTATCAAAATGCAATACTTTCTTTCCTTCTTTTTATCTAACTGTAAAGGACCTAAAAAATCTCTGAACTATTGTAAAATCATATCTCTATAATAAATCATTTTCTAGGTTAGAGGATTATAAATCTTGTAACCTTTAAAATTCTCACCATAACCAACAAATATTCATTTTTGTGCTTTTGGATCCAATTTAGATTACTTTTCCTAAGGTGCATAAATGAAATTATCACAACAAATAACCCTTAAATGTGAGATAGAATGTTTCTTAAACCTACTCACACTTCATATGGATGTTTTTTAGCAAGAGCCAAACAAGGAGATCAATTTAATGCCACGTGGATTATTTGATGATGTCAACAGCCTTTTAAGTTGTCTTTTCTTGATGGGTCCGCCTAGATGACATGTAAAGTGATCCAACATGGAAAGACTTTATTGGTTGAAGATCTTTCAAAGCATGTCAAATACATTCAAATTGGTCAAATCCACTTGGATCGTTGGATCATGTCCTTTCAACAGAAGATCAATGACCCACATTCACACTTGGTTAATGGTTAGTTGGATGTTCCTAGCTCGTGCAAACTAGAAGTAATGGTTGAAATGACATAATGCTATCAGATTTTTGCAAAGATTTTCTCTATAAATGTTGCAATTCGACCTAGCAATCAACTCATTTTATATTTATCGAGCCTGGAGAGTGAAATTTTGAGTTTCTATAATGAAATAGGGTTTCTAGAAAGTGAAGAACAAGTCAGTAGTCCTCTGCTTGTGAAATTCATAAAGCTACCAGTTCTAGGGTTTATAATTGAAACTTGTGCATTTTGTCAATTATCCAAAAATCATCAAAATCTTAGCCGTATACAAAAATTGTAGGTTAAAACTTGAATTATAGCCATGAGTCCATCAAAGGGTTATTCATCTTCATCCAAAAGACCTTTGGTAAGGATTTAATTGTACAACTCCCTCATTCCACAAGAAAATTTATCCATGCACACGGTCCTTGTATAGCAGCTGGTCTAGTTGATAATGAGAGAGAATGCAGAGATGCAAAGATCCCTCTACCTGATGGAATTTATTTGCTCACTGGTACAATAAGAGTGTCTAGGGTTCCAATATTCAACGTTTGGACCTATGACCTTGGGAAATTGATTGTCCCTAATGTATTCATGGTTGTAGGGCTGGTTAGGCATATTTCCAATAATTATGATGAGAATGTCAGTGTAATTAAGGCAGCTAATGGAGGAGAATTGGTCCAATTGACAAAGCCTCTATTTCTAAGGTTTTTGGGTTGAAATTAGTTGCTAACAAGGTCATTGATTTTGACCTTTTTAAGAAAAAATACTAGCAAGACAAGAACAATTATAGGGTACATTGGCTTCCAAAGCATAGAATCAAGGGTTTTAATAAGAGGTGTGTGAGAAACTCCAACAATGAAGTAGAACCTTTCAATCTAGATACATTTAAAGACTACTTCATAGAAACCTAGTATGCATTGTACCATGTTTTGAGGGATGATTTCAAGACCAAGATACCAATGCCCTTAATGTACATGGATGCAAACATCCATAACCCTATGGTTAATATTGAGTTTGATTATTCCACATACATCTCAAATGGCATCCACCAACAACTAGTGGATATTAAGAAAAGTAATAAGGCTGTGAATTTCAAGTGGTATTCTCTTCTATGCCACATGTGTTTATATGAGGGAAGAACAAAATGGGATAAAGCCCTACAAGTTCATATGGAAGATGACAAGGGAAAATCTCTTCCTATCCAATGTTGGACCCATGTATGGGACATGCATTGTGATGCTTCCAACTATAATCTTTGAAAATTTCTTTGTCAAAAGGGTGTTGACCATCATGAGGGTCAGAGAAGACAGATTGCAGAAGGAAATCTTGGATTTCCTAAGGCCAAAGGATAAAGTTCCAAAATTGGGCATACAACACAATTGAGGAGATTGGTATCTCCATGTTGAATCTATAATGATCAGGGTGTATGGGTGCCCTGTGCGACCCCATGTCTTGCCAAAGTATGTACCTCTCAAATTTGCATACTTAGAAGTGATTTGGTAGTTCGGTGAGTCTGATAAGGCTCATCTTAAAGGACAAAAGAAAGGTTCTTTCTTCCCATTTTCCATAGCCTTCTCAAATTTCATAATGACAGGGGAAGGCTTAGAACTAATTTATCCAATTTTGCAAGCTTTCAGGATGACCTAGGAGAGCACAAGAGCCTTTGAACCTGAGGTATTTATTAATCAGGTCAACTTGAACAAAGGAGGTCAACATTTCCTCACCAGCTCCACTTTGGTGGGGATGTCTTTATAAATTGTATTGATGAAAAAGGGGCCAATGGTAGAAGGTAAAATGGGTTGCCTTTAGAAAGGAAAAAGATGAAAAAATCAAGAAAAACCCAGATTACCAAGGGATCTATTCAAAAATTAGGGATCATATTTCCTAGGTCCAAATGGTATTGAATAATATTGATAAGATAATTGGGAAGGCCCCAATTTTGGAAGAGAGGCCTACATACCAACCGAAGACAAATCCCTCTATCTATTCTTTTGTTAGAAGGTCCAAAGGACCAATAATAAAGGAGCTCACCCTTGTGGAGCAGCAAGCAACAACATCACCATCTCCCCCACAAGCACTTACTGTAGATTATCCTCCAAGGGAAAAACCACAGAAAATGAAGAAAATTGATCAACCATCTTTGGTTGATTGTCCCCTTGGTCCAGAGGAGGAAGAGGTTGAGGTGACAGTAAAATAAATAAATCAAGTAATGTCTTCTCCCCCTAGAGTGAATGTTTTTGATAGAGGAAAAAACAAGTTTTGAAGGGACCCGAAACCCTTTACAACCATGAGCAAAGCTGCTGAAAAGACAACCAACAACCAACAAAAAAACCAACTCCCAATCAAGAACCTTCAAGATTTACATTTAAAACTCTTCTTGTGGGAACGTAGAGTCATGTCAAAAGAAGGCCTAGAGAATTTTGTTTTCTTGCCCATGACAGTGATCCAACCTTCTTCGACTTGCGCTGCCTTATCATGCCAAGCCAACACACTATTTTCCTGAAGATGAGTCTCTACTACCTTAGTCTTAGATAATTCATCATTGTTCCTTTGTGCAGACAAAGACTTATCTGAAAAGCAGCCAAAAATGGAAGTCGTAGCACTTTCACTAGAAATGGCAGCTTGAGACCCAATTATTTTCTCGTTAGGGGTAGCCTTTGCCGCCCCACTATTTGAGGCATCCGGCGGGGATGCCCCAAGACCCTGTGATTTAGAAACAACCACCTCTGAAAAACTCCTATGTTGTTCAGATTTCTTCTCAACTGTGTAGTGTTGTTGAGAAGCACCATTCCACCAAGTAGCTTTCTTTGCTTTTTTTTCAAATCCGCATTGTGCAGCAGCATGTCCTATTTTAAAACATCTTCTACAACGGAAGGGAATCCCTTCATAATCCAAAGATTGGACCCAAGAACCCTTAGAAGATTTTAAAAAAACCTCAGCAAGAAATCCTTTTGAAACATCAATTTCAACAAGTATACGGGCATAGGTGGAATGATAAATGTCAGAAGATTCGTCATCCACCAACAAAAAATCACCAAGGGCTTCCCCAACCTCCTCCAGAAGGGAGTCATTCCACAGGTGGAGGGGAAGATTAGGCAATCGAACCCATATCAGGATCTTATTAAATGTTTCAGAAGCAGGGTTAAAATCTAAGTGCCATGGCTTAATCATCAACAGATATTTGTCCTCCCAGCTAAAAAAATTATCACATAAAATTGTATTTCTATCCTGGACATTTTCAAACTTAGCTACAAAAAACCCCTTGGCCATGGGGAAAATATGAACTTTACCAGAAATAAGAGGCTCCCATTCATTGGTGATCCAAGAGTGCAGTTTAGGGAGGCTAGGCCAAAAACCCCTAAACCAACAAATCACCCCACGTTCTGTAAGCTCAACAGCGTTATCACCTATTTCTTCAGTTGTCTCTTCCTTCAATTTCACAGTGATGGCATTTTTCATCAGGATAAACTCGCTAAACGTCATCCTACCATTCCTAAGATCCATTTTTGACCCCTTAGCTCTCGCTGCAGAGCCAACACCCTTAGTCCTCCCGCCATACCATGTGAGGGCATCACTACCTACGCCATCACCAAAACCCAGTGCACCATTCGAAGAACGACCATCGCCAAGGCAACGACAACGCCCACCCGTCGAGCTTCACCCGCACGGACCTCATTCGCAGCAGACGTGATACCAAACCCCGCAGATCCGTCACCTTTCGCAGTTGCAAAAGGGACATCGTTTCTTGTCGCCACCGCAGAAGAGTCTTCAACTTCCTTCGCCGCAGTTGGGTTTCCGTCTTCCATCGCAGTAGCTCTATGTTATCCAAGTAAAATATTAGTCCTTACAAACAAATAGAAAATTCATGAGTGAATGTTGTTAGGATGCTCTATGTTAAACAAGTAAAATATTAGCTCTAGAGTGAATGTTGTTAGGATGCTCAAGGTAGATTGGGCATAAATCTAACAATGGGTATAGATGAAGGAAATGATATAAGAGCTTTGGAATGTACAAAATTCATCTCTAACGATGAATTTATCAAGTCAAAAGAATTCAAATATTTTCTTATAAGATTAAGAAGTGAGGAGTTTTATGAGAAACTAAACAAGGCAAAAGTAGAGGTGCACCCTTCAAAATATGAGTTCACAAAGAGGGTCTTAAGTGAAATAAATTTTGGTGTCAATAATATTACTCTAGAAGAGGGGAAAAGGCTAGTAAGAGAAAGCAAGTTGCTATTGCTCCTTGAGTGGGATATTGCATTTGCAATAGACCTTAATGCTATTAGAAGGCAAGATGAAGAGGTATTCTCTTCAAAAGAGCAGAAAAAATTAGCATACTCTGGGTTTGGGTTCAACCTTAAGTGGGAAACCTTAGAAATATGGGCCCTTGCACAAAACACCAATAAGCCTTAGGTTGCAAAGGTAGTGCAGGAAATAAGAGGAGGGTTGACAATAAAAAGAGTATCAGATACTTTTTCCCCTCAAGTTGCTTCATTAGTGGTTAACACTACAAAATTCAGTGAAGCAACAACAAGAAAGTTACAAGATGACTATGACAAATTGTTGAAAGATCATGTAACTCTTACTACTAAATACAATAGGTTGAAGATACAAGAAACTCAACAACAACAACTCCAACTGAGACACAAACAACAAGTTCTTCATCATCAGGGCTTACAGATAATTTGATGAAGGAGAATGAGAAACTTGCTAAAAACATTAAAGAGCTTGAGGAACAAGTAAATAATGCTCAAGATGAACATCATGATAAAATTAGCAAGTTGTATTTAATATTTTTTTGGCATAGGGTATCCAAGATACTTGGAAAATTAGAAGAATCACACAAAGCCTACTCAACCCTCAAAGATGCTTATGCTGGAGTAGTTAAAGATCAAGATCAGCTTGAAGAATCATGAATAAATGAATCCCTATAATTAAATTTTTGGAAGGCATATACAAGGGAGCAAGATATGAAAATGATATGCCAAGCAACATTTTCCCCACATGGAACATGGAAAAACTAGTGGGAGAGGTAAATGCATATATGGTTAAAGTGGAACAATGTTTAAGAACCAAATTCAAACATTTCGAGAATATTGAAATAAATATTATGCCAAGTATTTTGAATGAGAATGGAGAGCTCAAGTCATATGATTAGTGGAGAGAAGGATTCAGAGTATTGGCTCCTATTCTATCAATTTTCATCTATGATGACAAGGTTGACACCAATCTGCTCAAAAGTGCTATAGATAAGTTAATTGCTATAGAGATTGGCTTAGAGGATTTTTGCAAGGAGACTAGTGTGCTCCTAGATGCAAGATATATAGAATATACATGTCATGTCAACCAAATAATTCATTTTTAGTGGCCATCAAAAAGGGAATTTATAGAATGGGATGAAAAGTACAAGCTGACAAATAATTAAGCTTATACCTTGTCACCATAGCTAAATCAAAATATCAAGTTCATATAATGACATGCATTTAGAGCTCCCAACAATCTACAAGTATTCCTACAATTTTGGTACCTTTTTGTCTTTTTCTAGCCCACTTAATGTCAGTTCCAACGATTTCTAAGAAGAATATGTCTTCAACTTGGATGGAGAGTCCTTATTGAAAAATTATCAACTATCTCATAATTGCAACATCATAAGTTATATCCTTTAGCAACCCCAACAATTGTTTTATCTTTTTATCAAAGGTTTTTTTGTCTTTTATAGAGCAGTTGTTTCAATTTTGTCTGATTCTTGGGACAAGATTACAAATAAAAAGGTGACATTTGTCCATGGCTTGAATCTTGTTGCTCCCTTGTTTCTATAAAATATTTACAACAACACTCACACAATACACAAATTCCACAATCAAGACCCAAATGAATTTCAAGTCTCTTGACATTGCAACTTGGTAAATTGGTACCAATCTTGATGGCCATAATACACATGAACATAAACATTAATTAAACAATTTTTATTTAACAACAAATAAATGTTAATAGCGCACTAGTTGTTGTAGTGTCCCATGCACACATGGGATCATTACACATGCAACACAATGAAGGCATGCCACAAAATGAGAATAAAAATCAATGAGAGTAGGTGACATGTAATCCACTTTCATTCACCCTAAGAAAGTGAAGGAAACCTAGTTCAAGGTATGGCATTACTTCTCACATCCCAAGGGAGTAACTTCCACTAGAAAACCCCCTTCAAGTTTGTATGTGAAAATTAAAATCATATGTGTCTTGTATAATTAAATAAATAGATCATCAAATTAAAACTAAAACTATTATTAAATTATATATAAATATTTAAATAACTCAATTTATCAACTAATCTCTTTTTTTCAATTTACAATGAATAATTCAAGAAAATACCCATTCATCTACTAATTGATGCAATTGTGACCATGGAACCTTATTAGGTAGGGCCTAATCACACAACCCGCACAACTATCAACACAACGAAAGCCAAACAAAAAACAAGAAAATCTATTTGATTTTAGTAATTCCTTATATGAATACAATGTTCAAAAAAATATGCTTCAAGATATTACATGCATCACATTCTCATAGTACAAATTTGGCCTTCCCCTCATGACCTTTCTCTCTAACACATCATGGAATTGAATCCCTTAGCCAACCTCTTCTTATGTCGACCATTGACTCCCTCTCCAAGTTAGAGGAATTTTACTCTTCCCCTTCCTCCTCTCTTTCTCTCTCTCTCTCTTGTCACCCTTTCTCTAATGGAAAACTCCATAAATTGAAAAAAATATGCCCTTTTATACTTCAAACTCAAAAAATTTGAACCATCAACTATATTTATAGTTATAAGAAATAAATCAGCACAATTATTTTCCATCAAAACTAGACACATAGCAAATTTTGTTTCTCTATGAACTAGCCATCCAAGCGTATCTTTGCAATGAAATCAACTTTGTTTTCATTTTGTCAAAGATTCCCACCTTGATGGGAACTAGGAACCAATCTACCTTGTCAGTAATTTGCACTCATAATAATTTTTTCACTTGTCGGAGGTTCCCACTCTAATAGGAACCATTTAGAATGTTTGCAACTTTTGTTTCCTTCGTTGTCGAGGGTTCCAACCCTATTAAGGACTAGGAACCAACCACCTTGTTAGAGGTTCCTACTCCTTTAGGAACTTCAATTTTTTTGTCCAACTACACTTTCTTTTGTTGTAGGGCGTTCCCACCTCGATGAGAACTAGAACCATCCACCTTATCAAATTTTACCGAGGCATTAGAAATTATCGATGGAAATTAAGGAACATGAACTCATTTATATCTTCTGCTTTGTTCTATTTCGTCAAGGGTTCCTACCTCGATAGGAATTGTTCCCTCTATTAGAGGTTCCTGAGGTGTAACGCCCCGCCATAGAACCCCGAAGGACAACACTAACTATGCAATAATAATGGAACACTTTTTTTTCTTTAAATAATCATCAATAACATGGAAATGTAAATCATATCTAAACATAATATAAAATTTAAGTTATGTCCTCTAAGGTTCCATGATTGCATTACGAACATACCTACTGAACAAGATCTAAACATACATCATGGATTAACTAACAACAAGATTTCATCTAAAATCTATTGCATTAAACAAATAACAACATGCATTCCATACAAAGCATCAGATAAATGACCAACGATGATCATATAAAAGGAACCAATGAATACATATATAGTTTCCCTCACATAAGGGTACATCATTACATTGTCACAAGATTACATTAACGCTTCCTTGAAAACAATGAGAAGAATACATCAAGATTACATCACATGATACAAAGGATAAACATATACAATACATAACATAAGCAACTATCTCCCGAACTAGTACAAGATCTAAAATCTGCTACATAAGATACATCCTCCATGCTCATGAACAACAACTGGGAAAACCAATGGAGGGAAAAGCACAATCCACCCGACCATGTGGAACCCTAAGTTCCACCCCCCATGCTAGGAGATAACAATAAGGTCCCACTACATCAAGTAGTCAAGAAGACAGTAACACAACACAAAAGGGCTAACAAGACTCCAACATACAAGTACAACAAGAACATCACATTACAAAGACACTGATTTCAACATTGACTTCACTTCCAGAGGCACACAAGCAACAGAAGGGGATCACAAAACTAGGGACCACAAGACTGCAGTAGGGAAGAGTGTCATCGCATGGTACTGGCATGGGTTTTCCGAAATTCCTCTCACTAGGACCTGACCCCATAAGGTGACACATGCGGAGCCAACAATCCTTTCGTGAGGACAAGGAAGTTGACCTTGCCAACCAAGCCTTCTCACCCAATCCTTAGCCTAAAAAAGCACTACAAGCATGGGTGAGGACTCAGTTATCTTATTTATGTGAAAATTACCCATCCCCCTTAATTCATTACTTAGGTTATCACTTAATTAAGAAACTCCCAATGGGTTGTCCAGGCCACCACTTTGGGATTCAAATTGAGAGCCACTCCCCCTACCTTCAACTAGAAGACCTAATACATCAACCAGGGTAAAGCCATCTAGCACACTAGTCACAACCATGATAACAAGTCAACAGTGCACGACATTGAGAGCCACTCCCCCTACCTTCAACTAGAAGACCTAATACATCAACCAGGGTAAAGCCATCTAGCACACTAGTCACAACCATGATAACAAGTCAACAGTGCACGACTAAAGACCCTCTTGTACATAATTCACATGTGAAACAACATAAAACTCATGCAAATGCTCATGGCTTGATATGGGTTGTCCTTGCGGATCTTCCTAGACCCCGACCCCCATCCTGGGTTGTCCTAGCGACCTCACTTGATCCTCGACCCCCATACAAACTCATGCAAGTAAAACCGTACTCCCCTCAACCTCTAGAAACCAACCTTAGTCCATTTGAACAAAAGACTCCCACATAAACAATTATCAAGATCACTCAATCCCAAAATCAAACACATTATTCCAACAAGCAACCAATCGACAATACAACCAAGAAAACATTATTTCCACTTTTCATTTTATTCACTAACTTAATCACTTAATCCAAGCAATTAAAACTATTACGCAAACACTTAAGACCAATTCCAGATCCATACATAAAATCTTTTAGAGAATTCAAATTTAGATACCCATTTAATTATACCAAATTCAACAGTTTGTTCTACTTCATAGACCATTGATGAACTGACAGAATAGAAAATGAATCAATCATTAATTTTCAACTAATAATTTATTAATATTCACACTAATTATCAAATGATGTCGTAAGGTAATATCCACTCAATAATATAAGGTAACTAAATTTGTCTAAGATGAAAATTGACATTAATAATTTAATTAGATTTAAATAAGAATAAGGCTATAATCATGAATGAATCTCGTTATATAAGGATCGTGATATAAAATAAGAATTATAAAAAGACAATGATTAAACTCAAACCTTACGACAATATGTTGCAATCAAGTTTATCAGAATAATACTTATTGACAAATAAATACACAAAATATAATCATAGCCCACACACACACACACATATATATATAATTTAAAATATAATATATAGCCATTTATTCATATAAATGTATACATATATAATCGAACTATATACATTGAATGCCATACATAAAATACTTCCATCGAACAACATGAAGCATATCGAATGAAACCCATTATGAGGCATAAAGCCCAATTCCAAAACCTTCGCCAATGTCCATTTAAGCTTAAGTGAAGCAAAATTTTATTAGGTTTAAAAACGATATCTGCCTTGGCAAAAATGCATGCAAAAAGTTAAGCAAAGAAATGTTTGAAAGCCCAATTTAGCTAAAGGCAAAGAGAGCATCACTGTGTCATCAGAAATAACTGAAAGAGTTGAAGAAAAGGAGATTAAAGAGGATGTAATCGTTCAAGCCAAATCGCTAAAGGATACTAAAGGTGAAAAGAGCATAGGTCTTCCAAAATACTAACTGGTCAAAGAGGAGATTTGGCACAGCTGCAGGGTTTGAAATGGCATGTAGGGAAAAAGGTATCATAAAATAGCAAAACACAAACCTCAAATAACAAATAACAATGAATTCATCGGACCTTCAAGAAAATACATGCAATAAATAACAAATGTCAATGGATTCATTGAAATACATACACAACGAATTCATACAATAAAAATAGGGCATCGACTGTCCAATCGTAAATACAACTCCATCGAATGAATTTCAAGGTCATAATTTCTTCAATGACAAACCATAATACGGGTACCAAATATGATATATTCACCCAGTGTATACTACAATAAAAGAAAAAGGAAAACACATTCTATAAGCTGCAAGAAGGAATACGTGTTTGAGAGTATCAATAGAGCCTCAGATAAAGAGAATATAGACAACAGGCGTCGATAGAAAAACAAGAATGCCCTATAAGGCTATCAAATGGAAGGAAATGATACCAACATGACATAGGTGTGCAGACTAAATATTGAGATGGTTTATGAAATTTCCCAACATAATATTTGTATGTGGGTAACGAAACTACAGATTCATACAAAATGTATTTATTGAAAGAGCTAAAAGACCTTCAAACAATTTTAAGTCGAATAAACCAAATACTAGACAATACTAACAATACTGACCAACCAAATGGCATACAGACAGGGTGAGTCATGGAGGGGCACTACACAAGGCATTAGGAACCATTAGAGGAAGTAAAGGTTCACCAAAACTAGTTGGCAGTTTTCAATGTTCCCGAAATAGGTCGAACCTCTAATTGGCTCCTAAGTAGGTCGAAAGCCCCGATTCCCTCCAAACTTAGCCATTTTACTCCAAACTTCAACTAATTGAAATTGGAGATAGCCTTTTCAATCTTCTTCAAGGTGAATTCTTGACTTGGCCAACATTTAGCTTGAAAATATCTCCCAAAGGAAACACCAAAACCAACTGAAACACAACAAAACTGAACTAAAAATTAGAAATATTTTTGGGTGATGTAGGATTGCCTATGGACCCAGATGGTCCTGCATCACTAACTTTCTAAAAATCAAAAGTAGATGGCTAATAAACTCTTTTAGTAAAATTAATTTATTTTTTACTAATCAATTTGTAAAGACAAGATCAACAATTAGTATTTATAAAATTTTGTTGACAAAAGACCTTTAATAATTTTTCCAAACCATTTCTTATTCCATCTAAACATTCCACTTAAAAATAAAAATTGAATTGAATTGATTTAAATTAAATTTCAAATTCATCACTTATCCTACTTTCCTTTAAATTAAATTAATGAACTTCTAAACATGAATGAATAAACAAATAAGCATTACAACAACTCACTTTGAGTTGATTTAGAAAACTGAACCAATTAACTTCTTAACATGAATAAAAAATTAAATAAGAACTACAACAACTCACTTTGAGTTGATTTAAAGAATAATAAAAAATATATATATTTGATAAGTAGGAGGTATTTTCTACAATGTGTCAAATTATGATATTGCTATCAGGATTCAATTGTGTAGTTTTTTGGGTGAACTCATTGATCCATATTTCATGAGTAATGGTTCACAAGAACCCATCTCTCATGATAATGAATGGTCCACGTAGCACTCATTACATCTAGGTGATGCTTGAACAAAGGTGAAGCATTGGGCCTTCTTGGGAGGTCAACCATCCTAGTACTACTCCAACTCAAGCACACTTAACCATGGAGTTTTCCTCAAGGTTAAGCCCACTTAGCTTGCAACCCCATTTACAAAACCTTCAACAAGTGTTGTGCCTTATGAACTATTCATTATAGAGCCCCTTTAGCTCATCAATTGATAAGTAGGAGGCATTTTCCATAGCATGTCAAATTATGATATTGCTATCAAGATTCAACCATAACCCCCATAGATCCTACACACACCTTCTGATATCACATAAAATATATAGGCACTCAATGCTAAATTTTCTTCACAAGAAATTCATAATTTTCCATCTCATGAAAAATACATAAGACAACCAATGTCAAAATTCCTTCACAAGGAATGCACATTTCCCCAAGGGAGGGCCCACACCTCTCTCAACCCCAACACATGGTAGGACCTTAACCCTAAATGGGAAAGATCCACTCCTAACATAACAATCATTTCCCTAACATGTATTCAAACCAAACCTAGAACACAACCAACCAACACTTAAAGACATAAAAAAAAACATCATTTACATAATATATGAGGCTATAGATCCTACCTCTAATGGCTTCAAAAAGAATGTTGAGAGCTTCTTGTTGAATAATCCTCCAAGATCTCATTTCCAAGTCTCTCTTTCCCAAGATCCAAAATTCTCCCAAAATCCTCTTCTCTCATAATGTCAAAAGAAAAAAATAAAACAACCAACCCCCACAAACACTTAATGAGGCATGAACCTAGGTAAAAGATATTAGATGACTTAAATTCAAGCTTGCTTCATGTCCAAGCTAAATCTCGTAATATTTCTTCATAGGGACTTTGGAAGGGTAAAATATCATCCAAATCTTGAAAAATAGGTCCCAAGATGAACCCATCCCATAGGTATTCACCCTAGGGACTTATTTTAACTAAATCAATAAAGAAAAGACACTAAATAACCTTTAAAAAAACATTTCCAAGTTCAAATATGAGATTTGGCACATAAGAAGGCTCACTCCATTTCTTCTCATTAGAAACTTCAATATAGAATAATTTCTTTTCTCCTCACTTATTTCCTCAATTATACTTTCTCACAATTAAAGCATAACCCTTTTGCTCTCTTTTATTTAATTTGTTAAGGAGTTAGTTGGGTAGGTTAAGGAAATGATTGTATAGGAGTGCTCCTCTCTCTTATCCTTGTGAATGACTACCTTTTGGTAGCTAGTGCCCTCTCTAATATATGTGCCATTAGTATGCCTCATATAAAAATTGGATCAATTTACACCTCATGTTAGATCTGATCCTTAAGTCTACCCAAAAACAAGTTATATAAATTTTCACTTGTGATTATTTTTGCTCACAAATATAGATTCTAGAATTGTTAAATATAATCCTTAACAAATATTGTTTGGCATAATTTGGTTAATTGGTTGAAGTAGCTCTGTGTCACACCATCTTGATAGTGTAATTGTAATTCATCAATAAAAATTGACCAATTGACATCGAGACCCTTCTTCTTTTGAGCATAAAGCCATCA
Organism: Sequoia sempervirens; assembly: GCA_007258455.2. NCBI lineage: Eukaryota > Viridiplantae > Streptophyta > Pinopsida > Cupressales > Cupressaceae > Sequoia > Sequoia sempervirens. The sequence goes on along the minus strand of VDFB02264077.1, from coordinate 113,288 downwards.
ATACCAAATGATCTACTCTAGTTCCAAATATAAGGAAGCCATTATCACCTTCTACCCACCTGGAACTTTATATATATATATATATAAATCTATTTGATTTATCCAAGTTAGTGGATCCTTTCCATCCATCAAACTTACACATATCCACCTTCAATAGTAGACTTTAAGACCTAAATAAGTACTAGCATTTGGCTCAAGATTGATTTATCTAAATGATCCACCTTGATTGATCAAAACACGGTGTTGTTCCCATGGTTGTGAGAGATACCTTTTGGATAGAATTTTGGAGTTGTGATATTATTTCCTTGATGCTATATGTTTCTCCTTTCATTTTAGACTTGGCACTAGTCAATTCTTCTACAATGTTAAACCACATATTTTGCATACCTTCTTCCATTTGGTGCACTTTGTCATCTCCTACAAATCACATCAAATTTGAGGCCCCTCTTCATCCTAACTCTAAATATATATCCTCTTTATTAGGAGTTTTTTCCTGTAATGAAATAACTTACATAAGAGAAGAATATAATAGGAAAAATGTTGCAAATACTTAATAATATGTTACTTCGATGGGGCAACATCCTAAACCACTTTGAAGGGGACACCTCCAATAGCCTTCAATAAGAACACAATACTCAATTTGATGATAATAACCTCTAGCTCCTATATATACCATACATATGCATTGGATGTCACCCAGGCCAACCTAACTACCTATATACGACTATATTAATGATTATATAACTTTTTTATGAATTCAGGTAGCCACATGCCAACTACCCATAACCCTATTCACATTATAGGATTAATGGTATAACATTCCTGATGTGTGGAAATTCTTGGTTGCAACCTCTAATCTTTGGCTTGATCATGATGCCTCCAAAAAAATTGACAATAATTTATTAAAGCAATTCAAAATAAGCTAAAAAGTTATTGTAACTTACCTCTATCAACTATTTGTGTTACTTTGATATGCATCCTCATGTACATCAAAATAGAGGGAAAAGATATTGATGAGAATTGCATACCCATGCTCTTTTCCCTTATGTTTTGAGCCCCACTTTGAGTAGATTGTCATATATGTAATAATAAACTTGAAATGGCATATTTTTTTGTTCAATTTGACTCATTACCTCATCCTAGCTTGCCCCCATCATCACTAATCTTGAGGAACCAATTATGATCCCTAGATCTTCCATTCACCACCTTGGTTTAGTTTTGAGTGTGCTAAAGTGACCTAAGTCACTTATGTTTGTATGGATCTAAACCTCAAACTTTAAAAACCAAAATTTAAATTGAGCCTTGCCACCATTTTTCTTATAGTCATAGTGGGCCAACCTAATACATGCTTTTGTTAATTTGTGTTCTACATTGTATTTAAAGACATGCACTAATTTCAATTTAGAACTTAGTGCATTCATGATGCATCTATAGCATTAACATTACATCATCAAAGATATACTACATAATTATCTTTTGTTTTTAATATTTGTTCATTATAATAAAGTTGGTGTACTTAGGAGTTTTGATTAAAGGAGAACAAAACCTTGTCAACAAGTTCCTAAACCAACTTCAAACACAAGTATAACAAGCCAAAGTAGAATATACATCAATTTTCTACCAATACACTTATTCTGGTCAAGTTCATTTATGCACGCTAAGATCACTTCTACATAAAATTTAGTTTCAAGTGTATGTATCAAAATTTTAGAAGTATATGATTATTTTACAAACTTTGAGATATTAATCCAATAAAACATTTTTTTACTTATTAAAAAAAAATCATAATCATATATTCTTCAATACAAATTTTAAATTAAATATCACATTTAGTGTATTAAATTCCATAAATCAATTCTACATTTATTGTTCCAGAATCCCACACTTCTAGCATTGTTCAATTAATTGGTCTATGTGAAATTGTATTGAAAGCATTCATTTCCAGATTAGTATCTTGTATTTCCAGTTTGGAACCAAAGCGCCTCCTGAAGTAGGTAGGCTTTAAGTATTTGATTAAAAAAAAGTATGATTGAAATATTGGATGATCCATTCAAGTTTCCGTAACCATTTTACAACGATATAGAATAAATGTCAGCCATTGAGTTACTACAATCGTGAAGCGTTAGAATCAGCAGGTTGAGTGTATTCAGCGTCAGTCAGAGAATCAAAGCGGAGAGGCGTGAGATGAGGGTATGTGGGGTGCAATTCTACAGCCCTCCAGCATGAAGAGCACCTCAGTCATAGCAGGCCTGTCAAGAGGGTCAGGGGCTGTGCATAGAAGACCCACCTTCACTGCGAGTAACAACTCCTCCCACTCTGAGGAGGTCTCTGGATCCGCCTCACCCTCTGCCTCTGCCTCCGCCTCCGCCTCTACCACACTGGGATCAAAAACTTGCGATATCTGCCCCGTTTGCAGCTGCCTCTTCACCCACTTGACAATATCCATATCCTCCTCCTGCTCCAACATTAACGGTCTTCTACCTGTCAGAAGCTCCAGCAGGACAATCCCAAAGCTATACGCATCGCCCTCCTTTGTCATCTGCCCACTCAAATTGGCTTCGGGAGAAACATACCCCATTGATGATCTCGCCGCTGTAGTGGAAGAGGAGGGGTGATCGGCTGGAGAGGCCACCAGTCTATCCAGGCCAAAATCTGAGAGATGAGCCTCAAAATCTGCATCGAACTGCACATTGTTGGGCTTCACATCCCCGTGGACAATTGAATTTGTGTGGAGGAAAGCGAGACCCCGTGCTATTCCAAGAAGAATCAGATGCCTCATTGGCCAGTTAAGGACATGACCACCCTGGTGAGAGGCTTCCTGTAGAAGAGTAGCCAGATTACCATTGGGCATGTAATCATAAACCAGCAGCCTTACTTCACTGCTCACATAGTAACCCCTCAGGATGCACAAATTGCGATGTTTAACTCTCCCCAGGGCTTCCGCTTCTTGTCTGAATTGGCTCTGCTGGATGACATTTTCTCCCTCCTGGTGCGCTAATCTCCTAACTGAAACCACACTTCCATCCTGCAAACACACCTTGAATACAATTCCGTACCTTGTCCTGCTCTGCACATGCTCCTCGTCGAAGTGCCCACTCCCTTCCACAACATTCCCATATGTTATTGGACTGTAAAACATGACGAGCTTCTTCTCTTGTTCGCCAATTTGGGCTTTCGCCTGCCTCTGTCGGCTCACCCTAACAACAAAAAATGCAATAGAAATGCCTAACACAATAAGGAGGCAAAGGCTTCCGCACACCACAGCAACGGCAATGGCAATGGCAAAAGCCCTGTCTCTGCCCCTACTGCCATGGCCAGGGCCATGCCCATCGCCATGACTTTGAGCACATGCAGATTTGAGTGGAGGCCCACATAGGCCTGGATTGTAAGCAAATGAAGCTGCATCGAAGCGAGCACAAGGGATTTTTCCTCTAAGATGATTGTGGGAGAGATTGAGGTGTCGGAGAGGCTTTATCCTACACAAGGCAGAGGGAATGCTACCCGATAGATTGTTTGAAGAAAGATCTAGCGTCGCTAAGTTTCTTAGCTCTCCCACCTCCTCTGGAATTCTACCACTCAATTTATTTCCCTCCAGAAAGAGCTTTTGGAGACCCGTGATAAGCCCCAGTGATTTGGGGATCGTACCGGTGAGATTGTTTCCGTCCAGAGCAACCCATTTCAAGCTCGTGCAATTGGAGATACCCTGTGGAATGCCTCCTGTCAAATGATTGCTTCCCACGTCCACCTCTTCCAGCTTGGATAAACGGCTGATTTGAGGAGGAATGCTGCCTTGGAGTTGGTTGCCTCTGACCCTTAGCGTCACCAGACTCGAACAATTCCCAAGCTCCCCTGGAATATTACCAGAGAGACCGTTTCCCCAAAGTGATAAACTCACAAGTGCTCCCAGGAAGCCAAAACTATCAGGTATTGGTCCTGATAAAGAATTTGCACTCAGATTCAAAATTTGTAATTTCTCTAGACTGCTGAAACCATCAGGAATGCCTCCATAAAAAGAGTTTCCTGCCAGAGAAAGGTAGTGCAGTTTGGGCAAGGCCGCGAGCTCAACGGGCAAATTTCCGGTTAAGTGTTGTTGGCTCAAATCCAGCGATTGCAACTTAAATAGGCTGCCAATAGTGGAGGGCACAACGCCTTTAAAGCCATTTGCACTGAGATTCAGAACCCTCAAGCTCTGCAAAGACCCGATGCCCGACGGAAGTTCCCCAGACAGCCCGTTTTCAGCCAGATCCATTATTCTGAGGTTGGGAAGGTCCAGCTCCTCCGGTATCATTCCTGATAGATTGTTGGAGGGTAGTGATAACACCTCCAGCATTGTGAGCCTACCTATACCTTCCGGAATCCTTCCCTCTAACCTGTTTCTTCCCAAATAAAGAGCTTTGAGAGAAGCTAAAGAGCTCAAAGACAAAGGAATGGTTCCGCCCAATTTATTGCCCTCTAAATTCAGCACTTCCAAATCACGACACTGTGAAATGTTGGAGGGGATTGGGCCAGACAGAAAATTATGAGATAAATTAAGCTGTTGCAGAAGCCCCAGCTTCCCAATGGAAGGGGGAATTGGCCCACTCAAACTGTTGTTGGCCAGAGATAGCACCTCCAAATTCGACAAATTGGTAAAAAATGTGGGTATTAAACCCCTGAGATTGTTGCTCTCCACGTCCACTACTCGGAACCTCCACCTGGCAGCGCTGGCCATCGATGGGAAGCCAGACAAGTGGTTGAAACCCAGTTGAAGTATTCGCAACGAAGAGCTGTTGAAGATGGAAGCTGGAATCCCGCCTACCAGATTGTTTCCCCGTATCGACAGCCTCTCCAGTTTGGGAAGAGCCCCCAGCGCGGCAGGCAGTTGGCCGCTAAGCCTGTTGCTATCCATGCTCACGGATACCAGATTGGAGCAATTTCCCAGAGCCCGAGGAATGCTTCCCTCTAAGTTATTCCTATCCAGACTTAGAAACTCCAACAAAGGCAGCTTTCCCAAATCTGCAGGAACAGGACCGCTCAACTCATTGAAAGAAAGATCAATGAAACTCAAACGGCGGCTCAAGACGAGATAAGGGGGTATCTTCCCAGAAAAAGCATTACCCGAAAGATCCAGGTATTTCATGCTCCTGCTCCCCCATCCCACGCCTTGTATTTCTCCCCACAACAAATTATGCGCCACATTCACAACTTGCAGCTCCGACAAATTAGCCAGTTGAGAAGGCAAACGCCCAGAGAAACGATTGCTTTGGAGGTAGAGTGCATGCAGATGCTCACATTTTGCCAGAGACACAGGAATGCTTCCGTTGAATTCATTGGATCTCAGGCTCAGCCTCCTCAGCTCGCTTAATCTCCCAATCTCCTCTGCCAATAAGTACACTGTCAATGCAAACATAAAAGACAATGGCAAGGACAACGATAATGTTAAATGGTCATCTACCCACCTGTGAGAGAACCTCGAAGGTCTAGTCCCGGAAGCCGAAGCTCCCACACCCTCGACGAAAAACAGAACACTCCTCGCCAATCGCAGGGCGCGTTCGGACTGCTTATATTCCAGCTCTTCAGTCCTTCCCCCGGATCCTCCACACTCCTTTTCAACGCCAACAGCGCCCTCAAATCATCCCCTGCGCCATCTTTCTCTCTTCCAGCTGCTGCTACCACCACCGTCATCACAACCACAGCTACCACCACCACCACAGGTACCCTTCCCATCCTTCTCCTCACTCGCGTCCAAAACAGTGTCATTGGTACCTCCCTATCTTGCTACTTTCCGATGCCCTAATACTAACAATAATTTGTGCTCAACCTCAAGGTACACTGACAGCAAGCTCACAGAGTTTTAACGTTCCCTGGCACATGCAGTTGCATTTACTGCTGTTGTTTCATCCATTTCTCGAGAAGACGAAGAACCTAACTTAAGTAAAGAGGGACACTCACACAGAAACACCACCTCAGTTCCCAAGGTGGCAGTAGAGCCCAGATCTAATGCTTGAGCCTTATATCATAAACCTAGGATTTATCTGCTAACATATATTTGGCGTTGGCGAAGAGAAGTCCAATGCAGAGCGCCCTTCCCGCCCGCTCCTCATTGTTGATTGCCTATACGAAAGCAAATGGGTTTTCACTCATCATTATCAGTTATCACTCCTACTCAACATCAGGAACAGGTGCAGATAGATCAACCCCATATCATGTTTGCTACAGTCTCTCGTGTTCGCTCTGCTGTTTAAATGCCGTTGCGTTAAGACCTAGACAAAATATTGTACCGGACCATCATTATTATTATATATACACATGCCTCATCATTCTAAACAGCACCTTCAGTCAAAGTTCGACTTTGATAAAGGCATCCTCTTCTATTTCTATTGGGTGCTTCCACTTTATATTATATATCTTCTCTTACATCACCCGAGGCACCCAATTTTTTAAAATTTTATTCACACCCATATTGGGTGTAAAGGGAAAAGAATTGCTTAGCTGTCCTTTTGCCCTTGGAATGGGGATAATTGCATATCCATGTACTTTTTTAATTTGATTAGAGTGTTTTAAATGTGATAATTGATTTATAAGTGGTATATGCGTGTGTAAATTTAATTTATGATTTTGTGTTTTTCAATCTTTCTTTTCATTGATTTAGAGTTGTATTTCTTATCTTTCAATTATTCATCATTTTGGATAAGTTTTCCAATCTTTCTTTTCATTGATTTAAGTCGCATTTCTTATCCTTAAATTATTCATTATTTTGGATCAGATCTTCAAGTGCAGACTTGATCCATATAGTTTTTATGGTCATCTCAACCTAAAACTTTTAAAATTCAAATTTTCAAATTCTCACTTCACTACTTGAATAGTTGTTGTGAGCTCATCTAATTCTTGTTTTGTTGGTTGTTGGCTTGGATGTTGTTTGAAGATGTTCCCTCATTCATTTTAAGATAATATAGGAGGGCACTTTCTTAACCAACACATAGAAAGCTTTGGCTTCCTTATGTGGTGAGTGGGCCTCCCTCTAACTTTTTTTGTTTATACTTCCAAACTTTTGTGCCAAACACATGTGAAAAAATTTAACATTGGGAACATATTGTGATAAGTTTTAAAGCTTTAATTACAAATTAATAACACTTTTGATTATCATGCCCTAAGTCTAAAATATTACCACTTAACAAAATGCATTTAAACTTAATGTTGTCACCTTCAAACAAGTAGACAAGCTTTTAAAAATTCTTCAAATAGGAAACATTTCACATTGTATTGAATAGCATAATAAAAATGTTCAAAATACTTACGAGAAAATTACCTATAGAAACATCTAACCTAACACATTGTCTAGATCTAGGGCATCAACATATCAGGTTAGTTACTTCAACTTATATGTAATTTTGTTTGAAGCAAAAGCTCCAATTTTTTTAGTGGACTAAATATATCTATTTGCAAGATGTGGATTCCAGTCAAAACATAAGTACAAGTTTAGATGGTAAAACATGAAGCTTAAGCTCATAGCAAAGGACTTTGCAAGCATCATCACTACTTACTATGTAAATTTTTAAATATTCCAATTTGTAAAACTTGAAAATTCTTGCTTGCATGATTTAAGAAATGGTTAGACAATGTGTATATGATATGGGTGTGTATTACATGCAAATGTCTTCTAGCAATGACATAAACAAAGACAAATTGGAGTTTCAGTTCTCAGGCAATAGAAGCATAGAACCATATGCTTTATGCTTTGCAAACCAACATCTATGTTAAAGGCATGGATGGGAAAGAGCAAAGGCATATACTTTGGTTTGATCCCAATCAGGGATTCCACAACTACTTCATCCTCTAGAACTCTCATTAGATAGTGTATGTTTGACACTATTTTGTTACTTGTCTTTTAGATTTTTTAATATAAGTTCATGCCTTAGGATAAAATTATTAAGCTTTTTGATTTCTACATAGATGTGATATTTTGATTGTATTAATTTACATGATTTTCAATTGACATAATTTATCAATATTGTTTCATTTAGTTTTATATCACATTGGGACGTTTATGTTGTGCTTCAGCTATCTTTGTGTGTAGTAGATAGGTCTGATATTTTATTGAGTGTACAAGCACAATTTTTCCAATGATGGTTAATTTGAGATGTGTGATTTGGGTAAATATGTTAACATCCTCATCTCACTAAATTTGAGTTACAAGATGTATCTTGTATACTCCTATAAAACCATGATCCAAATCAGTGTCAAATTTGGATCCATGTATTATGGATAAACTTGTGAAGCTATGTTTCATCTAGGCATGTTTATTTAACTCTTGATTTTGTTTGCATTTTATTTGTTTTCATAATGCATGTTTGGAGTGTTTGCAAATAATGTGTAGCTTAAATTGAAGAATTATTTATTATATTGCCTTCATTAAAAGGTCTTATGCATTTTTAATATTATGAATATCCAGAAAATGTCATAAGTTAAAATAAATTATTGAAAAATAAATTCATTACTCATTTGCATGATATTGTCATATTAATCATATAAAATAGTATTTTCTTAAATACATTTGAATAGAATGTTAGCGAAATATCAAATATAAAATATCTAAGTTACAAAAATGAACCATTTGTAAATACCTTGTTTTGATGTGAAAGGAAAAAGAATGCGACTTTAGGATTAAGGGATTTTTTTAAGGGAATGGTTTTTTAAACACGCATACATTTTACTCTCTTTTTATGTCCTCTATTTTGTATGAGTTCATGATTGTTGCAAAAAAAAAATTATGGTTGCTTTAGGATTACTAAAGGCTTGGAAGTGAGATTGGATATTGGTGAAGGTTTCAAGTTTTCTTTTGTATATATAAGAACTCCAATTTTCACTTGATAATTTACTTGGGAAAATGAAGGTATTTCTCTATTTAAATGTATGCTCTTGCTTTGAACATGCACACATCAAGTGGTTGCATATTGTTTCCATTTCAAAGGTTGTGATTTGAGCAAGAAAGTTAGAGTAGTTTATTGTGCATTTAATTTAGTTGTATGTATTTATTTTTAAAAATTTTAATTTAATGTCAATTATTTGACAAAATATCTTTGAAATCTTTTGAAATTATGTCATATGAAAAGTGTGTTGTTGTGCATCATATGTGCATGAGGGTATATTACTTTTTAAATTTTATTACTTTTTTAGTTGAAGACTTGAAGCATCAATTAATGGTGAATGCGACTTTGCTTAATGCTTAAAATTATGAAATTGTAAAATTGTGAATTTTGAATTTTGAGTCAACCATTCTATTTTGTAGGAGAAAATGTCTCATGTTGGAAATGTGATTTCCTACCTTTTGGATGTGGGTGATCCCACAATATTATAAATCAAGCCCATATCACAATCATCAATCAAGCATTCATATCATATCAAAATCCTATCAATTGTGCATTTAGAGAATGCTAATGTTATGTTGGTGAATTGAGCACTCACATCACAAAGGAGCAAAACTTTACACACACTCAAATAATGTGTAACTCACCTATGCATGCCACATTTCCTCATTAGTCCTCCAAATCATGAATCAAATCTCAAGTCTCAAATTCAAACCTATCCATTCATCAAATCCTCTTGCACATCATTATAAAACAAACCCATCTCACAATCCTCAATCAAGCATTCATATCGTATCGAAATCCTATCAACTTTTCATCTAGAGAATACTAATGTTATACTGGTGAATTGAGCACCCACATCACAAAGGAGCAAAACTTTACATGCACTCAATCAGAGGTTTTCATGTAAAATTTTGAGTATTGAATTGGTTTGATTTCGATCCTATTCCATTTGTTTATTTTGCATGTATACCAACTTGTTTTAATAGTTAATATTTAAAAAAGTGATATTCATTCCATAATGTATAAATATTTCTATAAAAAGAATAATTTATAAATTCTTAAACATAGAGTGACAACACCAAATATCTAGTGTGCAAATATTTTTTCTTAATTTTTTATTACATATTTTACTTATTATTAATTTTTATACAATATTAGTTATAATTTAGCTATAGTTTTATTCCATAACATATAACATCTTTTGTATAAATCACAATTATTATTTTTTGTTTTAACAAAGACAACAATACATAGTGCATAATTTTATTTATTTTTCACGTGTGTGGAATAGACCTTGATATTCAATGAAAAATCCATGCTCACTAGAAAATAGAAAATAAATATAATAATCAAATTAAATATATTCAAAATTATACTTTTCAGAAAGCTTGCTCTAAGGGCTATATTCCTACAAATTATCCTAACATATTAATTCCATTTGTTGATCTAACCAAAACTTTACAACATTTTTTTTAAGAAAAACATGAGCAACAAGGTGGAAAGGCCCATCCAAGGACCTTTGTTCAAAGGTATCCAAGGAACTTCATTTGAAGTTCCTTTAGCTAACATAAAAAGTATTAAAATATTCCCTTATATAATTTGAACATCACGAATTACTTAATATTCAAAAAATGTGTTTACATAATTTGTGTTTTTGGGATTTTTTGAAGGGAAGAATTGTTGGTGTAGGTTTCTATTTTCCTAGTGGGTTAATTTATTTTCCCTTAGTCCTAAGTTTTTCCTACACTTAATTAAGCTTGCTTAGGATAATAAAGTGAGTTTATCATTTAATAACTAAGAGATAAGTGATGGGTGTCCCCTTCCTTGAAGGGTGGAACACTTTCCACTTTTGGTGGCCATCTCCACTTTTGGTGGTTCATATCCACTTTTGGTGGTTAATTCATATTGGTTGGATTTGCCACCTCCATCATCTCCTTGGTTCTATATAAACTCACTACCTAGCTTGTATTTTGATATACTCGTGCATACTCTTGCATTCTCTTACATTGTTGTATACTTTGACATACATGCACCTTGATGCATACACTCATTATTCTACAGATTTGCTTTGAGCTCCTAATGTAATCTTGTCATCTTGACATTTGCACATCTCTTGGAATCTTGGGTCTGTAATTGTGTTATTTCATTTACAGTTTTATAACTTATCTCTCTCATAGAAGATCTTGGTTATTCAATCTATTTTAGATTTCTATCATGGTATTAGAGCTTAGATTTTGAGACTTTTGAGTACTTGTATTCTTGATTAAGAGATTGGATTATTTTGTATGATCTTGTAAATTCTTGTATGCTCTTCTCTTGCGTTTCAATATGATCTGAAGAATCAAAAAGGAACTATGAAGATTTGTTAATCCTATATTTGCATGTGTGTTTTTGGTGAGATCTGGCATTTGCAACTATTCTAGCTATAATGGCAGAATTTGTTACTATCCCATTGCATCTAGGAGGCTCGAGAAAGTCAAATTTGGCTTTTGTTTCACTTAATTTGGTAACCATATGAGACAGTAACAAACAAGGGTTTGAAGCTCAAATCTAGCAAATATATTTTTGCAGGAGCATTTTCAGCCCAAATGAACCTTGTCATTGTGCTTAGTTGGCCCAAAAACCCCCATTCTCATATAAAAAAATTCAATTTTAGACAAATTTTATTTTTGACATATTTTTCTTTTGCTGGGAGGGTCATCACTATAGGCTAAATTCAGTCATTTAAAAAAAAATCATAACTTTTTGCCATGGTGTCCATTTTTGGCAAACAAGATATCGTTAGAAAGATGGAGATGAAAAATTTCCATCCACAGAGGTTTTTCCTTTTTTGTCAGATATTGCAAGTTGAAGTTGTTTGTTGCTTTTTTCTTCAACAAGCCATGACTTTTTCCCTTGAGCTCCATTTTTTTAAAACAAATAGGTGTTGGAAAGGTATTGGAGAGAACTACACAGCTACAAAGCTAATTTTTAAGATTTTATCTTTGGTTTATTTTGCATTAGAATTTGTAATTTTGGTCAGTGTGGGCCTATTGAGCATTGTATCTTAGAAAAAGCTTTGTAAACACACTAATCATAAAGTGCCAACATTGTAATATCTTAGGGTGATTTATGAGACCAGTGGAAAGGGGGGGTGTCTCTTGGTCTCTCTTTTATATTTTTCTTTCTCTTTTCATGCACTCGCAAACAATCTTCTTTTCTACTTAAAATGGATCAATCAACAGTTCCTATATTAACACCCTACAACTATTTTGATTGGAAAAGTAAAATGTCACTCTACTTGAAAAAGTATGGATTGCATAGGGTAACAGTGAGACTAGAAATTGAACCAAAAATTGATGTAGAAAAGCCAAAATGGTTTAATAAGTGTGATGAAACATTTGGAACCTTATGTATGTTTGTATCTCCAGATTTGCTCTTTCATGTTGAATATTTGTCTACACCAAATGAAGTTTAGACAACATTGGAAAAACTATTTGGTGCACAGGATGAATTAAGAGGTAATCAATTGGAGAATGAGCTAATAGGTTTAAGTCCTTCAAGTTTTGATACAATACAATACTTCTTCACCAAACTAAAGGCAATAATATTGCAGTTGAAATAATGTGGAATTGAGAAAGATGATAAACAATTGATCTTAAGTATTCTCACTAAACTTGGTCTAGATTATTCAGTCTTTGTTTCTACATTCTATGCCACTAAAAGTGCCTTAGAAGCTTCCTACAAAATTCCTTCTCTTGATGTGTTTGCTAATGAACTCACAAAAGAACAAGACAAGTTGGTTCAAATGGGCACTATCAAATATTCTAAGTCTTATGCTTTGGTTGCAAGTCAAGGCACTAAAGATCATAAAGATAATGGAAAACAAAGTAAGAAACAAAAGAATCAAGGAGAGAATGCTTCAGATGTATCTTTTTTTACTTCTAATGTAGACAATAGACCTTCTTCAAATCAAGGAAAATCTAAGAAGGAGAAGGTAAAATGTGCTTATCGTAAGCAACTTGGTCATGATGAACACAAATGTATGAAGAAATAAATTGATTACCTCACACATCTTATTGAGAAGAGTAATAAAGGTCCCACTGAATCTCCATCTTCATCAAACCAAGAATCTACTAAGAAAAAGGAAAAAGGCTATGGGTGATCCCACAATATTGGTTTACAATTTTTGGGAGATCCCGATTTTTGCTGAAATCACATATTTTTAGAAAATATAATGATTTAAGCCTTGAAAAGTTCCATTTAAAGGATTTCAATTGAAGAGGGTTTGATCAAACCACCTTAGATCAAACCCCCTTGGATAGAACCTTGCTATTTTTAAACCATACCTATAATGGAGTCTCCTTTACACCTATCAAAATGTTGATAAAAAACCATTTTTGATTTACCTTTTGGGGGATCAAATAAATTCATATTAAAATTTATTTTTTGTAAGTATGTATTCCTTATTATAAGCTTCCCAAAAAGTATAATTTTGAATAAATTTAATTTTATTATTATATTTATTTTTTATTTCTTGTGAATGTAGGTTTTTCACCGAAAATCAAGCCCTTTGTTCTACACATGTGGAAAAATAACATATTATCAAAAAAAAATCTGAAAAATATCAGTGCACTAGATATTGAAGTCCTTGATCCAACAAAAAAATAAATTGAATTTCGATACATACAAAAAAAGTTATGTTGTATACAATCTGCCTATGTCTGAATTGTAATTGGTTTGACTTCAAAACTTGATTGAAGAAAAAAAATTGATAAAACACTATGAAACCAAATGAAAGCGCTAGATATCATAGTTACAAATCTAAATTCAAAAAAATAGAATTTTATCCTTCATGGAAAAAAAATTATGTTGTATACAGTGAACATCACTCCTTAAAAATGGTGTTTACTGAAAAAAAACTAGTTTTCGAAGGAGATGGAAAAATAAGTGCAATCTGATTTCAAAATTCTTGAAAAAAATAAAATTAGAATCTACAGGCAAAATGTCACAAATCACTAGTTTGCATCATCTTCAAATTCCTCACGGTTTAGCCGCTATAGGTGCCCGAAAGTGGAGATTTAGTTAGAAAAAATTAGTTTAGTGTCCAGTTTGGCCAAAAATTGTAAACCAGTATTGTGGGATCACCCCTATGCTAGCTATGCTTCTACATCAGACAAACATAAAGGAAAATATATTTGTGCTACTACAAGTCTTGGATCAAGGAGATGGCTTCTAGATTCATGAGCTTCTCATCATATGGCTTCTTCACAATTAATTCTCTCTTCTTTTGATCCTTGTGTTATGCCACATATTTTGATGGGTAATGATACATAAATGAATGTAATTGGGAAGGGATATGTTGATATAGGGGATGGCACTTTCAATGATGTATTGTGTACCTCATTTGTCTAATAATCTTCTTTCCATCTATCAAGTTACTCATAGTGGAGTAGGAAAGACTATGGAATTTACTCCTAATTCAATTATTATCAGAGATTTGGAGAGCAAAGAGATAATCACTACTAGGGTGGTTGATCATGCATCTCAATTGTATTCCTTTTCAGATTTTGTTCATGATGATGGCTTTGATCCTTTAGATGATCACACTTCTACTGTGGATTTTTATTTTGAGGAATTTTGTTTACTTGAACTTGGGCATTCTCACGAGTGATCTAGTTCTTGAACTTTTCATTCCATCTCCTCCATCTATTGTTGCTACTTCAGATTCTAGTGTTGCTTCTTCGAAAGTTTCTAGTGATTCTTTGCAGTAGGACATACATGTAGTCTTTTAGATTCAACATGGGATGATCTCTTGACAGGTATTTCAGACTTGTTTATGGTGACACATATTGCAAATTTAGGAGACAATTTTGATTGTATTTATCTTCTCTTTGACGAAGTTGATTCTTCTTTAGTTGTTGTGAGGGAACTCTTTGACCCTCTTGTTCATTCTCTACATGATCATTCATCACATATTGACATGAGTGTGGATACTTTGGATCATCATTTGGAGGAGACATCTTCAGAGGAGATACTTGAGCCTTTGGATGGTCTTCTACATCAATCTCTAAGAGATTTTGAGTTTTCATTTTCAACAGTGTGGCCTACAAAACATGATTTGATTGTGGGAGCCTTCAACATCAACATGGGGACACTTGAGCCGAGTTTAAAGACTCCATACATCTTGAGTTTTCTTCCTACATATTCCTTTCAAGAGTGGGGAGATAGCTTTCATATGCCACTGGTTTTATTTCTTCCTAAAGGGAGGAACATTGTTCAACAATTGTGGACCATCTTCTACATCCAGTTTTGGGCATCTACCATTGGATCTCATTGGGGGGGGGCTTCTTCAACCTTCCACTTTATTTATTTCTCTCTCTCTCTATTATGGGGAGCATACTTCCTTCTTGTGGGATGGGGCTTCTTCTTCTTTGGGGGGAATTTTATATGTACATGGGTATCTAACATGGCTTTATTTGCGAGGATCCATCATCTTTTACATCCTCCTAAGCTATGCTTAAGGGGGGGTTTTGGTGTAGGTTTTTAATTTCTTAGCAGGTTAATTTATTTTTCCTTAGTCCTAGGTTTTTCCTACACTTAATTAAGCTTGCTTAGGATAATAAAGTTAGTTTATCATTTAATAACTAGGAGATAAGTGATGGGTGTCCCCTTCCTTAAAGGGTGAAACATTTTCCACTTTTGGTGGTTAATTCCTATTGGTTGGATTTGTCACCTCCATCATATCCTTAGTTCTATATAAACTTACTACATAGCTTGTATTTTGATATACTCTTGCATACTCTTGCATTCTCTTTCATTGTTGTGTACTTTGACATACATGCACCTTGATGCATGTAGTCATTATTATACATATTTTCTTTAAGCTCCTAATGCAATCTTGTCATCTTGACATTTGCACATCCCTTGGAATCTCAAGTCTATAATTTCATTATTTCATTTAGAGTTTTATAGTTTATCTCTCTCATAGAAGATCTTGGCTATTCAATCTATTTCAGTTTTCTAATAAGAATATTTGTTAAAAGAATTTTGTGGAGGATACAAGAAATAAAAGAACAAGGAAAAATAAGACTAAGTGCTCATATTCAATAAAGAAGGACAAGAAATAAAATGAGAAAAGGAAAAAAATATTTTAAAGAGAAAAAAGGTATGTATGTTTTGAAATTTTATTTTTAATTTAAATATCAAATAGTTTAATTAGTTTATAAATGTTTATTTCATGAAATTCTCTATAATTAAATTCCTTAAAACAATGGGTGTTTTAAGTTATATTAAGTTATATTATATATAGACACAAAAGGAAAACAATCACCCCCTTGCCCAAAACATATCAATCCCACACAAAATTCAACAACCCACACAGGCAAAACTCTACCCACAAATTTTAATTATTGTCTATCAAAGATTGCAACCAAATTCTTATTTTAACTAACCGAATCTATTACATTTATCTCAATTCAATATTTATTACAACTTTCTTCTATCGTTTCTCTTTAAACCCATTTTTACTTCCTCTATTTGATATAGCTTTACCCCTCGTTTTCTTGCTCTTCTCTTACTCTTCTTTGCATAGCTCAAACACTCCTTTCTACTATCGCCTTCCACCATCAGTTCGCAACTTTGTAGCCACACTTTTTCTTTTCCTTGTGTATGCCACTTATCACCTATAACTCTACATTTTAATCAAATTTAAACTATCTTCTAATATGCCTATATGTGCCCACCCTTCCAACGCACTTCTATTTGTTTTCCAAAGTTTAAGCCCATCTTTGGCTGTGCGGATGGGTATATCTCTGCAATTTATTTTCCTCTCTTATTTTCTCTTGTGACTGGCGCCCTCTATCTTCCAATCTCTTCCCAAAAGTCTGTGTGCCCCCTTATCTATTCAATGCAACCTCTTTTTTTATGCTACTCTCCCTTCTATCTTATCCCCTCTGCCTTCAACGTAGCCTTGTCCATTTTCTTGGTTTTGGTCTTCTTCTTAACCCACGTCCACTCACCTTCCTCTCCCTGTTGCCATGCCCCTTTACCTTCTTCCTATTGGCCCTTTCAAATATTTTTCTTGTATTTTAAGTTTAAAATGATGTTTTATAATTTTGTTGCTATTCTCCTTGCATTTCATTGATTTATAATAATAGTGCCCATATTTCATCCTCTTCTCCCATCATGAGCCCAATAGGATATTTTGTAAAGATGTTGAAGGCTACCATTTTGCACTCATATTCAACATACACAGTTTGGTCCTCCCAATTGTTCATGGCAATCTTGATAATATACTCAACACCAACCATGACAATCTCCTTAAATGAAGCTCAAAACTATATTACAAATCCTCTTGTGTGTATCACCGCCAGTGCTGGAAATGTTCCTTTTAACAAACAGATTTCACAAAGATCTCTAAAAATATTTGCTTTCATTTTGCAATATGAATTTATTTACTTTTGGGTCCATGTGATGGGTAGTATAAACTACCTGTCCATACTTAGCCTTTCTTTTGTCTGCATAAACTTGAGGAGACTTGGATCTATCCACATCATAGTCAGCCATAAACATCTTAATATTCTTGCAACTATTGTGTCTATGATTTATACCTAGATGCTCCTGCATTGGACGCATCAGGTAGAAATATTGTGAGCATAGGCTCACAACGATGGAGTTGAGTAATTGAACTACTCTTCCAGGTTGCCATCAACCTACATCGAACTCCTTCTTTGTCCAAATGTTCAAAATTAGTCCTTCTTTCACTTCTTCCAACATCGTGTCAGAAACTACACCACCTTTCTCCAAAAACACATCATCTTCCTTCTCATGGACTCATGTCCACCAAATCCCAACCTCCTCCGCCAAATAACCTCTATTCTCCTCTTCTCCTTTGTGGGATCAAACCCACCTCCAACCGACCACCTCCACCAAACATCACCTGCAATATCCTCTACCCTTTCTACACACAACCACACAACATCTATGCACAATTCTATAATTTTGTCTTCTACTTTCACTTTTGCAAACAAATTAAAACTGATATTTACCTCTTTCTTTTTTGTAGCTACTGTTAACACAAGGATTTGCACCTGAAGTTAAGCTAAAAAACTTATTAAATCCTGTGCACATGGGACTATTCTCATACTGTGGGTATCCTATGATGAGAATAGACCTCCAGGTTTTGGGCTGGTTCCCTTTGGATTTACTTGAAAATTTGGTTTTTAAACAGAGGTAAAGGATAGAAGGATGAAGCAAATACTAAAACTGGAAAATGGTGATTCACCAAATTGAAAATGATTTGAATTTGCTTTAAAAATCTCATAAGATAACTCAATCTGAAACTAAAGGATTCACAACTCAATCAAGTATATCTTGCATAATTACTTCATTTGATAGGTTTCTATGATTGAAGTTTGTTTGAAAGAAAACAATAATGTTTTCATAACAAGCATTCAACAAATGTATGAAACACAATCAATGACTTGCACTATAACATATTGAATCTAAATAAGACATTGATGCAATAGGATTTAAAAGAAGGATTTCATGGAAATCACAAAAAAATAATCCAAATACTTACACACAATACATGCACAAGATAGATCTGAAAAGGAATGATAAGCTTGTTTATTGAGAAATCTAGAATATTTGCATTACAAATCTCAAGTAATCATGATTTACAAAGTAAGAATGATATGCCTCAGCAATCTCCAAACCAAGAACTAGAGAAAATAAGAAAGAAGAGAAGGACTTATAGAAAAGGTTCTCAAAATTCAAATTTTGGCTCCAAGAAAAATGTGTTGTCCTTCCTCTCCTTCAAACTAGGCATGAAACTGAAGAGGCTCCTCCAAATATGCAAAAGAGTTGTCAAATCTCAAACAACTCTAAAGGGTCGTCTGAAACAGAAAATCCCTCAAAAAGAGGATCATAATTGAATGTAACAAAGTGTTTTCTGCCTCAAATCACTCCTTGACTCAAGTCAAGTCAAAAGGAACTCAAAACTGAAAGAGAACTCCTGATTTGGTGCTCCAAACTCCCTATCTTTACTCCACATGTTGGCACTAATTTCTTAACTAACTCTATGACTCATACAAGTCATTTAAAGCTCAATTTGAACTCCTATTTGAATTATCCCATCATTTGAAATTACATTCAAATTATTTTTCATTTGCATTTTAGAATATCATTTATTCGAAAATGATTTATAGTTCATCATTTTGAATAAAGATTAAAATTCTTTGAAATCTATGCAAATAAGAAATTAGTAATCATCCCCTATTTTTGCATTTACAATAACTTTTATTTAAAATGATTTATAATCAACCATTTAAATAAAGTTATACAACTTTGAGTTAAATGCCTAACCAAATATTTAAAGTGGTGATTTTTTAAAAGTTTCATTGACTTAGTTTAATGAATAAAGGAAATTCAAAAGGCATAAAAAAAATGCCACTCACCAAAAGGAATGAATAAAGTTTTCAAAAAACTTAAGGCAAAAATATTGTCTTCCATCGCACCTTTTAGGTTTTGAACAAAACCTAAAATGAATGAAGTCATATTCATTTTACATTATTTGCTTGTTGTTGGCTGAGAGGGGCGCCGCCATGCACAAACCCTAGCCACTTTTTTGTTGGTTTTCACTGTATTTCAAGCCATTTTTTGAAGATTCTGGAAGATTTATGGAAAAAATACGAAGGTAAATAAAATTATCTTCAAATCTGGAGAATTTTTTGTCTTTAAAAGCTTTTGAAAGCTTTTCTCAAGCTTACAGGTGTGACTTTGAGCATTTTCTGATACCTTGTCTGTTTGTTTCTTGCTTGGCTGTCATTAGCATACTTTGTTTCGAGCTTTTGAAGAGCTGTAAATTTATGCCTTCTTTCATCATTTCGAAGGCTTTCTAGAAGACTAAATGCAAGCCACACCTGGTGAGTCCCTAATCCAAGCAATTTTTTAAAATATTCTCTCTGTAAATCTCTTTATTGTTAGTGCTTTTGTCTCTCCTGGCCGCGGCCATACTACATCCTATAGACATCAAGATTTTCTTTACTGGGTTATCCAAAACCCGTACCTCCATTTCTCTTCTATATCTTACAGCTGTGAGCCTTCATGATTCTAAGTGTTTTCTCTGTTTTTATTTGTAGCTATTACACCACTGTTGCACAACTCAGCTAATTATGCATTTATTATGTCTAATCATATGATAAATTTCAAGTTCTTAAAAAGAACATGGCAAATGACACACATTATTAACAACAATATTGTGGTGCACTCTTCATTTCTGTAAACCACTACTTTTCATGCTGTTATATGTAGCTTTTGGCAACTTTACTTATTGACTGTCACTCTTGCTTGGAAACTAACACTGTTATTAGTGCAAGCATCACTGCTTTTTAATGTTCCTATGGTGGTAGTGAACTAACGTATGCTTTTAGAGTTTGCACCTTGCACCATAAAGCCTGCTCTCCTAGCAAATGTTTTGATGTTGAGCATGAATTGTTTTCCATAAGTTTTGACTGTTCATAACCTGACTGCCCTGCTGATTGTAGTTCAGTTAGCTATTTTTATGATGACTATTCTTGCTGATTATAGACATTATGTATAGGATTGTTTTCTAACATGTAGACTATTATGTTGAAACAAGTTATGATCTTATTAACTGTTGAAACTCTATTTTCAGAACTTGTATAATGTATTCACAACTTGACAATAAATTTCAAATGATGTGAGAAAATAGAAAGTAGCATATTTTTTCTTCACTTATTAGTTCAAAGAATTCTGAGAAGTAAATCATCTATTTGTACAAGTCCTGTGATGATACTTGCAGCCTATAACAAAGAAAATATGATCATTTCTGATATTGAATGTATTGTATATACTCCTAATATTTGAACCTTGTAATCTTTAATGACATGAGCTTATTGAACTTCTTGGGAATCAACAATCTGTTCTCCATATATTTGATTTTGCAAATATTTTGAAGTAAATTATGGAATTTCTACAACACACAATGTTGACTTCATGATATTCAAACTATTGGAATTTTTGTCCTCTTTTCCTTCTGTAATTCTTTGAAGAGATGCTTAAGAGATGTTTCATGAATTCAACATGTATGCCTGCTCACTATCATTAATAAAAACTTATATAAATGGCTCTGATTACTTTTCTTTCATACTGTAGCAATTGTTATTATCATGAGCTGAGCTCCACCCTTGTGGGAGCCACATTTAACCCCACTCATTTCGAAATTCAATAATCAACAACATTACATTTCATGTTTTTGCACATGAAACAAACCAGTTAGTAAAAATAATAGATTCAATGATTCCTTTTGATGCTCGAAACTAGCATTTTTTTAAAGTTAATCATCTGGTGAATGCCTAATAAGATGTAAATTTCATTTATGTTGGTAATGTAGGGATAAGGTAGAATGTGATTCCTCATTGCTCTAACATCACCCCTCACAATTTTGCAGGTAAACCTTGGAGCTGGAGTTGAACCTGATCCTGGAGCTGAAACAAGATCAACACGACCGCGACAATGATTCGTCATTCCAGGCAATGAAAAATCACCTTCTCACTTTATTCTTACATTATTTTCAGTTGTGTGACATGCATTTTACTTGTATTCATTATTTGATTAAGATATAAAATCAGGCTACTCCCACGGCTTGTGTGGGATTACAGAATATTTTCCTCAATAAATCAATTGTTCAAAATATGTAATGGTTTATGTATCTTTCTGAGTTTATCTCGATTACATAATTTGAAACAATGAAATTGCAATTGTTTTAAACACATGTTCTGTAATCACAAATGAATGATTTCTTGCATTCCTGTCCTTATATCTGCAATGCCTTTCTGATAATGAGCAGTAACAATCACTGTGTAATGAATGATTCAGCTTGAATGTTGTTCTCTGAATGAAATTTGTTTAGCGTTTGCTTCGTTAGGACTGTTCAATCAGTTTAATCTGAACTAGTTGAATGATTTTGACAAAGCAAACCTAAACACTCTTTAATTCTGAAAATAAAATATTTTGGATAACTTGACACCAAAAAATTTGTACCCCAGCAAGTAATTCCCCCTAAACTTCATTAATTTATGCGGGAAGCAAAAAAATAATAACATTTCTAGCGACCTCTCAGGGGTGTTTTCCTACTAAACAAAATAGGCCAGCTGCCTTGCTTATCTATTGGGCATGGGGTCCATTTCAGCTTCTCTCAGACTCATAAAACTTTACAGAATTGACTTTTTTTGTTTTAACTGCTTGTAAATTTGTTGTTATTAGTTACAGTTCCATGGGGCATATATTTGTTGTTGATGACACTGAATTTCTATTCCATGTTATGAATAGGAAGTATTTATCTCATTGAACTATAGCTAGTAACATCAGATTTACAGTTTTTATTCTCTCCCAACAAAACTTAAAGTAAACTATCAATTGTGCATAGCAACACTTAGAGGAAACTTCAGATGCAACTAATCTATGTGCAGAAGCACTTATTGAACACTTAGAATCTAATTAGCTATGTACAAATTTAGATCAATACCTCAAAAACAATGCTTGAGGTGAATCCCATTCACTGGGATTGGTTCCACTTCACCATCCATCTTAGACAACTGGAAGGCATTATGTTGTTTCTTTTCAGTAATGATGTATGGCCCAGTCCAAAATGTATCAAACTTGGAGTGCTTTCCAAGTTTACTTTTTAGTTCATCCCATTTTAGAACTATGTCTCCCTCCTAGAAAACTCTTGGAGATGCTCTTTTATCAAATGATCTTTTCACTTGAGCTTGATGCTGCTCAATCTTCTTCATTGCTTCAGCTCTAATCTCTTCAAGTTCAATCAACTGAGCCAATCTTGTTCTCATAGGCTCCTCTTCAATCATATCAAGTTGATTCACCAGATCAAGAGCTGGGAGCTCAAGTGAAATAGGTAGCCTTGCCTCTTTTCCATACACAAGCATGTATGGTGAAAATCATGTTGATCTTTTTAACGTAATTTTGTCAGCCCACAAATCTGATTTCAGCTTGGTATGCCAGGCTCTCTAATTACCTTCCATAGTTCTTTTGATGATCCTCAGAAGGTTCTTATTAGTGGACTCAGCTTGTCCATTGCCTTGAGGATAGTAGTTAGAAGATGTATTCAAATAAACACCATTTTTAACAGCCCATTCAAATATCTTAGTTCCTCTGAAAGCAAGTGCATTATCTGAAACAATAGATTTAGGAACTCCAAACCTGGTTATTAGCTCTTCATAGAAGTTCAAAACAACTAATTCATTTGCCTCTTTAAGTGAGCTACAACTTTAGTCCATTTTGAAAAATAATCAGTGGTTGTAAGCACCCACTTGTGGCCTACACTTGATGATAGGTTTATGACCCCAATGAAATCTAAGCCCCATTTCATAAAAGGTTGTTCAACTTGAACTCGCTACAATGGAAGAGCAACCAATTTCTCTTTTCCTGCAAAGATAGCACATTCTTTGCACTTCCTTAGTTGTGCATGAGCATATTTGAATATGGTAGGCCAGTAATAGCCTCCTTTCATGATTTTAAGAGTTGTAGCTCTTGGAGAAAAGTGTCCACCAGCTAACCCTTGATGAAATTCATGTAATACCTTATCAACCTGGTCAGCTTCAATACATCTCAACAGGACACCATGAAAATCCTTTCTAAATAGTAAACCATTTAAGAGAACATAAGGTATGGACTGCAATCTAAAGTACCTTCTTTTAGATTTAGTCAAACCAGGAGGACACTCACCAATTAATAAGAAATGTGACATTTCTTTCACCCAACTTGTAGAAGTTACAGGAGTAGCAATTACTTCGTCATCTTGGTGACCTAAAATAGCAGTTTCTTCTTCTTCTGTGTTGCTCTCATCATTCTTTGTAAGTTGTTCACAGAGACCTTTGCCTCTTATCAGCTTGGTAACCTTGATTTCAAGGTCATATTCCATTACCTTAGTCACCCGACCAGCTCTTTTGCTATTCAGATCTTTATTCAACAGAAATTCTTTGACTGAAGGGTGAGCAACCAATAATTTAATTTTGTTATTAGACAACATATGTCTGAATTCCTTCAAACTCCTTATAACAACTAAGACATGTTTTTTAACAAAGGAATAGTTAAGCTCGTAGTCTTTAAGACTTTGACTGAAAAAATCTATGGGCTGCTCTAACTTTTGATCATTTTCCTGAACTAGCATGGCTGCAATATTATCAATATTACCATATGCATACATAATTAAATCCTTTGAGAAATCAGGATTCAACAAAGTAGGAGTAGTTGCGAGTGCTTCTTTAATAAGCTGAAAGTTTCTCTTGCCTTCTTTAGTCCAGCTAAAAGAAACATTTTTTTTTAACATTGAAGTCAAAGGAACTAATAATTTAGCAACATCTGGAATGAATCTTCTTACAAAGTTGATTCTACCCAGGAAACTTTGTAAACCTTTTTTGTGTGTCGGTAAAGGAAGTGAAAGGATTGCACTTACTCTTTCTGAATCTATCGAGATGCCATGTTTTGACACAATGTATCCAAACAATTTACCTTCATGAATAACAAACACATATTTCTTTGTGTTGAGAGAGACACCAAACTCTCTACATCTTTCAAAAATCTTTCTCAAGTGATCAAAGTGTTCATTTGAATTCTTTGAAAAAATAGTTATGTCATACAAATAAACTAACACTATCTTATACATCAAACCTCTGAAAGCCATGTCCATAGCTTTCTGAAAAGTAACTCCAACATTAGATAAACCAAATGGCATCCTCTTGTAAGCCATTGTACCCCATTTAGTTGTAAATGTTGTCTTAAACTGATCTTCTTCCTTAACCAGGATCTGATTATATCCTGAAAAACCATCTAATAAACAGAATCTTTTAGAACTAGAAACAACTTGAAGGATCTTTTCCATGGAAGGCAAAGGATGACGATCTTTTAGGAAAGCTCTATTAAGATCTCTGAAATCAACACAAAGTCTGATTTCACCACTTTTCTTTCTCACAGGTACAAGATTAGATACCCAAGAGGTATGCTTAATTGGATAAATGATAGCACTTTCAATGAATTTATTCAACTCTTTGACCATGAGGGGCTAAAGCTTGGGATTGAGTGGCCTCTGTTTTTGTCTCACATGATTGGCATTTGGCTCAAGTTCAATTGTATGTTGGGTAATAGAAGGATCAAAACCTTTCAGATCTAAGTATTCCCATGCAAAGACATCACTGAATTCTTGACATAATAAAATAAATGCATGCATTTCTTCTAAAGTGCATACCTTACCAAGCTTTAAAAGCTTGTCTTTGAAGATCTCAACACCTTCATAATGATCTTCTTTAATCTGCAAACTGGCTTTCTCCTTTCTGACTTGATCATCTGTATTGAAAATGGATTCAAAAGTAACCAAGCCTTTGGGCAGTTTGTTAGTTTTCAGCTGTATGATCTGATCTTCGTACTGTTGTTTGAGTTTCTCTTGATTATCATTGGAAAACTCTGCTTCTTCTCTCAGGAAATTAATGATATGTTGATCACTATCAAAAACTTTCCAATGATCATTATTGTTAGGAATTGATGACCTAACAATAACTTTTACATACTGTTGTTCTCTTGAATTACTGATATCATTTGGGATATCATACTGAGCACCTATGGCTGCTAATGTATCAACATGATTATTTTTTGTTCTGGGAATTGACAACAAATTAAAAGCTTGAAAATATTCAATGAGGTCCCAAACTCTATGCTTATATGACTTGAGAAGATCACTCTTAGTAGTATGAATACCTCTAACTTGATTAACAATCAATTTTGTATCACCAAAGACTTGTAAACAACAAATACCTCTCTTTTTTTCCCACTGAAGACCATAAATTAGAGCTTCATACTCAGCTGTATTATTGGTGCAGTTGAATGTGAACCTGAATGCAGAATAATATTTCTCACCAGCTAGAGAAATAAGCATGCAACCACCTCCAGCACCATTTCTACTCCTTAAACCATCAAAGAATAGCTTCCAAACTTCATTTGTTTGCTGATTTGTTTGTTGTTCAATACTTTTTTCCAGATTAGGCATAACAGAATCAGATTCATGCATAATATAAATTCCCAAATTTACCTCTTCAAGTTGTTCATTTTCTGTTGCCCAATCATCCAATAGAATATTTGGGATGTCTTCTATCTGAGTAGTAGTCTCGTTGGTAGCATTAATGTCCTCTTGATCAAACAGAGCACAATTTACAGCAGTTGTTGCATTAACAACACTTGGATTATATGGCTCAATATGATTTTTAGCAACAGGTTCTGACTTGATAGTGACTTTGGTTCCATACCTGGTCCTAAATAACATACGAGACCAGTCAAAGGACATGTATCCTCCAATCTTAGCTGTGAAATCATGAGATAAACATATTGCAAAGTATGGAGGTAACTCTATGACATAAACATCCTGAGGTATTGAAAAGTTTGGACATGCGTGCAACGTAAGACTCATATTTTTAATAACTCCAACTATTTTAACAACAGTACCATCTAGTTGGACTACCCATTTTCTAATGGCTCATACTTAATTCCAAGCTTGTCTACAATTTGCTTGGGCATTACTGAACTATTGGCCCCAGAGTCAATCATGCAGTTATGAACTAAATGTTGACCAAAAATTAACGAAACATAGAAAGGGGGTGGTTTAACTACCTTGGTAGGTTGTTCTTTCTTTTCAAGTGAGTCATTGGTAAGCATAACCTTAGCAGGTTGCTGATCAGATGCATCATCAAACAAAGAAAATTTTGATAAAGCCTCATGTAGGAGATCCTTTTTCCCAGGAAGAGCTAATGAATCCCACATTGAAACACTAACATTAGTCTTCTTCATATGCTCTAAAATATTAAAATTACCAACACCAACCTTTTGTTGTCCTTTAAGAACAACAACATTCTTCTAGAATTGTGTTGATTGACCTTGAACTCCAAGCTGATCTTTGCCAACCACAAATTGTGTTCTTGGTAAAACTTGACCATTTTGTGTAACATAAGATTTATCTTGTCCTTGTGAACTTGTAGAAGGTTGGTTTCTATCTCCATTAGTTTGCTACCCAAAATCAACAGCCCTTTTCTTACTTCTTGTGTTAGCTGTTATAGGGTTACTTGACTGATTTTATACATTGTTAACTCCACAAAACTCCTCACCTTGCCAGTTCATGAAAGTGACATCTGGATTCCCCTGTTCTGCATGAGTGGAGTGTTGATCATGGGCCTCCCTTCATGAATTCTTTAAAATAGCAGCACTACTTTGCACCATTAGTGCTTGATTATGAATTCCATTGGAACATGTAGACTGGTTATGTAGTTGATTACATGGAAAACACCATTCGTAATCAGCAGCCATGTTGTTTTGTACAGGTACTACCTCCTTAAATGAACTAGGAGCACTGGGGTTGTAAGGCTGGAAAGGTCTTTGATTGAAATTTCTCCTTTGAATCTGAGGATTTGACTGATATGGAGCTTGGTAAGGAGCTTGAAATGGTGGCTGATTTTGCTGCTTCTTAATATTAACCAGCTCATTACCAAAGGTCTGTAAGGTCTTTTGAATATTATGATTTTGCTCTTTTATGCTAACTAGTTCCTGAAACTGGTTAGGAACAACGTGCTCTTGAGTTGCTACTTGTGAATTAAAGGCTGGAAATGTAGGAACAACAACTACAGTAGGTGGAAAAACTGGGATAATTGGTTGTATGTCAGCAAAATAAGGCATAGGAGGCCTAGGGGCTAACTTTCCAGCTTGAATTAAATTATTTTATGCTTTAACAACAATATCAAATGTTGTTGGTAATGTATCACCTCCCAAAGACTGAATCAAAAGTGCAATTTCACTATTTAATGTTTTCAAATAGTACAAAAAAGCATGATCATTAGATGGTTTTACCATGGATGGAATTCAATTCCAAGTATTTATGAACCGATATTTGAAGTCCATCAAAAGTTCATGTGGTGCTCTCTTGATGGTAGTAAGTTGCTCCACTAGTGATAGATGGTCTAATTTATCTTCAAACTGTTTGTTCAGCTTCTCTCCAAGCTAATCCCATGTTGTAATTGAATTCACTGTTAACCCTCTGAACCACTGAAATTTTTTACCCTTGAAAGAGGCTGCCAAGAGCCTTACTGCAATATCTTGCTCAGTTATATGATGTAAACCACACAACGAAGCCACATCTTGAATGTGTTCAATGGTTGTTGTGTGATCTTCACTAGTGAAGAAAGGTAAACTTTTAAGGGCTGCAGCTGGAATATCATTATGTTGGGCCAAATTCAAGGGGATTCCTTGATCAAATGAAACAAAAGGTTGATTCCTAGGTGGAGGATGAGCCATATTGATGATTATGGAGAACTAATATTACTAGTTGAACCACTGGAAATAATAGAATTAGCACAAATTTGAACCACAAAACTTACAAACAATGGATTGTTGAAGGACGAAATAGGACTTGTTGCTATCCTAACAATTTTGGTACTTCTTGTTGGTAATTCTAAATGTTCTATAGACTCTTCTCTTGATCTTCTATGATAACTTCTCATATGCTTCCTCACTAAATACTGCTAAAACAAAAATCTAGGGTCGCCAAGTGTGAATTTTTTCCTTCTTGAAGGCTGAAAACTGTTGTTCACACTGTTACGGCAGCAAATTAAGCTCTTTTTGAACTGATAAAACAATTCAACGTCTCACCAGGCGTGCCAAAATTGTTAACACAAGGATTTGCACCCGAAGTTAAGCTGAAAAACTTATTAAATCTTGTGCACATGGGACTATTCTTAGACTGTGGGTATCCTATGATGAGAATAGACCTCCAGGTTTTGGGCTGGTTCCCTTTGGATTTACTTGAAAATTTGGTTTTTAAACAGAGGTAAAGGATAGAAGGATGAAGCAAATACTAAAACTGGAAAATGGTGATTCACCAAACTGAAAATGATTTGAATTTGCTTTTAAAATCTCATAAGATAACTTAATCTGAAACTAAAGGATTCACAGCTCAATCAAGTATATCTTGCATAATTACTTCATTTGATAGGTTTATATGATTGAAGTTTGTTTGAAAGAAAACAATAATGTTTTCATAACAAGCATTCAACAAATGTATGAAACACAATCAATGACCTGCACTATAACATATTGAACCTAAACAAGACATTGAGGCAATAGGATTTAAAAGAAGGATTTCATGGAAATCACAAAAAAATTAATCCAAATACTTACACACAATACATGCACAAGACAAATCTAAGAAGGAATGATAAGCTTGTTTATTGATAAATATGGAATATTTGCATTACAAATCTCAAGTAATCATGAGTTACAAAGTAAGAATGATATGCCTTAGCAATCTCCAAACCAAGAAGTAGAGAAAATAAGAAAGAAGAGAAGGACTTATAGAAAAGGCTCTCAAAATTCAAATTTGAATTTTGGCTCCAAGAAAAATGTGTTGTCCTTCCTTTCCTTCAAACTAGGCATGAAACTGAAGATGCTCCTCCAAATATGCAAAAAGAGTTGTCAAATCTCAAACAACTCTAAAGGGTCATATGAAACAGAAAATCCCTCAAAAAGAGGAATATAACTGAATGTAACAAAGTGTTTTCTGCCTCAAATCACTCCTTGACTCAAGTCAAGTCAAAAGGAACTCAAAACTGAAAGAGAACTCCTGATTTGGTGCTCCAAACTCCCTATCTTTACTCCACATGTTGGCACTGATTTCTTAACCAACTCTATGACTCATACAAGTCATTTAAAGCTCAATTTGAACTCCTATTTGAATTATCCCATCATTTGAAATTACATTCAAATTATTTTTCATTTGCATTTTAGAATATCATTTATTCGAAAATGATTTATAGTTCATCATTTTGAATAAAGATACAATTCTTTGAAATCTATACAAATAAGAAATTAGTAATCATCCCCTATTTTTGCATTTACAATAATAACTTTTATTTAAAATGATTTATAATCAACCATTTAAATAAAGTTATACAACTTTGAGTTAAATGCCTAACCAAATATTTAAAGTGGTGATTTTTTAAAAGTTTCATTGACTTAGTTTAATGAATAAAGGAAATTCAAAAGGCATAAAAATGCCATGCACCAAATGGAATGAATAAAGTTTTCAAAAAACTTAAGGCAAAAAGATTGCCTTCCATCACACCTTTTAGGTTTTGAACAAAACCTAAAATGAATGAAGTCATATTCATTTTACATTATTTGCTTGTTGTTGGCTGAGAGTGCCGCCATGCACAAACCCTAGCCATGTTTTTGTTGGTTTTCACTATATTTGGAGCCATTTTTTGAAGATTCTGGAAGATTTATCATAGAAATATGAAGGTAAATAAACTTATCTTCAAATCTGGAGAATTTTTTGTCTTTGAAAGCTTACAGGCGTGGCTTTGAGCATTTTCTAATACCTTGTTTGTTTGTTTCTTGCTTGGCTGCCATTAGCATACTTTGTTTCGAGTTTTTGAAGAGTTGTAAATTTTTGCCTTCTTTCATCATTTCGAAGGCTTTCTAGAAGACTAAATGCAAACCATGCCTGGTGAGTCCCTGATCCAAGCAATTTTTTAAAATATTCTCTCTGTAAATCTCTTTATTGTTAGTGCTTTTGTCTCTCCTGGCCGCGGCCATACTACATCTTGTAGACATCAAGATTTTCTTTACTGGGTTATCCAAAACCCGTACCTCCATTTCCCTTCTATATCTTACAGCTGTGAGCCTTCATGATTTTGAGTGTTTTCTCTGTTTTTATTTGTAGGCTATTACACCAATGTTGCACAACTCAGCTAATTATGCATTTATGATGTCTAAGCAGATGACAAATTTCAAGTTCTTAAAAAGAACATGGCAAATGACACACATTATTAACAATAATATTGTGGTGCATTCTTCATTTCTGTAAACCACTACTTTTCATACTGTTATATGTAGCTTTTGGCAACTTTACTTATTGACTGTCACTCTTGCTTGGAAACTAACACTGTTATTAGTGCAAGCATCACTACTTTTTAATGTTCCTATGGTGGTAGTGAACTAACGTATGCTTTTAGAGTTTGCACCTTGCACCATAAAGCCTGCTCTCCTAGCAAATGTTTTGATGTTGAGCATGATTTTTTCTTCATAAGTTTTGACTGTTCATAACCTGACTGCCCTGTTGATTGTAGTTCACTTAGCTATTTTTTTTATGACTGTTCTTGTTGATTGTAGACATTATGTATAGGACTGTTGTCTAACATGTAGACCATAGATTGCAGACTCTTCAGGACTCTGCGGACTCGCCACGGACTCGCGAGTCCTTGAGCCTCCCGAGTCGACTCGCCACGGACTCGGGAGTCGAATCCAGGAGAGTCTTGGCTCGGGACTCCCGAGTCCCGAGCCAGGACTCTCCTGCACGGCTGGGACAGCATAAAACATAAAAACGCCTTCTTTTTTTTGATTTTTTGTTTCATTTTCACAGTCTAGGTTGCCAATACAGGTCTGCAAATTGATTTGGAGCTGATTGAAGCCAAGAGAATGAGCTAAAAGGATCAAAATAGAGTCAGGTAAGTGATCTAACACTTCTTTTTTTTAATTTTCTTTCATTCAAAATCAAAAAATTCAAGAGAAATAAGGGGAAATGCTGCCAATTTTTTTTCTATTTTCTTTAATACCCTAATTCCTACAATTTCTAGCTTGGTTTTGCATTCTTTTTTTTTGCAATTGTTTGAAACTTTGAAATTTTGAATCATATTCATTTGCTGATTTTTTAGCAAACCCTAACTGATTTTTTTTTTGTTTTCCATGTTGAACTTCCAGCAATGTCATCTTCAAATCCATGGGAAAATAAAAGAGACCCTGCATGGAAGTATGGAATTCCAGGAGATAAAAAAGGTGAAGTGACATGTACTGAATGTGATAAATGGATGACAGGAGGAATAAACAGATTAAAATACCACCTTGCTAGAATACCTAGGCAAAATGTAGAGGGATGCAAGAAAGCTACTCCTGAGATTATTAGAGAGATGAAGGCCCTTCTTGCTGACTATGAGATAAAAAAAGATGAAAGACAAAAAACAAAGGATGCCCTAGCAGCTGCGATGAGTGGATCCCAATCCCGTGGTGTTGCAAGTCCAAGCTTTCGTGCTCCACATTCATCTTTTGGTGAGAGTCCTGATGGTTCCTTTTCTACTGCTAGTGCTGACCAGGGTCCTTCATCAGGACCAAATTATTTTATTCCACGTAATGTTCCAGGAGCACAACCTTCACTTGAAGGTACCGGTTGGAATAAGGAAAAGCATCATGAAGCTAGGATGGCTGCTGCAAACTTTTGGTACTACAATAATCTACCTTTCAATGTTGCAAATAGCCCATATTGGGAAGGTTTGGTGAACGCCCTTACAGTTGCAGGAAAGGGGTTTAAGACCCCATCATCTAGAGATTTGAGTGGGCCATTGCTAGAGGAAGCCGTAAAGAATACACGGCTTGTGGTTGATGAGCAAAAGAAATTTTGGAGAAGAAAAGGTTGCAACATTTTATCTGATGGGTGGACAGATGGACGAAATAGAACTCTTCTTGACTTTTTAGTGTCCTCTAATGGTGGATTGGTGTTCCTAAAATCAGTGGATGCCTCCCATGAAATCAAAAATGCTGAGACTTTATGCAATCTATTAGATGAGGTGGTCCAAGAGGTTGGAGTTGATAATGTTGTCCAAATCATCACGGACAACGCAGCTGCTTATGTAGCTGCAGGTAGACTACTTATGGAGAGGTATCCCACAATTGTATGGTCTCCATGTGCTGCACATTGCTTGGACCTATTGCTAGAGGACATTGGGAAGATTTCATGGGTCAAAAAAGTGGTTGAAGATGCAAAAAATGTTACAAAATTTATCTACAACCATACTTGGGTGCTTTCTTTGATGAGGAAATTCACAAATGGCAAGGACCTTGTGCGACCTGGAGTGACACGATTCGCTAGCCACTTCCTCACATTGCAAAGCATTCTTGGTGCCATTGGTCATCTCAAGCAAATGTTCGTGTCCGATGCTTGGAAGGAGTCCTCATTTTACAAGAAACCTGAAGGGGAGAGGATTGTTGCCATAGTTTTTGATGAGACATTCATCAAAAATGGAGAGGAGTTGATGGGGGTAAGTAGCAATCACACAAAAAAAAATTATACATGATAATCTATTTGCTGTTTTTATTTTTTGAGGGGTTAATTTTGTTATAATTTAACATTTGTTTTCATTTTTTTAGGTGACAGAACCTTTGGTGAGGGTTCTTCGTATGGTGGATGGAGATGGCATGCCAATGGGTTTCATCTATGAGGCCATGGATAGGGCCAAAGAGGCCATATCACATTACTATGGTGGCAACAAAAGGAAATATGAAATCATATGGCGCATCATTGATCGAAGATGGACACACCAACTCCACCAGCCGATTCATGCCTTTGCCTACTTCTTGAATCCGAAGTTCTACTTCTCGGAAACATTTAAGGCGGATGAGGAGGTCATGGATGGTCTTGTCACATGCATTGATAGGATGGTGCCTGATCATGAGCTGAGAGATAAGGTGCTTGATGAGTTGGAGGTGAGATTTGTTATATCTTATTTATGAAATTGCAATGTTGAGCCTTGACTATCTATGAATTTTCTATATTTGATTTACTTTTTCTTTTATCTATTCAAGGTTTACAAGGGTGCAAAGGGGAGACTCTTTTCCTCCCAACAAGCAATTGAAAGAAGAGGAAAACAACAACCAGGTAAAAAATGAAATTAGAAACTTGATTCTTACATATAGATTTTTTACTTTATTCTTATTTCTTAATATTTATATTTTTTAAACATGTTTTTGTAGATCTATGGTGGGAAAACTATGGTGCTAGCACACCAAATCTTCAAAAGCTAGCCATACGTGTCTTGTCGCAGCCATGCAGTGCTTCTGGGTGTGAACGCAATTGGAGTCTATTTGAGAACATTCACACAAAGAAGAGAAACAGGTTGACTCAGCAGCGCTTAAATGATTTAGTTTTTGTTCGGTACAACCTTCGCCTTCGAACTAGAAAGGTGGAGGGTGTTTCACATGAGTCCATCGACTTGGATGACATTGATCCATATGGTGAATGGACTATTAATGAACAAAATGATGAGGCTGATGTCTTACTTACTGATGAGGATCTTGCTGAATTAGAGAGAGCAGCAGCAGAAGAAGAAGAAGCAGCAAGATTGGATGCCATGGAGGACGACGAAGACACATTTGAATATCATGTTTCCCCTTCTCGATCTCCTAGTCCTCATTTGGATACTATAGCACGGGCACCTTCTAGTTCTAGGCCTTCAAAATTGGCTACCATTGGGAGGGGAAAGAGGAAGATGTAGAATACATGTGGTTATTAATGTTTTCTTCTTTTTAACATGATTATATGTAAACATTTATAAACTTATGATGTTGTTATACATTGAAACTATGAGTATTTGATGACTATGAAATTATGAATGATTAAATTTCAATTATTGAGTGTTTGATGATCATATGACATGTGTAATCTTTGAATTATGAGTGTTTGATAATCAAATTAGGCTCTTATGTTCTCTAAATGCATTAATTTGTTCTTGTTTTTTTGTAAAACTACGGTTTTTTTTTTGCCGAGTCTTTTCCCGAGTCCGTGCCGAGTCCCCGAGTCCAAGTCATATTTTGGGCTGCCGAGTCCACGGCGAGTCCGAGTCTGCAAACTATGATGTAGACTATTATGTTGAAACAAGTTATGATTATTAACTGTTGAAACTCTATTTTCAGAACCTGTATAATGTATTCACAGCTTGACAATGAATTTCAAATGATGTGAGAAAATAGAAAATAGCATATTTGTTCTTCACTTATTAGTTCAAAGAATTATGAGAAGTAAATCATCTATTTGTACAAGTCCTGTGATGATACTTGCAACCTATAACAAAGAAAATATGATCATTTCTGATATTGAATATATTGTAAATACTCCTGATATCTGAACCTTGTAATCTTTAATGACATGAGCTTATTGAACTTCTTGGGAATCAACAATTTGTTCTCCATATACTTGATTTTGCAAATATTTTGAAGTAAATTCTGGAATTTCTGCAACACACAATGTTCACTTCATGATATTCAAACTACTGGTATTTTTGTCCTCTTTTCCTTCTGTAATTCTTTGAAGAGATGCTTAAGAGATGTTTCATGAATTCAACATGTATGCCTGCTCACTATCATTAATAAAAACTTATATAAATGGCTCTGATTACTTTTCTTTCATACTGTAGCAATTGTTATTATCATGAGTTGAGCTCCACCCTTGTGGGAGCCACATTTAACCCCACTCATTTTGAAATTCAATAATCAACAACATTACATTTCCTGTTTCTGCACATGAAACAAACCAGTTAGTAAAAATAATAGATTCAATGATTCCTTTTGATGCTCGAAAGTAGCAATTTTTTAAAGTTAATCATCTGGTGAATGCCTGATAAGATGTAAATTTCATTTATGTTGGTAATGTAGGGATAAGGTAGAATGTGATTCCTCATTGCTCTAACATCACCCCTCACAATTTTGTAGGTAAACCTTGGAGCTGGAGTTGAACCTGATCCTGAAGTTGAAACAAGATCAACATGACTGCGACAATGATTTGTCATTCCAGGCAATGACGAATCACCTTCTCACTTTATTCTTACATTATTTTCAATTGTGTGACATGCATTTTACTTGTATTCATTATTTGATTAAGAAATCAAATCAGGCTACTCCCACGGCTTGTGTGGGATTATAGAATAATTTCCTCAATAAATCAATTGTTCAAAATATGTAATGGTTTATGTATCTTTCTAAGTTTATCTCGATTACATAATCTGAAACAATGAAATTGCAATTGTTTTAAACACATGTTCTGTAATCACAAATGAATGATTTCTTGCATTCATGTCCTTATATCTGAAGTGCCTTTCTGATAATCAGCAGTAACAATCATTGTGTAATGAATGATTCAGCTTGAATATTGTTCTCTGAATGAAATTTTTTTAGCGTTTGCTTCATTAGGACTGTTCAATCAGTTTAATTTGAACTGATTGAATGATTTTGAAAAAGCAAACCTAAACACTCTTTAATTCTAAAAACAAAATATTTTGGATAACTTGACACCAAAAATTTTGTACCCGAGCAAGTAATTCCCCCTAAACTTCATTAATTTATGCGGGAAGCAAAAAATTAATAACAACTACAACATTAAAATTCAGTGTAATATCTTCCACATCCTCGTCAACTACCACTTTTTGCTCTTCTCTCTTCACTGCAACAATGAGTTTTGTCTTCCATTCTTCCTTAATAGCCAACATTTGTGTGAACAAATCTGCTTCATTTTTGCCATTCGTTGTGACTTTTTCTTTGTTCGCTTCATTCTTTTCTACTTTTTCCTCCATGCCTTCTTCCTGACATGTCTTCATTGTAACTTTTTGGGTAAGGGCTTCTCTCTCATCTTTCTCCATCCAACTCAGGCTGCAATACTCTTTTTCACTATCCTCTTTCTTCGTCTCACTCCTCTTCACCACTTTCATCTCGCTTTTCCAAAAATTCTTTTCCAATTTCTCGAGCCTTGCCTCGATCTTTTTTAATTCTTCACAAACCATTTGCTCTATCTTCTCAAACTTTTCGTTCTTCACATTCTCCCAATATTGCTCCCAAAACAATATCTGCACGGGCCTCCTCACGACCCAACCCATCTTGTCTGCTGCAATTTTTCACCTCACATTCTTCACGGCTTCAAGCTCTCTCTCTCTCTCTCTCACTGCCCAGGATTCCTCACACAACTGCAACAGCTCTCACGAGCTTCTTCTCAACCGTTTCACACACTTTCTTCTCAGTGTGAACTACCTCATGGTCAACGATATGTTCACACTTCCACACCCGCAGGTCCTAGTGGATCCTCTCCACGCTTAGGACTTCCTACTCTGATACCAATTGATGCAAGAGGAAAACAATCACCCCCTTGCCCAAAACACATCAATCCCACACAAAATTCAACAACCCACACAGGCAAAACTCTGCCCACAAATTTTAATTACCATCTATCAAAGATTGCAACCAAATTCTTATTTTAATTAACCAAATCTATTACATTTATCTCAATTCAATATTTATTACAACGTTCTTCTATCGTTTCTCTTTAAACCCATTTTTACTTCCTCTATTTGATATAGCTTTACCCCTTGTCTTCTTGCTCTGCTCTTACTCTTATTTGCACAACTCAAACAATCCTTTCTACTGTCTCCTCCCACCATCAGTTCGCAACTTCGCAACCACACTTTCTCTTTTCCTTGTGTGCGCCACTTATCACCTATAACTTTGCATTTTAATCAAATTTAAACTGTCTTTTGATCTGCCTATATGCACCCACCCTTCTAGCGCACTTCTCTTTGTTTTCCAAAGTTTAAGCTAATCTCTAGCTGTGTGGCTTGGTATATCTCTGCAATTTCTTTTCCTCTCTTATTTTTTCTTGTGACTAGCACCGGCCTCTATCTTCCAATCTCTTCCCAAAAGTCTGTGTGCCCCCTTATCTATTCAATGCAATCTCTTTTTTTTTTTTTTTCTATCCCTTCTATCTTATCCCACCTGCCTTCAACGTAGCCTTGTCCATTTGCTTGGTTTTGGTCTTCTTCTTAGCCCACGTCCACTCACTTTCCTCTCCTTGTTGTCGCGCCCCTTTACCTTCTTCTTATCGGCCCTTTCAAATATTTTCTTGCATTTTAAGTTTGAAATGATTTTTTATAATTTCGTTGCTATTCTCCTTGCATTTCATTGATTTATAATAATAGTACCCATATTTCATCCTCTTCTCCTGTAGTGAGCCCAATAGGATATTTTGTAAAGATTTTGAAGGCTACTATTTTGCACTCGTATTCAACATACATAGTTCGGTCCTCCCAATTGCTCATGGCAATCTTGATAATATACTCAACACCAGCCATGAAAATCTCCTTAAATGAAGCTCAAAACTATATTATGAATCCTCTTGTGTACGTCACCGTCAATGCTGGCAATGGTCCTTTTGATAAACAAATTTCACAAAGATCTCTGAAAATATTTGCCTTCATTTTGTAATATGAATGTATTTACTTTTGGGTCCATGTGATGGGTAGTATAAACTACCTGCCCATACTTAGCCTTTATTTTGTTTGCATAAACCTGACGAGACTTGGATCTGTCCACATCATAGTCAGCCACAAACATCTTAATATTCCTGCAGCTATTGTGTCTAGGATTTATACTCGGATGCTCCTGCATCATATATATATATATATATATATATATAATCATTTGTCATAATGAAGAATATAAGCTAAGATTAAATTAGTATCACATGTATCTCAAACACTCATCCTTGAAAGAAACATAATGAGAAAGGTTTGAGAAATAGGTGTAGCAAAATATCATAGTTGTATCTCTTTTCCCTACTTTCTCAACTCTAGGTTAAGTTCACTAGATTCATCAGTTTCTCTCTAGGTTAAGTTCACTAGATTCATCAGTTTCTCTGTAGAATCTACCAATTTTCTAATTTCAACCAATGCAATTCAAATAAAAATTTAAGCATATGCTTTGAGTATAATTGAAAAAACATTTTGATATAATAATTTAATGGACAATAACCAACTTTAAATACTATTTTTTGTTTTGTTGAATTTGATGCTAAACCTTTGTTCTCTATCTAAAACATTCATCTTGGTCTAAAACTAACCACTTTTCTCCTCTTGATCTCTATTATCTTGATGATGGATCGCATAGAGTGATCTAAAATGTTGACACAAAAACTCTAACACAATCAAATCCATAAATGGTAGTGAACAACATTATGGATTATGAAAACCTGATATAATTAACTAAAAATCTTGTTACAATTTTGTGACAAAAATCCTTCAAACCTCCTCAAAGCTTAATTGTTTGGAACTTGTGTGTAATGTTTTATAACACTCTTTATGTTTATATAATTATTTAATCCTATAAATCATGTACTTTTTCTTCGCTAAAAATACTCTAATTATAGAAATCTAGTTTCTTTCTCCTATTGAATAACATCATTGAATATAACGACCAAAATTAATCAAAATATCAAGACTAGCTCCTGTAATCCAAAAAACATAATTTCCATCAAATTTTAAGCACCATAATATAATTTAGCAAAAAATCTAGTCTCAAGAACTATAGAATCGTGTACAACAATTAATAAGTTCAAATTTGATGTGTTTCCTTCTCATAGGGTTTCAAGTTTATCTTCTCTAGGATTTGTATTTGTTTTCCCTACTTTCTCAACTCTAAGATTTGAATACAGTTTCTAATTTTTTAGATTTAATTAATACAAATTAGATTCCTACATGTTCTACATTCATTTTATTCAAATTCTATTTGTAGATTTCAAATAAATTCTTTAAGTTAAATTCACTAGATTCACTTGTTTCACTCCCTAGAATCAACCGATTTTTTAATTTCAATCAATACATTTCAAAATCTAAGAATATACTTTAAGTCTAATTGAAAACACATTTAGATATAATAATTTCATGGAAAATATCCAACTTTCAATACTAAGTTGAATTATTTTTCGAAGTTGATGATAAACCTTTGTTCTTAGATCTAAAAAAAATGTTAGAATTTTGTAACAAACTCCTTCAAATCTCCTCAAAGTTTATTGTTTAAACTTGTTCATTATATTTTATAACATTCTTTGTATTTATATAACTATTTAATCCTAAAGATCTTGTACCTTTTTCTTCACTAAAAATACTTTAATTATAGAAATCTATTTAGTTTCTTTAATTAATTATAAATAGATCTATTTATATTAGTTGTGACATTTTTGTATTTTTGACTTTCCTCATTATGCAAGTGTCATGCCACTCTTGACACATTGGTTCATTTCTATTTTATCAAAATGAAATTTCATTATGTAAGCAATTTGTTGATATTGTTTAAATTTCACTTTACCCAGTTCCCTACTAGTTTTATAAAATTAAAGTGTCATATATGGTGCACACAATGAAATTTCATTATGTAAGCAGTTTGTTGATATTGTTTAAATTTCACTTTACCCAGTTCCCTACTAGTTTTATAAAATTAAAGTGTCATATATGGTGCACACTTCTCTAATTGTTGATCCATGTAATTATTCATTTATTTGTGCCAAATTTATATATTATTTTGTTTCTAAAATTTCTCTATGCACTTACCTCTTTGTTTGTGAAAGTTAATGCTTTATTTTATAATTTTTATTCTATCATGTTACACCCTTGTCTTCTTTCATATATGCCTAGACTTAATATTTCTTTCCCACATCATGCCACATCTTAAGAAGTCATTTTTTAAAATAAACTAAACTTTAGTTGAATAGGCTACCAATTACCAAATGGT
Organism: Sequoia sempervirens; assembly: GCA_007258455.2. Taxonomy (NCBI): domain Eukaryota; kingdom Viridiplantae; phylum Streptophyta; class Pinopsida; order Cupressales; family Cupressaceae; genus Sequoia; species Sequoia sempervirens. The sequence goes on along the minus strand of VDFB02264077.1, from coordinate 73,014 downwards.
ACATGTCATTGATTTATACTTTCCTTTATTTATACTTTAGAGCTAGCCTAACATTGTGTCATATTCTCAATATGGATACACTTTGATTTTGAATGGATCATATTGGATTCAATATTTATGTTATCTAAATAATTTAAAATGTTATGCAAGTCACCTCAAACTATCATTGTACACCTTTCCTACCACTATGCATTATGCTATGTTCAAAGGCTCGGTGCTACACCTCTACTATGTTCAAATGTAAGTATAGATGAGGAAATGATTTTAGAATTTAATATGTATAATTTTATAGTGATGTGAGAGAAAATGAAAAGATGTAATATTATATGAAAGCAAATGAAAAAATAAAATGTTAAAATTATTTTTTGAAAACGAGTTTATTTTTAAAAAAGTTGTTTTTGGTTTATATATATCTATCCCTTATATAATCTTTTATATGATATGTATAGGAGCCCAACATATATAAATTGGAGTGGAAATCCAACCCAAATGAAAAGATGTAATATATATAAATTTAAATGGGGCCTTGTACTCAAACTCGCAACAAAACTAAGTTGAAAGATGGGGTACCTGCCAAAGAGATTTTTGAAGTAATGGATGTGCATCAGAAGATAATTGAAAGCGACATGGAGGCTACCAATATTCTGAAGAATTTGTATTTTTTGTTAATGCTCCTCTTTTTTTGGAAGCTATCTGTGTGGTTATCTTTTGAGACAACTTTCTTTTTTGTTAAGGGTTTTGGGGCCCCTTCAAAACTTGCTTTACCTCTAATCAAAAACTTAGATACTATAGTAGAGGAATCTCAACCATATAAAATTGATGCCAAGGAGGAGACCCAACCACACATTAATGTCAGAGAGGAACACATTGAACATGTCAGGGAGGAGACCCAACCACACATTGATGTCAATTAGAAGGCCTACACATTGAACATGTCATGGAGGAGACCCAACAACACATTGATGTCAATTAAAAGGCCTATACATTGAACACGTTAGGGAGGATACCCAACCACATATTATTAGTGATGATGTTGAAGCTCATAAATTATTTGATATTGGAGAGGGATCAAGATAACTTTCCTTTAAATATGCATTTATGTATCTAATTAAATATTTTAAAGGAAACAATTCTAAGAGAAATGTTAATCGTTTAGTTGGAATTGATATAGAGGAATTAAAATTGTGTGTCAAACAACCTAGTCAAGTTACTAAGAGGTCATAGAGTAGAATGTCAAAAATATTTGACAAATAGTTAAACATCATGATACAATTGGTAGAGCCCAACTATTATTAAGTATACTTACTCACAATGAGATGAAAGAGCTATTGTAATTGTTGGGTATAGATTTCACAAAAAAAAGAGGAAAATGTGATTGGAAAAACATGTTCAAAATGTCACAAAAGGTTTGAGTTACATTGGAAAAATATCTTGATATGTTGATATGATATTTTTTTAAAAGAGTGATGTTGACTTATATTGTAAGTTCAAAATTTCAAAAAAATGTCAAAATTTTCACTTTCAAGTGAAATTGGCTTAAGTAGAAAGACAATAACAAGACATGTGAAAAGGAGAAAGGTTAAATGGATGATAATATAGTAGAATATATTTGGGCATTAATGTATAGGGCTCCTCGATTTGACAAGATTGAAGGTCTTGTTAGGAAGTTTATCTCTTTTTTTTGCATGATCATACTCGTCCTTCATCAAATAATAGAGATATTCTCAAACACAAGATTGGTCCAAATGATTACGGCCTACATAAAAAAACATTGGTTAGACATAAAAAAATGAAATGTTCCTATTTCATGTTATCACCTTAATCTGACCCTTATATCTTCCATTCCTAACTCTAGTACCCCTTACACTTTTCCCTCCATTAATGTTCCACTCACATCACATCCTTCCATGCATATAAATACTATTTTTATTCCCCATATGGATGGAATTTTTTCTTTTCCTCCCTCTCATCCTATATCAGCAGTGACTTATAATATGAGTCCCCCTTTTGTAGCCATGACATTATCCCTTATCACACATCCTCATTATACTTCATCCATTATTTCCCACAATCCTCATACCAATATTATTCCTACTTCTACCCTATATACACAATTGAAATAATTTTTCAACCTTAAGAAAAGGTAGATGATATGCATAACAGAAAATGGAATAATATCATCCTCCACATTATATATTGATTTTCTTTGACGTTGTCACATATCCATTGCCTCCTAGTTTTTTTCACTTAAATTTAAGCTATATAATGGAAAAAGAGGCCTTAATATTTATTTATAAAATTTTAATCATAATGATGATAAGATAATGGAAAATTTATTTCCACTAATATTAAGTTATTTTGTTGTTCAATTGTCACAAACTATAGGTTGTAAACCTAACATTTTGCTAAAAAGTTAGAAGATTTTTTATTCACTTATCTAAGTGTATAATTTTAAGTATATAAAAAAATATTTATTTAAACACTTTATATTATGTATCATATGTCACTACATGTTAAGTCTACTATAAGTTTAGTTTTATGTACTACTATCTCTTGAATTCAGACCTATATTCCTCATCCACCATCTTAGCCACCTTAACCACCAACCAATAATTCAGGTGTTAACATGGTATTCAAGATGACTCTACCTCCCATTACATATTCCTCTTTATCTAGACCCAAATCTTAGCTAGTACATTGTACATCACCATGGCTAAAAGAAATAGTTTCTAAAAAGTGGAAGTGTACTAAAATGTGTGATCTTAGATTTAATGTAGTAGAAAATATGCTATAGATGATACATCAACCAAAAAAGCCACTTCTAGTGATCCTAGAGTTGATGTTAGATGCCACTTCTAGTGATCAATATGTGGAAATCTCAGAGTAGATAAAAATGAAGAATAAATAATAGAATAAAATTATATTATCACTTGGGTAGACCTCCATCCATCAACTCATGAAAGTGGTGTTCATAACTTCTAGGTATCTATTGCTAAATCACTAGAAAAAATAGAAAAAGAAAAGGATACAAAAGAGAAGCTTCAAGAGTGGGTAATAACATTAACTTCCTACATTAAGTCCAGTATACACACCTCTACACATCTACTTAATTTTTTTTCCTTCAACATATCCTAGTACATCATTAGAATGAATAACTACTAAAATCAAGGAAAATATTAGAAAGATTATGTTAAATGTAATTTAATTGTATTTTTCACACTCCTAACTATTAATATATGAGTTTGAAGTTGGTTATTTACTTCTCATAAATCATTGAATTAAATAGATTGATAAGTTAAGTTTAACTAAGTGTATATAAACATACCAATCATCATTTTATCTTTCACAATAGTCACAAAGATGTTATTATGGAAACCATAACATTTAAATATATTATTGTGTTGCAATTTTTTTCCTTGCAAATGTATGCATATGACCTATGTTTACATATGTCATATTTTTAAGATTTTATTAATTATACATTCCAATTCTTTATTGTGCAATAAATGAGATAATGAATATTGAATGAAATTATTCACCACAAATAATGAATTTCTAATTCAAATATGAAACAAAAATATATTTATATTTTAGTAGTTATCCTCTATCATATTTCACAAACATTTCTCGTGCTACATCTATTTAATCAAGCATGGGAATCAAGCCTTCAATTTTTCTACTAATATATTCAATATAATCGTATTTTTCATCAAGAATCTCTTAGTGAATGATCAATGCCAAATAGATCAACATATATAATGTTTCTACAAGTACATACTTCAAATTTTACTACAATATATATCTTAATCTCTTTTTAATAGATAGTTCCAAATAGAATAGTTAATCTCATAAGTGTAAACATGACATCAGACAAGACTATAAAGATGATCATATAAGTAAAGAGTTAAATCAAACCTTGATAACTTTTACATGTGTAGAATTAGGATAAATGAAAGATAAATATTTTTACTAACTATTTACCTCTATCCTAATATTGTATTCTACATGTGTTGATAACTAAAACAAGAAAAGTGGAAGAAATGGAAAACATTGTGTGAGTATTTTTGCCCCAACCAAAGAACAATAAGACTCACCATATGCAACCTTCAAAACTTGGACCTTACACTTTGTAGATGAGATCACAAAAGTATACCACATAGGAAGATGATAGGAACAAGTGCATGAAATTCACTGACTCTCAACAAATAAAAATATCCCCTTAAATCTAAGGTTTGAAAAAATAAATGTGCAAACATTGACTCATTATACACATTAAGTAACTAAATCATAATAGTTGTAAATAAAATAATATGATAACCTTGAATCATCAAACATAAAAATAAAGAAGTAATATATGAAAGGATCTTATTACCACTATGTGAGATGCCAAGTGGACCCAATATCATTCATAGCCTTTTCTATGTATTATAATTATGGATATCATCATTAACCATATGTAGTATGTTAAAGAATAGAGAAAGATTGAATGAGACCCTACAAGCCACACCATTCTTCTCAATTATCTAAGGGATTAGGTGAGATGAATGATGAAATCGATCAACCACACTATTTATGGGTGTATTTGACAAAATAATCCAGATGAAATGTATGAGGCCCGCATAAGCTCCACAATTTCATTTGGCTATTCATTCAAATCCCATAAATAAATAATGAGTAATCCAAAAACATATTTAAACACATGGAATCCAAAAATTAAATAGTGTAGAAACGTAATGCATAGACTAATTTTGGTCATGATTACATGCAATTCATATTTGTGTATAAAGATTATAAATAATCTAAAATATATTAGACATTTTATAAATACACACACAAGGGAGAGCTCACATCATATTTTGTACAATGGTTTAAAGTATCATAATATTTTTTTGTATTTCCCTATAGGTTGGAAATGTCATTAAATTTAACTTTTGTTATTTTAAATAGTTTAATAATGTGAAAACAATCAAGCCTCTATCATGTGACAATTGAGATCTAAAGTTCCCAAGTATTCATTATAAAATGACATTTTTTCCCAAGTATACTCTATAACAAGATGAACACTTAAAAGACCAATCATGCATAAATACTTAGGATACTTAAAAGATCATACTTTGAACTATCTTATCTATATAGGGATTAAATCACACTTTAGTGACATGGTTTCTATGAATAGAGAAATGAATATATTATTATTTATTTTCACATCCATGTCCTAATACTCAATCTAGGGTTATAAATTAAAATTCAATTATTGTCCACCTACAAGTCACTAAATTGTATTTCCTTTATAATGCCCAAGCCTGTATCTCATATAAAGAAAATAATCAAGAATTCACATAGTGAGATAAGAGAATTCAAAGATCAACATGTTTATCTTATACAACAATAAGAAGTAAACAAGGAAATATTGTGAAACTATCATTTCTTCCTAAGTATAGTAACAATAGAAATTGGAAAATGTTTCAACTCTAATCCAAATGCAACATCACTCTATTTATATTACTATGAACTAAGGATGGATGACTACAATTTAAATAGGCTAGTTAAATTAACTTTTGAGTTATCGGGCATGTGCAGGATCATGATGGGCCAAAAAGTGGCAAGACTTGAGAGAGAGAGGGAGGGAGTGGGAGAGAGATAGAGGGTATAGGGTTAATGGTAGAGGGTAGAGGGTTTAAGGGTTTAGGGTTTAAGGGTTAATGGTTTAGGGTTTAGGGTTTAGGGTTTAGGGTTTAGGGTAGAGGGAGAGATATAGAGGGAGTGATTAAGAGAGAGAGAGAGAGACCTGAGAGAGGGAGAGGGGCTATAAAAGCCTAAGGGTCAGGGGTCTGTAGAGGGAGAGAGATAGAGGGAGAAGTGAGAGAGAGACCCGAGAGAGGGAGAGATGGTAAGAGGACAGGGTGAGGGTAGAGGGTTTCATGGCCTAGGTAGAGGGAGAGAGATAGGGAGGACTGAGAGAGAGAAGAGAGGGAGGGGGTGGGGAGAGAGAGAGAGGAGTGGAGGGAGTGGGTTAAGGAGGGAAGGAACAGTGGTTTAGGGGAAGGGTAGAGGAGTGGAGAGAAGGGACCCGGGAGAGAGGGAGGGGTGGAGGAAGAGATGGAGAGGGGAGAGGGTATATGGACACGGGGAGGTTTATGGAATGGTTTAGGTGGTAGGGAGAGATACATAGAGGGAGTGAGAGTGAGTGCAGAGAGACCCTGAGAGGAGAGGGACATGAGGGAGAGAATTTGACAGAGAGAGAGTAGAGGGTGGAGGGTTTTATGGTTTAAATAAATGGTAGGGAGAGAGATAGAGGGAAAGGGAAGAGGGAGGGAGTGGAGAGATAGAGGGTAGATGGTTGGAGGGTGGAGTGGATGGAGGAGGACGGAGAGGGAGAGGGAGAGAGGGTAGAGGGGTTGAAGGGAAGGAAGAAGGGTGAATAGTTTAGGTTGGTGGTGGAGACAGGGAGAGAGAGAGAGAGAGAATGGAGGGGGGGAGAGAGAGGGGGGGGAAGGGTAGAGGAGAGAGGGGAGAGAGAGGGGGCTAATGGCAGAGGGCAGAGGGCTGGAAGGCCATGGTGGCATGGGAGAGAGATAGAGGGAGGACTGAGAGAAAGACCCAGATAGGAGAGGGGGTAGGAGGGAGAGACTTGAGAGAGAGAGAGGAAGGGAGAGAGATAGAGGGTATAGGGTTAATGGTAGAGGGGTAGAGGGTTTAAGGGTTTGGCAGACAAGGGTAGAGGGAGAGATATAGAGGGAGTGAGTGAGAGAGAGAGACCCAAGAGAGGGAGAGGGAGTAGGAGGGAGAGACTTGAGAGAGTAGAGGGTAGAGGGTTTAGGTTTAGGTAATAAAAAAATCATAATTAATTATTACGCTGAAAAAGTTACAAAAAATATGCATCAAGACAATAAGAGTCCTCTACTTTATATCTAAAAATCCTATAAAAAAATATTATCATTTTATTGTGGTTAGGTGGTCGACAAAGACCTACTCTTATTTTTTCCTGGAAATTTAAGTAATCCACCGTGATGGAAATTCAAATTTTCACCAAATAGATTTTTTTTTAAAATAAACCTAGTAGTTTAGAAACTACATTCAATTTGCTACAGATTCTATTCTTACATATTTTTTAAATAATATAGAAAACTTATTCAAATTTTTACATCAAGTTGCCTAACTCTGATTTTTCTAAATTTTCATTGCCACTTAAGGGCCTAATTTTTCCATGATGATCCTGCACATACACTATCACCAAATTCAAACTCAATTTAGTATATCCTTTAAACAAAAATTATTGTATTCTTAACAAATAATAGCACACATTTGATCAAGCACAAACTAAAGAGAAAGAGCAATTATAAACTGTAGATTTTATTATAAAAACTAGATATAAATAGGAATTTCATGTCCCATACTCACATGGAAAGTGAATTCTTAGAGAAGTAACTTAACTAGTATATCAAAAACCTAAGAATCTCCAATATACAATTTTGGTCTTTCACATGGAACACAAGAAATCAAATAAATATGAACACCCCTTCATTTTTCTATATTGTTGTTCTTATTTCCATAGAAATGTGATATTTTCCTTGTAGATTCTTGACCTCTCCTAATAACCATAATCCATCCCCAAGTATTTAACAGTCTATGAGAATGATGGCTTTGAATACCATTGAGAGAAGTATTTTATCCATGATGGTTAAGCTAATAGTAGGGCTTTATCTTTAGACCATAACCCCACATAATAAGCCCCAAATTTATGATTATATAATTTAATCAAATCCAAACTTCTTTTTCTCTTTGCAATACACTAGAGCAAATAAAAGGAATTAATTCTCACTACGATTGTGTGGGAAGTTCGTTATCATTGTCCATGGTGTTTTATAACCAAATCCAATAAGATATTTCAATATTTTAAATATTGAATATTTCCTTTTAATAGTACTATGTATTATCAATTCATCAATAATTTACACGCCTTTATAATGGGTTAAGAAACATGAACCATAATAAAGTGGCACACACATATGCTACCTTAATATCAATAATACCCCCAAAATGAATTGGCGATGGTCAATAAATCCAATCACCAAAACGACTCTAAATAAAAATATTTCAACACTCAATTACACATCACAACCTACATTTTGTGACACATAAGAAATAAGCAACAATGTACACATTCATGCAATTGTACTAATCACTACAACCAACCAATAAAGATGATGGAATGGTGATATGATGCTAAATGTATATCAACTAGAAAGCATCAATGATATTGACTCACACAAACTAGTCTTGACCATGGTTTAACACAAACAAACCTATACTACACTAGTCATTTTTGTCTACATCACTCCACTGATGTGACCACATCCTACTCTATGATTCTCTCCCTCAATTAGAGATATGACCTCGCAAAACAAATTCATAAATACATCAATCTCATAATATTATTTTTAATTAATTAAATGATTACAAATAAAATATTAACCATCTATAAAAAATTAACGTACAAATCTTAACAAGAACCAATTAAAATAAACCAAACCATTCAATTAACCATAAAGACTACAATATTCCATATTAATTAAATGATTAAAACCAAAATATTAATCATCTAAAAAATTAACGTACAAATCTCAACAAGAACCAATTAAAACAAACCAAACCATTCAATTAACCATAAAGACTACACTATTCCATATTAATTAAATAGAAATTTAAACAAAAATTCTATTATATCACCTGGTAATAACTATCCACAATTTATGTGTCGATGTGCCTTATCTTGGGATAACAGTTCTCAAGCTCAAGCTCTAAACCATGGAGCTGTGTTATATCAATAAGAGAGTATTTCTTCATTATAATAAGTGGGAAACCCTGTAATAAGGTTGAGGAGGCCATTGGAACTATTACTGGTCAAGATATTATCCATGATATCGAAATAGTTCTATTCCTGGCCCATGACTACATTCAGGACTATTTATGTTTGGACAAGAAATTTCAACAACTGGGGGAAATCTTCATGTATCGTTACCTTCTGCTCTGACTGTCAGAAAGGAAAATGCACTGTAACTACTCTTGTTCATGGTTTTGCTTCTACTTGTACTGTAACTACTCTTGTTTGGCTATGGAGGATGGTTAATCTTATTCGACGTGGGTTTATTTTGTAATTGTGGTTTTTGGGATCTCTCTGATGTCTTTTCCTGTTGGTTCTATGCTATCATAATCTGTATTTGATTTTGACAAGAGTTGTCATCTTTTTTGTTATACTTTTTAGCTTCTTTTCTGCCAAAGACTGTCTTTTCATGATACAAAAATATAGGTGGTTTCTCGACCTTTTAACAACTAAAAAACTATCAATAATTTTAATAAAGTTATTTCAGAGAGAAAAAAACAAAATCTACTACAGAAGTATATTAGTGGTACTACATTGATAGATTTGTTCTTTTTTTCTCAGTTTTAGATATTCTTTTGATGAGTTAGCCACTGTCTTCTTCAAATATTTTTGTATTAATATGGGTTTTAAAATAATTGTAAATTATTAATTATATTTAAAAGAGCAATTGATAAGTATGTTCAAAAAGTGTAACAACCTCTCAATAATCATGTTATAATTTGCTTTCAAATATTATGTGGTAAAGTAAAGCACAAATTTAATGATGATAAGTTATATTAAATTATTGTCGGTATTGGCATGGTGTGATGGTTTATAGGTGGCATTGTTGTTCTTGCCACCAAGGTTCAAACCCCGTTGGGGTGGTATTGTTGAATGGTTGTATCCGGTTCATAGCTCCGGTCAAAAGCGTTTTATTACCCCTTGAATAAAAAAGTTATATTAAATTATCTTTTTTGAAGGACTTCTTTTTATCGTTAAGGACATTGTATAATTGAGTAGTTTTCCTTCTTTTATGGACATTTTCACTCACCTAATGAATCTTGAGATCAAATTTACTTGCATTAAACACTTTAAAGTATAGATCATCTTCTTCTACATCCTCTTAACCTTCAAAAATCTAAAGCTTCAATATTTTTCAAAGGGAAAAGATTTAAAATAAACAAAAGGAAATGTGCATCAATTGAATAATACTTCCAACTTACCTTCTTTTAAGCTCCATATCTTTAGGAAGTAAATACTAAGTTAGAAGAGCCCCTATACATCATGCTTCAAATCCTTATGCACATCCAAGAGAAAAATGTAAGATGGCTAATGAAATATTGATGCACCTTTGGTTTGTGTCATTTTACCACTTAAGGTGGGTCATAAAGAAGTACAAGGATTATTTAATATTATTCCTAATTCAAATAGATTTTGCATCTTCCTTGATAGACCATGGCTTGAGCACTTGAGGGTTATCATGTTTGTTGTACATCAATGTGTTGAATATGTTCATGAGAGAAGAATTGTAAATATTACATGAGATTTGTATGTCTCTTGTTTCAATGCGAGTCATTTTATTTTGGATACTTATAAACAAACCCCAAGGAACCTTTTTATAAAAGTGAGAAAGAACTTTATGAGGTGTATCAATAGAGATTAGAAGAAAAAAGGAAATAAAAAGGTAAAGCTAATATGGTAGGTGATTGTATCAAGCATATTTACCCCATGTTCCACCTAAGAAGGACAAGGGTCTTGTATTGAAGGAAATGATATTCCATGCTAAAGGCTCTACTTCATAGATCCAAAAGAAAAATGTTATTGTTCAAAAAATTTAAAATATTTATATGGTACTACCTCTATAGAAAGCAAGAGAAACATGTAAGGAAATAATCTCTTATAGTTAACCCATTTATAGTGTGTTCACCAAAATCAAGATGAAATACATGTATTTGAAGAAGAAATTCATGCACTTAAAAAAGAAGAATATGATGTTAATTTTTGGGAGAAATGGTATTTGAAAGGATGATCTATAGAAATATGTTCCATGAGATAATGACTAATTTATGTTTTATTTATTTATATACATATATTAGATTTTAATTGTCTTTAAAATATCTGCTTTACACTTTTTCATTTTCATTTATGTCATGATTTATTTTTTCTATTCTAATTTTACTTTTTTAACTATTTATGTTATGATCATCGAGTTTCATCTATTCTTATTTCACCTTCTCTATTATTTATACAATATTTATTGTGCATATTATATTTTCATTTCAACTTCTATATTATGCTTTATGATTTTTAACTCCACTTGAGGCATCTTTCATATTTGCTCTGATAGGTTTATCTACTATGCTTTCATATGTTCCATGTGTGGCTCCTATGCTCCATGTTTACCATATATTGTTAGGAAGTAGATTTATTTTATGCCATTAATCCTAAGAATAAATTTGTTTAATTTTTAAATTCAATTTAAAATTTTAATAGCATAGTAGCTTGTAAATCCACTCGTATAGAAAAAAGAATTAGAGAAAGGAATAAAAGAAGAATAGACGTTATCTAGCATAGAGAAGAGACATAAGATATATATGGAGAAAATCCATTCAACTAAAAAAAAACACAACCCTCCAAATACCATGAAATTCTTGTATTATTTAATAAAATAACACTTAAAATACAAAGCACTACTTTTAATAAAGAGACCACCACCCATCTCTAACACATATTCAACATGTAACTCAAAATGCAATATCTTCTTGTTTAGTTGTGTAGAATCCTCTCAAGCCTATGATAAGTCTTACATAAAATATTTATTTATTTTGTTTTGTTTTCATTTTAGTAGCTTCTTTTCTAGTCATTTTAGTATATATTCTACAATCAGATTTTATTGACATAGTCTTTAGTAGACACTCAAAGAAACATATTAGAATAATTTTATTTCTAATATCTTTTGATTTTGTGACATGTCAAATAATCTAAGAGAGGTATGTGATATGTGCGCCAATATTTGGAGCCTTCTATCAAAGAATAATCATTTGGAAGACCTTATCAATCCCATGGAAGGTCCTTTTTAGCATCGCACTTATTTTGGAAGGATATTTCTCATTCTAGGGAAACTTATAACTTGTGTAGACCAAGTATTTATAGAAGATAAATGTAGGGAAATGGTAAACTGTAGAACCAAATAGTGTCTAGGAGGCTCAAAGTAGAGAAAGAGAAGTCATATTAGCCTAAGGACATCAATATTAGTGGCCACACTCATGTAAAATTACTAAATTTGTGTTGCAATCAAATGATCAATACCTAGTATGTTGTAAGCCACTATAGTAGAAACATTAAATATAATTCTCAATATGAAGCATATATATTAAATTCAATTGATTATCATAATATTGTGTTGATATTAAGTATCATCATGCATGGATCATTTTTATTTGTGTTGAGGTTGCATGGTTGGATAGTCCTTTGTTTTACCCTCCTACCATGAGTGTATTAGATGTTATCAAAGCCTGATTTCATCTAGGTTTGTGTTGGTTCCACACTATAGGTGATCCATTCAGAGGAGTGACTCATGGAGAGAGTGGATATATCTTCCAAAATAGGTTTAATGAATAGAATGTATTAAAAAATCTGAGATGTCTTTTGACATTTCAAGTTGGGAAGAAGACAAGATCAATCATCTAGATTGTTGACAAATTTATAAATTTACCTAGCTCAAAAATAATCTTCTAGAACATGATTACCAAAATTGAGGCAGTTTATAATATATTTTGTAAGTAGAGCGTGAACCTTGAGGTAGTCAACATTAGATTTGTGAAGAATAAAGATTGAGAAATTTTAGCAAATATAAGGTTAACTTTGAGGAAAATTACAAGATTAAATAAGGAAAAGTAAAATAAGAAAATGATCATATAGATAAAATACCTTATTTGAGGCAATCTACAATATTTAAAGGTGATATAAATTGAAGAGTAACCTAGTCGATCTTGCTCAAAATATGCGGACTAGAGAGTTATTTCTTAGATGTAGAGTTATAATTCCTAGTTTGGAAATAGCCTTGGAGAGGAAAGAAGAAGAGAAAATTGAATTTTATAAGAATCCATTTTTTAGAATTGTAAGGTTGATACACCAATAAAATGATGAGATTCTTGGTTAGCTAAAAATAATAATAGACCAAATAGAATTAGTAATAAAACTAGTGTTTAAAATTGGTAAAAAAGTAGTACGTTTAGTGATATAAACTCTTCAAAAGGATGTGTGGTAGACCACTTGATATCAAGAGGTAAAGAAGATGAGTTTCTCTATAGGAATCAAGTGAATAAAATATCTAAAGAGGTCATGAGTGGCCAAAGGAACAAAGAATCAAGATGTAGCGATTGAAGTGATACTTGGGGGAAAAGAAACATGGGAAAATAAAATTGTAATATCTAAATGGTTATTCTAGAAGGAACAGTAAGGGTAGTGAAGGAATAAATTTTAGAGGAATGTTTCCTTTAAATACCATAGACTCGAAGAGGTAATAATACTGACTTTTTACTTGAAAATATATTTTCAAGAGTGCAATAAGAGTTGATTTTGAGTCTAGGATTATAGATTTTATTTCCAAATAACATGAAATATTACATAGGTAAGATAGAGTGTCATCTTGAGTAGAGACACTAATTTCTTATGTCATTGTTGGAGCACATTTAGAGATGGGCCTACTCAATTATTTTTTTGGTTGGTGCAAATAATTTTTTTAGAGAATGAATCTAAAGGAAGAATTCCATTGGTATCTAGAATAGTTCCTAAGGGTGTTAGTGATCTAATTGAAATATTAGGTGGTGAATTTGTTGGCACAGTTTGTAAGGACCTCGTGTATAATTATTGAAAGATGAAGAATAAAAAATATAAGGTTGATACAATGGATTAAAAAAAAGGAAAGACAATGGATGAGTTAGACATGGAGTAGTTAATGAATAAATGGTTACCTTGCAAAGATAATTAATAGTTGGAGTTGTCTAAGTAGGAAATTATCTAAATCATAGTGTCTTAATACTAACTACTCTAAACTACAAATATCAATATTAGACTCATTTATGATGGCATAAAGTATTTAGAGGATGGTGAGACTTAAGGTTGCAAATGTGAATATGGATAACTTCTATATTATCTAGGGTTTGAGTAAATTAAAGAATTATTGATAATATAAGTGCAAATAAGGGATTGTGTAAGATATCTAGATTACATGATTGATCTTGAGAATGTGCTATGGAAGAGAAGTATAATTTCTTGAGTGGAAGAGACCAAGTGCAAGAAGGGAGTTTAATTTCAAAAAGATGTATATGGACCTAAGATTTTAGATTAAAATATGTTGACACAATGTGTGATAACACTTTCAAGATTGAGAAGAGTAGAATAAAGTTCAAGTGGGAAGCAAGTTAATGAAAACTATATTATCCAATAAAGATGAGAATCCACGTAGTTGTAGTCAACAAATAATGGATTCAAACCTACTAGAGAATATGATAGTGATATTAAGAAGTGAAAGGTGGTGATTTACAACTACCATAAGAGGAAGATGCAAAATAAGGTCTAGGAGGTTCCTATGTTTAGTCGAGTTCTTATTAAAAATGAGAAATTATGAACATAAATTTTAGAAGTGTGAGAAGGAAGAGTGATCCATGTAGAATTATGCAAAGGAAGTAAACACAAAATATTTAGAAGGCTTGAAAATTAGTGAATGACAAAAAAGAGGTATATTTCAATAGAAAACTTGTTGAAGAAACAATAGTTATGGTCATAAATTTATTCATAATAGTAACTCAACTACTGCTAAGAAGGATGTTCAAACCAAAACAAATAAAGACATGATCGGTTGCACTCATGTAAAGGAGGAATTTAGAGTTGTAAGAAATGAGGATTTTAAAGAAAAATATGAATAAATATTGGAAGATCTTGGTAGGTAGATAAGGATATAATTTCCAAAAATTCAAGAATGGAAGTAAATTCTAAAATCCAATTAGAATAATGATAGTGAAGCTTGAAAGGTCATATTATAAGCCAAAAGATAAGTTGAAGGCACTCAATACAAGTATAGGTGATAATGAAGTAGGAAATAAGGGATCTAAATTAAATTATTTGATTTAGAGTAATCACATAGAAACTAAAGGATTTTGTATAAATACCACAAAGGTTTACTAATGGGGAATGGTAATAACAAATTAATATGTGATGTATGATCATAAAATTAAACCTAAGAAATTAGAATTAATGGGATAGCACAAGTTAATAAATGAGGTTTAGATAGATTTGGATATTAGTAAGGATGGATATGTGAGATTAAATTAAAGAATACAAAAATCTCTTGAGATGGGAACATAGACTAGGAACAAAAAGTTCTAGGTTCTTGTCAAGACGCGAAGTCCAACAAGGAGAAAAGGTGAATACCTTGTGGAGATCAAAGGAAAAAGGGAATCAAAACCAAAATCTAAGGTTCCATCTGATTGAGGATTGAAGTTCTCAAGGGACAAAGACACTGAGTGCAATTTAGGGGTTAGACTCTAAGAGGAAGAGGGAACTAGAACCTAAGGTTCCAAGTTCATGTCAAGACCCAGGGTCTCATAGGAATTGTGAAGAAACTTATAGGAAGGGAAGTGCACGAGAGGTAGCACATACTTGGAACCTAAGGCTCCAAGTTCAAAGAGAGTCCCAACATCTATGAAGAAGTAGAAGGTAAAGGTCATACAAGGAATAGAGGGAAAAGAGGAATGGGGAATGGGAACTTACTTGCATTGGTCCAAAGTTCTTATTGGGACTTGATGTCCAAAAGGGAAGCAAGGAGAACTTTGTAGGGATAGAGGTGGAAAGAGAAGTTGGAGGAACCAAGGACTAAGAGATAAGCTCAAAAAAACCTATGGAAAGGCTAAACTACTAAAAAATGACCACAAAGCACCCTATTAACATATTTTACTACAAAATTTGATGAATATACCTTGAAAGAAAACCCCTATATATCATTTCAACATAGATGACCCAATTGGAGATTTATCATATTGGTTATCAATGGTGGGTGAGATAGGGTCAAATGCATAACCTCTGGAGTTAGAAAAAGTAAAATGAGACACATTAAATTAGGGTTCCAATAAAGGCTATGGTGACCTTCCTCGATAAAGATGAATAACTAGAGAAACTTCTCTCTCAACATGATAGAAGCACCCTACAAAATCCATAGGATGATATAACTATATGTATCATGAGGTATTTTACCCTAGAAGGCTACTCTAAATATATGCTCTCTTATCACTTTGCTCAATATACTAGTAGAAATCATGAAAAAAACAAAAGGTTGAAATTCATGTGCATTTGGATGATAAGAGGATTATTTTAAGAAATTGGGATGCAATACCTAATGTGAACAAGATGCAAAGAAAATTAGGAAACTATAAAGAGAGGATGGGCATAATTGAAGAAGAATTTGTAAGAGATTAAGAGCAACAAGATGCAATAATAGTGGCCTTGGGAAAATAAATTATGAAAGAAATAAAATCTAATAGGTTTGTGAAAGTGCTTGTAGGGGATATTACAAATATAGATAGAAAAATTAAAATGAAGGACAATAATGCGATTGAGGAAAGAAAATAGAGGAAGATTCTATTCCTAGATATAAAACCAAAAGTAACAACAAAAATAATTATGATGAAACCTGTAGACACCAAAAATTGGCTAACACTTCCCATCATCGCATCAGTGCTAATTATTCTTGTGATAATTAATTAAATAATTTTATTATTTAATTAATCTAAATATCATCATTGAATAATTAAATAATTTTTAATTATTTAATTATTTGAAATTTCAAACTTTCCTTCCATTTTCATCATTAATTAAATAATTTTGAAATATTTAATTAATTCACATCATTTTTCTATAGTTTTTTATAAGGAAAAACAGGTTTTGAAGGGACCTCGAAATCCTTTACAAAGAAGAAAAGCTGCAAAAGAGATTAAACACTAAACCTAGCAGCCCAAAAAACCAAAAAGCTCACATAAGATGTAACACAAGCAACCTGTCAGCAATCCCAACAGCCAAAAACATCAGCAAACCTGCTGAACCAAAAAAGGAAGCACCAGCTACAGTAACTTATCTAAAACATCATCTGAGGCCATATTCTCTTTAATGACCTCCTCAAGCATATTGATAACATCCTTCAACTCTTCAACAGCAACAACAACCCTCTTTTTTGTCTTACTTTTCGTCCTGAGGCACAGACCAACCTACAAGTCTTTATCTAGTGTAGGAGTAGAAGCCTCTGCTTTCTCCACCAGGTAAGAGCCACTAACCTCTTAAATCATATTCTCCATATCACCCATGTCAGGAGGTTTACCTATCCAATTCAACACTTTCTCATTTAGAATAGAAAGACCCATCGCAGTGGTCTTCAAAGAATTATTACTGATATTGACCATTGTTTTTAAGTCCTCCGACATCTTTCCAATTTTATCCTCCAAACTTGCAACTTTTTCTTCCAAAATTTTATTAACAATACCTTCCAAAGAGGAAATCCTTTCCTCGTGTGTAACCCCAAAATGACCAAAATTTTATCAAGCTTAACATGCATTGATTTAACTTTACCTTTTATTTCACACTCCTTCAATTGCCCCTAAGAATAGCAACACAAACATCCTACTAATTTGTCATCTAAAGATTGAGCTCTTTTACCTTAGTAAATAACCACTTAACCAAAGAAAGCAGGTTTCTTGTCCCATCTTCAGTCATCCTATAAAACATATTCATGTCAATTACATCCTAGTTAACCAGAGGTTGATCATTCTACTCCAAGTCATCAAGGGCATCAAAACAATCCCTATTGTGGTCATCCTCTTCTTCAACGGGGGAATCCTCAACCTCCACAACGTCCACCTTGATCCTCTCCTTATCTGGCAAGTTGGCCAAATCAGCTAACACTTCCAGATGCTCCTTCTTCACTTCCCTCTCAGCTGAAGAAACCACATCAATCCCCTACAATTCAACGAGACTAGTCTCAATCGGCTTATCCTCCATCATAGAATTACCCAAACCAACAAGATCATTTGACTGGTCACCCACATTTTTCAAAACCTTAAGCCCTAACACAAGGGACCTCTCAGTAGACCAGTCTTACCAGGAACAGGGTTCCCCAATAAGGCATTCTAAACACAATCAGCATTCAAAGGAGTCACTTCACCCTCATGAGGACACCCTTTCAAACCCTCATTACTCGAAGACAATGCATGATTGACATTCGAACCAAGGGCTTTCACTTCATCACCTATCACTAGCTTCCTTTTGGCCAAAGCTTTGACTTTCTTCAAACCTTTGGTTTTCGCCTTCAAAGAATTTATGACAAAATTAGCCAAAGTCTCCCGCAACTCCACATCAGTCTCATAACCCTTACCCCACTCTTCTGAATCCTCTTTCCCTTCCTCAGAGCCTTCTTCATCAATAGACATATCCTCATAATCTAACTCTTCCTCCTCAAAACTACCGACCTATTCACCGGAAAAGTCCCCAGTATCATAACCATCATTTTTAACCCCCTTCTTACCAAGAGTTTTAGGGGAAACCGAAATCAATTTAAACTTGATATGAGAAAATAACAAACTCATAAGCCCTTCATGAAGAACCGTCTTCTTAGGGTTCTTCCTGTGGTCTTCAATACTCTTCTCCATAGAGAGTAACAGATAAAAAGGAAAGGAGATAGAAACCTTATGCCTAAAATGGTTTAAGAGCACAAAATGATAAGAGTAAACCACAGAGAATCTACCTTCAAGGGTGAAGTAGTACATAATGGCCTTCATGAGGTCCCTCCAAAGCGGCTTCAGGGACTTCCTAGCATAACCTCCACTTCCAATTTCCCTAAGCTTTTTCCTCTCATCATGTTTAAAAAAGTTCGCAAAAGCCTTCTTGGCCACACCCCTGTCTTTGAAAAATTTCCTCCCAGTAACCGAAAGACCAGTTACCTCTGCAATGAAGTCTTCATCAATACAAAACTCAACACCCTTGTACCACAAAGACCTCGCATTCCAGCTTTTCATGAAGAAATTAGTAGCATCAGGGTCTGGGCCTTGAATTCTCTGCATAAATTGTGAAACCCCCCCAACTCAAAATTCTTCCACACAGTAGCATTCTTCTGAAACTCTTCACAGGAACTCAGCTCAATTCTGCAACGATCGCCACCCATGGTAACAAGCAACAGCCTAGAACACAACAACATCTAGAAAATGTAACAAAAAAATGAACCAGACACTTTTCAAAAAGATTCAACGAACACCCACAATAGGTGTGGGCTTATCATTCCAAGTACTTCCCTGCCAGAACTACCAGTTCATCCTTCTATGGAAACCAAGGAAAATAATTAATCAAAAGGGAAAAGGTTTGAAGTTCCAAACCCAACTCAAAATTATGATGAAAAACCTTTCCCCAAGGACACCACCCCTATAAACAAGCCATTTGATCATTATTAGAAATACACTTCAAATTAATAGGTAGCGATTCAAAATAATCCCACTCAGATCTCTCCAACACTCCCATGTTAGCAACACCATCAACCAACATATTTGCTTCATGAAAAACATGTGTGATTTTGATCTCCTCAAAAGAGTTTATAATGGTGATAGAATCATTAATAAAATGGGAAATAGACCACGACGGGGGGCACTTCATTAAGAGACAATTTATCACATTAAGAGGGTCCCCCTCCAACCAAAGTTTAGAAACTCCTTGTGACTTAGCTAAAACAAGGCCATGGTAAGTTGTTGCAACCTTCGCAAAATGGTTTGTCTGGATTCCCAAGGGGAGCGCCATAGCGGAGACAAACTTACCATTTTCATCGTGTAACACTCCCCCACAACCAGCTAGCCCATCATGTTTCTATAGTTAATTAAATAATTTTTAATTATTTAATTGACTTAATAATTATTCCTCTATTGATTAAATAATTAATTAAATTTATTTGTTAATTATTTAAGTAATTCACTTCTTAAAATTAAATAATTATTTAATTATTTAATTTTTCCATTCTCCAAATAAATAAATAAAATTGTCTATTTTTATTTATTTATCCATTTACTCATGTAATTAATAATTAATTAATTTAATTAATTATTAATTTCCATACATTTCCACCTCACCAACTGACTAAGACTTACTCTCAGTTCACTCATCAATCAACCTTAGTCCACTAATCAATCATTTCACTTCACTAATCAATCAATCAAGTCTACTAATTCATCAATTTTGTTTCACTCCTACTCAGTCTCACTTATCTCTCTAATCAACTCTCTTAATTAACTCATGAAATTAGTCATCTCCAATCACACATCCAATTAACTATCCAATCCAATTGTCTCATCAATTATGAGCCATTGATTTGGTTAGTCTCTAATCAGATCTTGATCGTCGATTGATATCCCAAGTCTATAAAACCAACCTTCATCCATATCATTAATCCTCCCACTCTCTTTGATCAGATCTAGAAATTATCATTTCCTAGATCATGCAATCAAACTATACTTGTATTTTTAGTGCTTTTATGCTATTGTGCTACTAAAAATCTGAGAGCAAGGACTACTTTAACACCATTCTTCAATGTGAGTAGAGGAGAGTAATGGAGTTGTGCTAAGGTGAATTGTGTGCTTCGTTGTTTGTAGGTTTGTATCTTGTTTGAATTAGTTTTCCTTATTTGCTCTATTGTTATCATATTTTGATTGTAAATTCTTGATGATTGTTATTTATCTTTTAGATTCAAAATCAAATTTTTAGGTCATACATAACCTAAAAGAAGTCTCACCTGATCCAAGAGGGCAAAGATAGTCTCCAAATTACAAAGCTAGAGATTACAAACACTCTCAACTAGTTATAATTTTATTGTTGGGTCCTTTTGGTTTGCTTTATTTTTGTTTATGTTCAATCTCTACTATTTTTTGGTTGGGATTTTGTTGTGGGTTAGTTTATATTTTGCTAAAATTTATCTACTTTTAAAGCGTTTCTAGGTTCCCTTCAAAACCTCTTTTTAATCCCCTTTTTTACCAAAAAATACAACCTTCAAGTTAATATATAGAAATAACATGAACAAATTCACATACAAGTGTACTTATATTAATGTTATTATTTCAATTGCTTCAAGGTTAATTCAAGTTATCATATTTCACTAGACTAAACATCCACATCATCCAAATTCAAATAGGTCATGAAAACAATCAAATACATGTCTCTTTATTGAAAAAATTAATCATGTCAATATAATACATGCATTAATAATAACTACCTTACTCTAAATCCAATTTGACTCATATTGACCATGGTTACCTCTCATTATCCATATTGTTATATATATGATAAGAAAATTAATTAACATTTATCACTAAGTTGAATATCCATATACTAAAATCTAATATTGCAATGGAATCAAATGAAAATACCACAAATCTTAGATAAGAAAATATTTGAGCCTTAAATCACCTCCCCTTAAATTATACTTTATTGTAGAATTCATTAAGGTTTGGGTGAGAAAAACCCTAACCATACCAACGATGGATAGATAACAAAGTTAATGAGTTTTTTCAACTTTAGTTGCTAGAAGAAAGAAATAGTAAAATAATAGGCATCCTTGATAGAATCTTTCTCCATAAACCATGCAACCAAGAGATTAAACGTACCAATTAATTCAAGATAGACTCACAATAAAGTATTCCAAAATTATATGAAAAAGGTATAAGATCCAGCTTTCAAAGAATTATCACAAGGATTATGAAGAGTGGGACCAAATAAATATTAGATCAGGGATCCTAAAGTTTCATCACTACTCAATGATAGAGATTATCCACATTATAACATTACTAAGGTTCTTAAGATAAAATATGATTTATTAATGTGATTATTGCAAAAATTAAATCCACACACTAATGCAAGTGTATCAAATTTCTAAGACATTATAAAATCATGCTTATTTATATTCATTTGTAAGTATTTAGTTAATTTTCCAACCTATTTTTTGTACACATAGCACATAATGTAATTCACACTATACTCGCATATTTGAATCAACATACACATCATAATAATGTCATCACATTACTCACATCATGAGGTCCATAAGATAGTTTTACAAGGATTTCACAATATACTTAATAATCATAGGACCATGGATCCTTAGAACCATAGATTTAGAAGTTAAATAACCATGGAGTTGTAGAGACATAGAATCAATACCAACGAACCATGAAACTATAGAATCTTAATCCTCCATCCAAATAGCCATAGAAATATAATATTGACAGTAAAAATGGTCTCAAGGCCCTCCCCAAGGACCCCTCCATGTATTTCCTAGTATACTTATCTTATTTTTTTAAGGAGGTTAACCTCTAAGAGAGAGGTACATAAGACATCATACACATATATAGGGGAGAAAAAGATATGAGCATCCCATATTGGTCCCATTTACACCCCCACCCTCACATAAGAATTCTCCAAGACATCTACTCCACCATACAATGTACCAAGTACTCCTAGATATGGTAGTTTTAAATGCCACATTACTCTACACAAGCCAAAAATTAAAAAACACTAAGAATATCTTAAACCAAATACAATTTTAATAAGAAAAAATCTTGAATTTAAATCTACCAATAGAATATGATGCATGAGCATCCAAGTCTATAGACAATCCTACATCAACCAAAAATATTTTGTTTCTTTGCCTTTAGTTCTATTACTTTTATTTTTGGTATTGAACCGGTTTTGGGTATTTTCTTCAAGAGGATTTTTGGAGACATTTTGGAAAAAATAATGCCATCACCTTGTAGATGATCTTAATGGGTATCTACAAGTCAAATTTAGTGAAGATTGGATTTTTTGGCTAAGTTATGGCTTTGCAAGTTTTTTGTATGTTATCGATTTACAGACTTTTTAGGTTGTTGTTGAACCTACCTCATGTTGATGTTTGGTTTGCAACCATCCATTGCAAATATTTTCTATTGAACCGATCATTTATAATAGGTTCCAATGTATTTGAATAATTCTAATGTAATTTCTCACACAACTAGTACCAATGGTTTTTTCTCGTATTTGAGGGAACTTCAAGGTCATCTAGCTTGTAGGAATTCCTTGTTCATCTACCTCTTTTGAGAATTCCATATCCAATGAAATTTTGTGGGTTTCTCATGGTCATCTAAACTTTGTGGGTAAACTCAAGTGATCGAAACATTTGCAAGTTTAATCAACTAGTTCAAATGAATAGTTATAACAATATTGTCAATATGACACAAGTTGATTTCAATAGGATGATGATGTCACCATGTATAGGTTACATATTTTAAATTTTGACCTATTGAACTTAAAGAAAAAATTCCTATTTGGAGAGAGCGATGGAAGCTAACGGTCGACTGCAGTTGTCTACCAACGCTAGGGTTTCATCTGGTTCAAGTTTTGGAAAGGCTTCTCAAGGAAAGTCTTGTGGTTTTTGGCTCAATGGAGAGTGTAGCAAAGAGAATACGGACCAGGGCAACTGAACAGAGATCATCGTAAACAATTCAAGCCATAGTGAAGAAGGTTTTCAATTGGATGGTGGTGACTAGTTCGTGCAGTGGAGACAGAGGCACGGACAACCTGATGCTCTTGCCACAGGGGGCATTGGATCTATTAAGGGGTCCAAGATTCCCAAGACTGGGGGGAAACAAATAGGACCCTCTTAGGCTTTGAAGCATTATTTCAAAACAACGACGGGAAGGGGAGGAAGGGATTCTATCTTTCCTCCTTCACCTAAAACAATCACAGTGGAGCTAGATGGCTAGCTTGATCAAGAAGTGACCTGCAATGAGAAATATTTTTATGGGTTGGACTTGATTGGGAGATTCAAGGGATTTTGGACAAGTTTTTCTGATCTTCACCAATGGATTTCTAACCATTGGAAGCATGTTTTGGAAGGTTATGTGCAAATCTATCCTATGGCTAAAGGTTTCTTCATTGTTGTTTTTGAAAAGGAACAGGACAGAAATAAGATCCTTTGTGATTATCACTAGGATTGGGAAGAAAAATATACATTATTCTTAAAGCCATGGCATTTGGCTTTTGACCCAGCTACTGAAGTATTTGAGAGGGTCCCTCTCTAGGTGAGACTCCCCAACTTTCCCTTACAATTTTTGTTTGATTCCTGCCTAGAGGCTCTAAGGAACTCTTTAGGAAGCTTCTTAATGGTGGATGAGGGGTCCTCAAATCTTCTACATTCGACCTTTGCCTAGATTTTGGTGGAAATAGATGTGTCTAGGGAGCTTCTGGAAGAGATCTAATTAAAAAATTTGAAAGGATGTTGGGTGCAGCCCCTAGATTATGAGGGGGTACCCTTTAGGTGCAGAATTTGTTATAAAATTGGGCACTTGGCTACTCAATGTTCCAAAAATAGAACAAACAAACTTACTTCATGGTGGAAAGATGTCACTCCTCAGCATTACACAGTGGAGAAAGAGAAGGAGAATCAAATGAGCTCTCAAATGAAAGTCGGGGAAGAGGAGGTTCAGGTACCTGGGGCTATGAGTCAGGAAGGGGAAGCTTTGGTGAAAAATGCTACAAGGGAGGAACATCAACAAACAAGTCAGGTTCCAATACAGGAAGGGAGTCTGGTTGTGAGCAGTGATAATGTAGTCCTAAATGGAGGTGAAAGGGAGTCCAAAAATTGGGCAACAACTCCAAAATGTCAGGAGAAAAAAGGTGGGGTGAGATCGCAAGAGAAAGAAACTGGGAAATGGAAAGTTGTTAGACAATTTCAACAAGTAATTCGCATTTTGAATGAAGCTTTGCAGAGTCCCCGGGACAAATCATTGAAATGGCAGAAGGAGGCTGCAAGGGTGGAAGATGGTTGGCAAACGGTTAAGGGGAAGAAAGCTAAGAAAGTAGAGAAGAAATCTTTTGCAATAGTCCTTCGGTCTCAAACGAAGGGAAAACCAAGAAGTGCTTCAATCCTCTGACCTATTAATAGGTTTCTTTTAGGGATTGATTATTTTACGTTTGCTTATGTAAAGATGCTTGTGGAGCTTTTGTCTAGGATGTAGTGTGTATCCCTTGAAGCCAATTGTAGTATGGCTAGGAGGCAGGGCTAGGGGATTTGATAGAGGAGCCTAGAGGTATGGGAAAGGGGTTTTTTTTAATGATGATGTAATGAAATTAGCTATGTAATTTGGTTTTTATTAATAAAATTAACTCTATTACTGAGCAAAAAAAATCCTATTTGGACTAGTCATTTGTGGATCTTCCATTTTCTATTAAATATATGAACTTTCAATTTGCTACTACATTTGTGGACTTCCAATTTGTTGTTGTATTTACAAACTTTCAACCTGTTATTACACTTCTAATTTTCTACAATGATTCATTTGTTGTAATGTCCAAAATTTTATCTAATTCAACTTCTTAGCCATCAAAAGATAAAAGGGAGATCAATGCACACATTTAGGGATATTTGTGGAAGTTGCAGAAAGGGTGATATTGTTCAAGAATTTATTCGTTATACCTTGTAATGAATTTTTGTTGCTAGACAATAAAATTAGGGGTTCATTTGTTTTGTAAAAACTATTGTTTTTGTTGTGCATTATATTTGGTTGCATAATTGGGCTATCTAATAAGATTCCTCAATGTTGACTACATTAAGTGGTATTAGAGCAAGTTGTTGTGATTGTTTCAAGAGAAGAAGTCCTAAGAGGATTTTGTTGTGGGAAGTGAAAAGAGAGGAAACCTATAACTATAGAGAACTTGAACAAGACATGACATACCAATAATGTGGTCGAAGAGGATTAGCACCATAGGCTAGCAATATGGAAATTGTAGAAATGCTAAGAGGAATTATTGCATGATTAGATGTTATGGAGATGGTGCAATGAAGAGGAGTACATGTAGAGGATACAAGTGAGGATGAAGAATAAATAGAGACAAGAGAAGATAAGGAAACTAAAGGTGGAGATGAAGCAAAAAGATGATTTTTGTAGGCAATATCCAAGATAAATAGTAAACAAGGATTGATCCTCCGAGCTATAATCATAGTTTGAATCCAAAAGAAATCATTGACTAGATATCTAAAATAGATAAGTATTTTGATTTTGAATTGATCAAAGACTCATAAAGGGTGAAATTTTCTTGCACAAAATATGAAAGCACACACATATCTGTGGTGGGATCATGTGCAAACCAAGAGGTAGTGAATATGCTAAGAAAAACTAAAATCTTGGAATAGAATGGTGAAAAAAATAAAGGATTTATTTTTACAAGGAGATTACCAAATAAATTTATTTCAAAAATTACATAATTTGAAACAAAAATAATTAAGTATTCAAGATTATGAAAAATAATTTTATAAATTGAATATTCAGGCTACTCATGTTGAGAACAATGAAGAAAAAGTCTCCAAGTATGTAAATGGGCTAAGATATAATATTCAAGATGAAATGACCATGTTAAAAGGTCATACAATAGAATATGCATATCAATTTTCTTTTAAGGTGGAATAAAAATTATCCAAGAGGGAAGGGAAGGTCTATCATTGGAGAGGAGTCAATAGGCGGTTACAAAGAAACACAAGTAGGTAAAGAGGAAACATGTACTTCACAAAATAATGACAAAATAAAATACAAGACGAATATGTTGTTACAAAATAGGTAGATGACAAGTGTAATATACCGAACGTACTCTAAAGTAAATTTCCTAAGTTTTACTGTGCAAGTAAAAACAAACTATTTATAAGCCATTGCAATAAAAAAAATTCCTACTTTAATTGAAAATATATATGAATGAAGATGTTATAATAGTGTACAAAAGGATTTCCATTCCATTACAATATTTACAAAGTACATTATTCCAAGAAAGTACAAACTACATACATAGCTCCTTTGAGCTTCATAACATAAGATATAGATGGTCCAGGAATCCGCCTTTCAAAACCTTGGTCTTCTATTGCCTACTAAGGAGGAGAAGCATCACTCAAGCACTTTTCTGCCAACCATAGACTCATATGTGGTCCCCCACACATCTATTAATGATAGATGGCCCTTCCCTTCGACAAAGGTATTGGTTGGGTAACCCCATACGACATACCATTCTGAGCTAGTGTTGTGTCCTACATGACTAGGGTTTATAACCTACAGTAGGTAGCCCTCATGCATTAAATAGACATAGTGAACTAACAACGGAGTCATGGAAATATCACTATCTATAGTGGAGTCTTGGACATTCACACTACTTTGGCCAAAGTGTTCTCACTTAGTACTTTGAGTGATGGTCTACCATTCACTTACACTCTAGTAGCTCATTTTGACTTAAGGCCAGTATATCTATGCTTAGGAAACCCCTCTCCATATGCAATCTACTCACCAAGATAACCTATCTCTTTAACACAACCTAAGGTAGCACAACTCATTAAGCAAAGTACTAATTCCCCCCCTTCACACGATAACAACCTTAGGAGTAACTCACTAATCCTCTAGCATAAGTAAATATCTAGGTATGAGTGCACCTTAAGCTACCCATTTTTAAACATATCTAGTATTAACATAATACTAATACTTATGCCAAGCAATCTCTCCTATCATGGAGTAATTACAAACAATGCACATACAAGTAAATAGTTTCCACTTTTCCTTCAAAGTAAAACAATTCTTCCCTATATGCAAGTAACAATTTAAGACTAGTTTAAACAATCAAGACAAAGCTCTTCTAAACATAGAATAAACAAAAGTAGAATATCCTCATGCCTGTGAAAGCTTTCCAATTGACTGAGTGCATACACAACACTTCTAGAACAACAACTATCTTGTTATTGATCCTCCAACAAAGTCTCGTAGTCCTTATCTCTCAAGTTGATAAATACTACTTTTCAAAAGATAATAAACTCACTCTAATACTTAAGGATTCTCCTCTCTATACTTGGCAGAATGTTGCAGCAAAATATAATTAAAATGTAGAACTTTCCAAGAAATATTGCACAGAGATAATGCACAGAAAAAGTATGTAAACTTGTATAAAGAAGGTGCCCCAAATAGATGAACTCATTCCTATATTTATATAGCAATCGGGTGTTCTCATGGCCTATATATTAGACATGATTCTTGATAAAAAAGTGCATACATAGAAACACATTTAACTTTTCCAAAAGGTGGTGAATTTGCAAGCTCTTACTCAGCTTAAGTAGCTACAAATCAACACTCAAATTTGACAACAAATAGAGACCAATTCAAGTCTGCATATGCTAGAATTCAATTTGCACCTCCAAAAGAAATCTACAGTTAAAAGGATTCAAAGGTGGTGTCAATATCATAACTATCATTTTAGAGATAGCGCAAATGTTAGAGTTATCTTGCATTAGCTAATAATTAATTAATCTTTAATTGATTATTAGTCTAATTTATTCTCACACACTTTAGCTAAACTTAGGAATGTTTTATTAGTTGAGTTAATATTAGATCATTATGTCTCATCTCATGTGATGTTGACACTTGTCATGATTTGATCCCTTTCACATTTAGGGATTTTCTCTTATAAGCATTCAACCCTCATTGTAATTACTCTGGGATATTATCTAGAGCTTTCATATCTTCTTGAAAGTCTCTTATGTATATTTTTCTTGTTGAAGAATATAATAATTCTTGTTTTCAGATCTCTTGCATGGAAGGTTTATTTGTTTGTTGTTTGATCCTATGGCTCGAGGTTTTGTGCTTGTTTCACAATTCTAACATGGTATCAGAGCATGGATTCAGCGAAACCCTTCTCGATTTATGAGGTTTATTTTCTTCAACAAGCGTTGCAGACTTCATATATGAATCCCCTTTGTTTTGTTTGCAAATTTTAGAGGTGGGAATTTTTTGGAGCATTTTGGTGCAAAAAGGACCTTGCTGTTGGATCTAGAGCTATTGAGAAAGTTAAATTTGGCTTATGTTTTGCCTGATTTCGATTCCTGACGCTAAATCTACAAGGTTTTAAAGCAGTTGCTTTATTTCCAAATCCAAAGGGTAGCTACAATTTTGGGGAATTTTGAGCCCAAACGGACCTCACCATTGTGTCCGCAGTAGCCAAAATCCCTAAGTTCGACTATAAAATTATCGAAATCCAAGCAGTTGACCTTTGAGGCAAAAAAAAATCCTGTATGACCCTATACGAATCTGTGTGCACAAGGATCGAAAAAAAAAAAATTAAAAAGGTCTGCAATTTTTAAAAAAATTATTATTTTTTGAGAAATTTTATAAAAATAAAAATAAAATACAAAAAAAAGCTTTTTTGAAAAAGCTGCAGGGTTTTATATTTTATTGGGGCATTTTTTTTGCTTTGGGGGTACTTGCAGGGAATATTCCTTGTGGACCTCGTACATCTCTACAGCAACATTAAATGCCAGTCGCCGCAGCGGTTTCCTTACATATCGGAAATCTCATTTTTCAGCGACGCTCAAACTTTCATAGCAAAGACCAAAAAAAATTCAACAGCCTGTTTCCCAAAACCCGACGACACGATTTTTTGGCAAGCAAAGAATCTTTTAAGAATATTTCAAGAGCGAATAGGAATATTCCGTGGTCGAATTTTTTTGCAGGGGGCCAAATTTTTTTTGGGTGGTTGGAGAATATTCCTAGAATAGTCCGCTGATGTCAGCAGTACAGACTGCTACATGGCCCTCTTTGACCCCCTTTGTGCCCTAAAAGGGGTTTTTTTTTCTTTTGGCCATAACTAGGGCATATGATATTGTTTTTTGGAAAATGAGATATCATCGGAAAGTTGGTTCTACCAAATTTCTAGTGGTGTGGGTCTCATTGCTTTATTTTGTTGCTGGTGCATTCTACAACCTATTGAAGTCAAAGGAGTTATTTTTAGTCCCAAGCTCGTAACTTTTGACCAGTTTCTCCATTTTTCGTGATCTCAACGATGTTGAAACCATCTTTCAAAGCTCTTCAATTTCGTCCATGCAATTTTTCTAGATTATTCTCCAAGTATATTTTATTCATATTTTTGTGTTTTCACACTCTAGTGAATTACTTGGACATTTTAGCTTCTGGGAACTTCTCGTTTGTGTGGGCTACTTCGTTTTTGGTTGTTCTTCAGTCTTGTGTCTTTTTTTGACATTCTTAGCTTCCATTGTAAGCACTTATGATTTTTTAAATGCACTGAGATAAAGTGTCTTTGTATTGCACCTATATTATGGGATCTTGCACATCACTTTGTGTCTTATTGTACTCACACTATGATATAAAGTGTCATGGGGGTTGATGTTTGCCTTTGTTTTTCCTTCATACCTTTCTCATGTGTGTGTGCCTTGGTTTGCACATCCTTTATATCTACTTGTACTTTCATATTTGCACCTTCAGATGTTCTTGGTTCCTCTTCATGCACTACATTCTAGCATTCAATTTTAGTGTACCTGTCACACCTCTCCCTTGTCAGCATTATGGGGGGTTTCTACTGTTGGTGTTGATGCTTCCTTGGTTTCGTGTTGGAGTGAGCTATGTATACATTATATGTTCCTATGTACTAGGCGAATGTAGCGGCTAGTTACCCATGCATTTCAGTGAGATGGAGCACTTACCATATGGACACTCTTGCATTCCTATTTTTGGAGGCCACCTTCCATTTTTCACTTGATCATTTCTTTATACTATTGGTACTTGTGCCATCTGTATCTTTGAGTTCTTGATGTTTTCCTTGGTTTGTCATCGGATTCGAGTAGTGTCATTGGGGGCACTCATACAGATTCTTGTCTTCTTGATCCTAATCATCAGATGTTTCAAAGGAGGGTTATTCTTTTGGCATTACAGTAGTCATTCTTCGACAGTGTTTGCAGCTTCTTCATGCTTCTAGATGTTCCTTTGTTCCTATCTTTTGGGACAACCTTGTCTTGTTTGGAGGCTTCTTCAGTCCTTCACTTGACTTTCATCTCTTTTTGGAGTAGAGTTTTTCCCATGAGGTTTTCTTTATTTCTCCACATTATAGAGATCTTCAGTTTGTACATGGGTACCTTATTTGGCCTTGTTTTCTAGGACCCCCCATGCATTATTTTTAGGGTTTTTAGCTACTCCCTAAGTTCATCTTAAGGGGGGGTGTTAGAGTTATCTTGCATTAGCTAATAATTAATTAATCTTTAATTGATTATTAGTCTAATTTATTCTCACACACTTTAGCTAAACTTAGGAATGCTTATTAGTTGACTTAATATTAGATCATTATGTCATCTCATGTGATGTTGACACTTGTCATGATTTGATCCCTTTCTCATTTATGGCTTTGCTCTTATAAGCATTCAACCCTCATTGTAATTACTCTCGGATATTATCTAGAGCTTTCGTATCTTCTTGAAATTCTCTTCTATAGCTTTTGTGGCTCGTGGTTTTGTGCTTGTTTCACAATTCTAACAGTGAATTCCCTCAAGAAAGATTTAGTCAAAAACAAGTGAATGACATTTAAGCTTGTATTGACCAAGTCAAAGGATGAGTTAATTTCAACATTTCATCGACTTGACATAGTCATTGAAATGCTTTAACAGCTATTTGATCAATGCCAAGTATCATGTTAATTCTATTTGCTAAGTTAAGGTTCCCTCATAACAGGTGTCGACCTTTTCTATTTGATCATCAAGTTAAATGGTGATGTTTTTCTGATTTATAAAACTCTTTTTATTGATGATAGTAAGAACACTAAAAGCGGCCCAAAGAATACAGTCATAGCTATTAAAAAGTCGACCTTCAATTAGTTTATGGTAATCGACTTTAAACCCATATAAATAGCATTAGAAATCGACTACAATACATTGCTAAAGATAATCGATCTCAAAGCAATTCACATTTAAACATATATGTTCTGACATATACATTTATATTACATATATATATAATCAATCTCAAAGCAATTAACATTTAAACATATATGTTCTAACATATACATTTATATTACATTTAAACATATATGTTCTGACATATACATTTATATTACATATATATATAATCAATCTCAAAGCAATTAACATTTAAACATATATGTTCTAACATATACATTTATATTACATATATATATATACACATATATATGTATATATATATACATTTATATTACGTATATATATATACACACATATACACACACATATATATATACACATATATATACATATATGTATATATATGTGTGTATATGTGTGTATATATATATACATATAAATGATATATATACATATATATGTATGTATATATATATATATAAATGTATATATGTGTATATATATATAAACATATATATGTATATATATACATATATATGTATATATATACATATATATGTATATATATACATATATATGTATATATATACATATATATGTATATATATACATATATATGTATATATATATAATCAAACATATCTATATATATATATGTATGTATATATGTATATGTATATGTATATGTATATGTATATATATAGCCACTGAAAAATATCCTAAGCGATGTCACATATTTAAATCAGATTTACTAACATCATTTCCTCTTTAATCCATCATCTTTTCACTTAATTAATTTAATTAGCCTAGCTGAATAATTAATTGCATCATTTTCATCTATTTGGCCTAATTAATTAAATTGGG
This sequence comes from Sequoia sempervirens, assembly GCA_007258455.2. NCBI lineage: Eukaryota > Viridiplantae > Streptophyta > Pinopsida > Cupressales > Cupressaceae > Sequoia > Sequoia sempervirens. Next base: position 40,531 of record VDFB02264077.1, on the reverse strand, counting down.
TTAATTCATCTCTTTTCGTACTAACACTTCATCTAATTAAATTAAATAAATCAAAATATTTAATTTAATCTCCTAAGTCATCTTATTTAATTAAAAAACCCTAAGTTATTTAATTAAATATCATTTCACTCCTTCCTTATTTATTAAATCATCTAATTTAATAAATGTCTCTTAATTCTTCTAATTCCCTAATTGCATGAATTAAACCTTGTTTAATTAGCAATTAAACTAATTTTCCTCTAAGCAAAGGGAATATTTAAATGGAATATTCCTTATCCTCCTTTTTGCACAATTAAAACTTTTTTTAATTTGTAAATTACCTTTTTCCTCATACTAAAGGAATATTCTAAGGAATATTCTTTCTCCTTCAATAAACTCACTTGGCTTCTTCAACAAGCTAAACCTTCAACCTCTTTAGCAAGTTATCTTTAACCTGTGTGAGCAGGTCAAAAGTGTGTTTGTTTGAGGCAAGTGTGAGCCTTTGATTAACTTTCACCATGCATTCTCATCCATGACTCTCATCCCCTTCATCTTGAACCATTGATTAAGATTTTTTTATCACAACCATCCATTCCTCATTTTCTCTCCTATAAATAGATCACTATTTGGAGACAAATGGATCCATCTTTTTTGCAAATTTATGTTGTTAAATTCACTCACATACTCACTCATCTTTTAATCACTTATTAGATTATTTTATTTCATTTTCATTGCATAATAGCTTACAAAATCCATTAATGGCTTCCATGCATCTATCTTAGTTTGTAAATGAATTAGGGTTTTCATCTTTTAGCATAATTTTAGCTTAGATTAGCTTCAAAATAGCATAATTAGATCATTTGTAGCATAAAATCATGGTAACCTAGCTTGAATCATGTTCATTTTAGCATAATTTAGGTTTTCACACATCAATCACTATGGTTTCATCGATTTTCTTCCATAGAATCAACTGAAACAGACTCACTAATCATGAGATTGGGAAAGGGTCATCGTTCCACATCAACACGACACCAATTCCACAACAAGATAAGTTTCAGATAGATTAGAGTAGATTTTTTGAAAGCTTTCATGATTTAGCATGTTAGGTTTTGATAAAATGTTTACTTTCAATTTTGTTTGATTGATCTTGTTGAGATTCGAGTATGGGTGGCTCCATTATGCTTCGATTCTTCGTGGATCAAGTGTAATTCGGCCAATACTGGTATTTTTGAATCACATTCTAGTGCTAGAAGGAGGGAAAATTGATCATTTAACTATTTTTTGTTGGGAATAGGATGCCATTTAATTGCAATCTCAAACATGTGGGGACGCCCAAGAAGATCTCCTACAAAATAGGAGCACATGGGGCGCCCACATGGAAGGTGGAACCCACCTTGAGTTCAGTTAACTATTTGAAGAAAGATAACACTTCAATAATGCATGTAAAGTTCCTAGAAGTTAGGAATTGATATTTACATGAGTGGAGTTCGGTTCAGTTTAGTTCAGTTCGGTTCAATATCAGTTTAGTTCAGTTCAATTCAGTTATGGTTCAGTTATCTTCAGTTGCATGTAGTTAGTGTGAGTTGCATGTTAGTTGAATTTAGTTGACTTGAGTTGCATGCTAATGACTTGAGTTGCATGACAGATAATAGGTGATACATTTAGTTAAGTGGGGATGATCAAGCATGCATAATGTTTGCATGAATTGATGGAGAGATATGTTTTTGTTAACAAAGATTGACTCGGACCCACCTTGGGTGCCCAAGTTGGCATCTTGGGGTTAACACCTTTTGCATGAGAAGATATTTACAAGGATGAGTTAAATGGGCCCATTCTTGGGTGCCAACTTTGAGGAGAAGCTTGGAAGATATTTTCTTGACCAACGATTAGTTAACAGTTCAGTTTGTGGTGTGTAAATTGAGGAGACTGTGGATTTGACTTCATGTTACATGTTGAAACTCTACTTGCACAAAATAGACATAGGTTTTTGAGAGAAGCTTTGTGATTTGTAATTGATAACTCTTTGGAGTTTTCAAGGCTCATTGTTGTCTATTAATTGCAACAAGTTGAAGAGAGTTTTATCAAAGTTTGTTGCAGGTTGTGAAGAATTGTTGAAGGCAAAAGAAGCATCTCAAGCAAAGGATTGATAAAGAATTATTGTACTTATTCTAAGGTTAAATAATACAAGCACTATTGATTCTAGTGGTGGAGTTTTTTCCTTAAAGGATTTTTCCACTTATATGTTGTGTCACTTCTATCTTCTTGTCTCATTTTTCTACAATCTTCTGTCTACTTCTACAATTGGTAATAATTGATCTAAATAGATAATCATATACAAAGAATTTGTAACAAATAACACTTAATTAGATCTGCAATCTCATAGTTTTACAAGTTTTAAAGCTAATAATTACCTCCATTTTTCAACATTTTGCATCAGAGCTAACGGTTGGGTAGAGTTTGGGACACCTTTCTCTTAAAAGTTTGAAGGTTTTTTGGATATAGTGGGATCTTTTACTATTGTGTTATTGTTGATTTTGTAAAGAAGTCTGTTACAATGAGTTCTAATTCTCGTTTAGATATTGAAAAATTTAATGGATCTAGTTATGAGATGTGGAAACTAAAAATGGAGGATCTCCTTGAAGAGAGAGATCAGTGGTTAGTTGTTTGTAATGAGACAAAGTCACCTACAACGATGACAGAATAGGATTGGGCTAAGCTTGATAAGAAGGCAAGAGGGACCATAAGATTGTGTCTTGCTAATGTTGTTCTCTTGAATGTTTCAGATGAAACTACTGCATATAAACTGTGGAAGAGGATAGGTGATATTTATCAAATCAAAAGTCTTACTAATCAGTTGTATCTAAAAAGACATGTATTCTTTAAAGATGAAAGATGGTGATTCTATTGTACATCATTTAAATGCTTTTAATTTGATTCTAATTCAATTAGCATCTATAGATGCAAAGCTAGAAGATGAAGATAAATGCATTTTTTTACTTTGTTCTTTACTAGAATCTTGGGAAAATCTAATTGTTGCTATCAATGGTAGTGGTGCAGATCCTAAGATGGAAAATATAATTCCTACTCTCCTATAAGAGGAGATGAGGAGGAAGTCTAAAATGGGATCCCAAGATGCCCTGTTTGTAAGAGGTAGGCATAAGTAAAAGGAATCTAAGGCAGACAAGAAAGGAAATGGTAAGTCCAAAGGATGGTCTAAAACCCCTGGTAAGAGTAAGGTAAAGTGTTGGAATTGTGGAAAACCTAGACATGTAAAGAAGGATTTTAAGAGCAAGAAGAAGAGTTATAATGCTTCTATAGAGAAATCTTCGGATGAAAGTAATGATGCATTGGCCATTTCATCTAATACTGTTGTTGATACTCTTGGCTTATTGATTCAGGTTGCTCCTATCATATGACTCTTAACAAGGATTGGTTCACTAAGTATACTACATATGATGGAGGGAATGTCTTCTTTGGAGATAATAGCACAACAAAGGTTGTGGGCAAAGGAGAGGTAAAGTTTTGTTTCAGTGATGGTAGGGTTAAGACCCTTAATGATGTTTTACATATTTCAGGACTTGCTATAAATCTACTTTTTGTATCTAAGTTCAATGATTCTGGAATGTATGTGACATTTGATAAAGGTGGTTGCAGATTGGTGAAAGGGAATATGGTGGTTGCTAAAGGATCTCAAATTGGGACTTTGTTTAAGCCTAATACCTCCAATTTGAATAAATCAGCCAATGTAACTGAAGCTGAGAATACATGTAAGTTATGGCACCATAGATTGGGCCACATTGGTGAAAAAGGTCTTAGGACCATTCTTAATAATAAATTGGTTGATGGTATTCCTGATTATAATATTGGAAAAAATGATTTTTGTGAGCATTGTGTGTTTGGAAAGCAATCTTCATTTCCTAGTGGAACAAATAAAGCTAAAAGATTATTAGAGATTATTCATTAATATGTAATGGGCCCTGTGGATATTGACTCTATTGGAAAATCTAGATATTATGTCACATTTATTGATGATGTCTTAAGATACACATGGATCTATTTTATGCATAACAAATCTGATGTGTTTAATAAGTTTAATGAATTTAAGGCTTTGGTTGAGAAACAATCAGATCATAAGATAAAAGTGTTGAGATTAGATAATGGTGGTGAATATTGTTCTAAGGAATTTGATGATTATTGTAAGCATGCAAGAATTGTGAGACAGAAAACTACTCCATATACACCTCAATAAAATGGAGTAGCAGAAAGGATGAACCGAACCTTAATGGAAAGAGCTAGGAGTATGTTAAGTAGTGTTAAGCTAGATCAGTGCCTTTGGGCCGAGGATGTAAGTACTTCTTGTTATTTAATCAATAGATCTCCTAGTTCATCTATTGAAGATAAAACTCCTTATGAAATTTGGTTAGGTAGGAAACCTAGTGTTGCACATTTAAGGATCTTTGGTTGTGAGGCTTTTGTTCATGTGCCTAATAAAAATCGATCTAAGTTGGATCCAAAAGCACAAAAATGTATATTCATAGGTTGTGGTGAAAATGTAAAAGGTTACAAGCTTTGGAATCCTCTAACCTGAAAAATTACTTTATTGAGAGATGTGATTTTTAGGGAATTTAGAGCTTATTCAAGAGAAGAACAACCAAAGGAGAAGGATACTTCTCAAACAATGCATTTTGAGATAAATACTGAGAAGCATGAAGATGCACATGTTGAAGAACAATTGGATGAATTGCATGAGGAGAGTTCATAGATTTCTTCTGAGATAGATGCTCATGATGAGCATATTGAGGAATAAGAAGAAACCCCTTTGAGAAGATCCACAAGACAATAGAATCCCGTTGATAGGTATAGCCCACCTGATTTTCGTTGTATATTTGCTTTGATGAGTACTAATGATCAACCTAGTTCTTATAGGGAAGCTTTTTCTTCATATGAGAACAAGCTTTGGTCACAAGCTATGCATGAGGAAATGGAATTCTTGGATACTTGTGACACATGGGATCTTGAGAGTTTTCCCAAAGGAAGAAAGGCCATTGGTTGTAAATGGATCTTTAAAAAGAAAATTGGAGCAAATGGTAATCTCGAAAGGTACAAGGCTAGATTAGTAGCCAAGGGCTACTCCCAGAGAGAGGGAGTTGACATTAATGAAATCTTCTCTCTTGTTGCTAAATTAACTTCTATTAGACTCTTTTTATCTATTGTTGCTACTTATGATTTTGAGATAGAGAAAATGGATGTGAAAACTACTTTTTTGCATGGGAATATTGATGAGGAGATTTATATGAGGCAACCTGATGGTTTTGTTGTAAAAGGAAAAGAAGAATTGGTTTGCAGGTTAAAGATATCTTTATATGGATTGAAACAGTCACCAAGAATGTGGTACCAGAATTTTGATGCTTTTGCATTAAAAATTGGTTATGTTAGGAGTGAGGAAGATAATTGAGTTTACATAAATATTATTGATGATCAGCTTTTAATTATTATCTTGTATGTTGATGACATGTTGTTTATTGGTAACAGCAAGGTAATGATCAAAGAATTGAAAGCACAACTCTTGAGCACATTTGAGATGAAAGATCTAGGGGCTACAAAATATATCCTTGGTATGGAGATCAATAGAGATAGAGGTAACATAAAGCTTTGCTTAAGTCAGAGCAATTATGTTGATACTATTTTGAAATGGTTTAACATGCAAGATAGTAAACCAATTAATATTCATTTACCAGTTAGCATGAAGTTAAGTTTAGAAATGAGTCCTAAATCTAATTTTTATTATGAGGAAATGTTTGAAATTCCATATTCTAGTGCAATTGGTAATTTGATGTATGCAATGGTCTGTATGAGACCAGATATAGCCCAAGCAGTGGGAGTTCTAAGTAGGTTTATGTCTAACCCTGGTAAAGAAAATTGGACTTATGTTAAGAGGGTGTTTAGATATTTATGAGGTACTTTTGATTACTGCTTGGTTTATCATGGTGTTAATGATATTGATATTATGCATAGATCATTGGACATACAGGGTTTTGTTGATTTAGATTGGGCAGGAGACGTAGACAGTCAGAGGTCGACAAGTGGCTATGTGTTTACTTTGTTTGGAGTTGCAGTTAGTTGGATGAGTAAGAGGTAGACCATGGTTGATTTTTCCACCACAAAAGCAGAGTACATGGTTGCTACACATTCCTCTAAAGAGGCATTTTGGTTATAGAGACTTGGGAAAGGTATTGGTTTTAATTGCAAGCAAATTAGACTTGAATGTGATAGTCATAGTGCTATTTGTTTAGCCAAAAATCCTATGTATCATGCTTGTACTAAGCATGTTGATGTTCAGTATCACTTCATGCAAGAAATGGTTGAGAGTGGGAAGGTATTGATTGAGAAAGTTGACACTTTGATCAATGCTGCAAATTATCTTATGAAACTAGTTCCTATAGATAATTTCTCTTGGTGTAGTAAGGCCATTGGCCTTGAGTCTTTTACTTGATTTATAATAATGATTCCTTGTTTAGAATAATTGAAATGTATAATGTCAAGCGGGAGAATGTTGGGAATAGGATGTCATTTAATTGCAATCCTAAACATATTTCATGTATCTCCTGAGTCCTTAGAAAGTGTTCCCCAACACTAGGATTAGAAAGAGATTTAATTCAAATGAAATGAACATGTAAATTGACATTTGTAATTAATTCTAAATGATAGGAACATGTGGGGACGCCCAAGAAGATCTCCTGTAAAATAGGAGCACATGGGGTGCCCACATGGAAGGTGGAACCCAGCTTGAGTTTAGTTAACTTGGAGAAAGATAACACTTCAGTAATGCATGTAAAGATCCTAAAAGTTAGGAATTGATATTTACATGAGTGGAGTTTAGTTTAGTTCAGTATCAGTTCAGTTCAGTTTAGTTATGGTTTAGTTATCTTCGGTTGCATATAGTTAGTTTGAGTTGCATGTTAGTTGACTTCAGTTGACTTGAGTTGCATGCTAATGACTTGAGTTGCATGACAGATAACAGGTGATACATTCAATTAAGTGGGGATGATCAAACATGCATAATATTTGCATGAATTGATGGAGAGATATGTTTCTGTTAACAAAGATTGACTTGGACCCACCTTGGGCACCCAAGTTGGCATCTTGGAGTTAGCACCTTTTGCATGAGAAGATATTTACAAGGATGAGTTAAGTGGGCCCATTCTTGGGCGCCAACTTTGAGGAGAATCTTGGAAGATATTTTCTTTTCCAACGATTAATTAATAGTTCAGTTTGGGGCGCCTAAATTAAGGAGACTGTGGATTTGACTTCATGTTACATTTTGAAACTCTACTTGCACAAAATAGGCATAGGTTTTTGAGAGAAGCTTTGTGCTTTGTAATTGACAACTCTTTGGAGTTTTCAAGGCTCGTTATTGTCTATTAATTGCAGCAAGTTGAAGAGAGTTTTATCAGAGTTTATTGCAGGTTGCGAAGAAGAATTATTGAAGGAAAAAGAAGCATCTCAAGCAAAGGATTGATAAAGAATTATTGTAATCTTATTCTAAGGTTAAATAATACAAGCACTATCGATTCTAGTGGTGGAGTTTTTCCCCGAAAGGGTTTCTCCACATATATGCTATGTCACTTCTATCTTCTTGTCTCATTCTTCTACAATCTTCTATCTACTTCTACAATTGGTAATAATTGATCTAAACAGATAATCATATACAAATAATTTGTAACAAAGAACACTTAATTAGATCTACAATCTCATAGTTTTACAAGTTTTAAAGCTACATGATTACCTCCATTTTTCAACATTTTTTAGTTCGAATTTCATGTTCATGTTGTTTTGCAGGTTGCAGTGACACTCAAATCACATATAACGACACTCGAGCAAATTTGAAACAAAAACGCGTATTTAATTTGTTGACACCAATTTAAATATAGCAGCACGTATTTAATTTGAATATATCGAGAAACACAAATGGCGATGCTCAAAATCACCATACCAATGCTTTTAAATTCCAAAAAGCAATGCCATCGTTAGCAATGATGCCCATAAAAATAGCGACACAATTGTGCTCACTGGTCTTGCTACAAAGGAACGCTCGTTTTCATGAAAGCGATGCCCAAATCTCAAACTGCAATGCTATCGTGTTCAGCGACACTCAACCAGGGTGATAAATTTTACGCTTATTTTTTCTACATGTCACTTAATTTATTTAGCTTATCTAATCACTAAAGAATGTCTGATTGTGTTTTGGCTGTTATACTAACAAGGGTTTGCAAGGTTTAAAGGCATGGAGTGCAAGTGAAGAAATTCTCTTCTATCTTAAAATTCTATAATTGTAACAAGCGTTCAACACTTTGGGCAATTATAACCCAATTTCATGATTTCTACTTTTAGTTTTAGGAAACACACTAGAGTTCAATTGGGTTTAAAATGAACATTCAAAGTTGGATAAAATTGAACCCTCATATCACATCTTTCAATTGGCCTTAAAATTGAACAAGGAAAACTTCATCTTTCAATTAGCACTTAAAATGAATTCATCATTGCTTTGAAAGGTTAAAATTGACAACTATTTGCTTTGTTTTGTGATTTTCAACTTTTTTGGTGAATGCGTATGCAATTATCTCATGTTGTTTGGTGATCTTGAGAAACAAAAACATTCTCTAACACTTTGTAAAATTGCCCACATCTTTCAATTTGGGTTTAAAATTGAACAACCATGTGCTAGTGTGAGAAAAGGCATAGCGTGTGTTCTCTCTTTATTCATGAAAGCAAAGATGATCGAACTACGGATGCACTTCCTCACTATTGTTCACCTTTAAAGGGCCTTCCTTGGTGGGAAAAAGTACTCACCCCAAGGGAACGACCCAAGCGATAACGAGCATAAGCCAAGCTCTTCCAAACCACTATATAAATTTGTGGTTGCGATTAAAATTGTAATCAATGGGAAGTGGTACATGATAGCTCTCCCCCAATATATCTATGATATGTAAATCCCTTGTTATAAGGGTTGGGAGACCTCTCACAAGGAGTTTATCATTGCACCCCCTAAATTGGATGCCCTTATTACAAACCTTTGTGTAGAAAGCTAAAAATCCTTAATATTTGTTGATGTCAGGAACGGTCGTTCTGAAGCTACCCCACATTTGTACTATTCAATTGTAGAAACATTAAAAAATCCTTTTAATCTCTAAATTTTGAGGATTTTGAGATTTGGTGGTCCCAAGAAGTGTGTGCTGTGGAGGGGAGCCAGTGTCGCCAAATCTCTAACTGTTCACATTGTCTAGTGTTTGTAGAAATCCTAGTGGGAATTCAACAAATATAGCCATTTCTATCCTAGGGTTGTGATGATTGTGATTCATTTTAACACTTTTCTTGATTTCAAAATGATCCAAAAAAAGCATTCAATATCCAAATTTCAAATACTTTGGCTCAAATATGGACTTCTTGAGTTAGCCTTGATATTATTGCTTGTCCTGAGGATTTATCCTTAGTGATTTCTAAATATCTTAACATTAATCTCAAACCCATATTTACCAAAGACAGCATAGGAAATATTCCTTTAATCTCATGATTTTCACAAAATGGACATTGTGAAAGTTATGATGTTTTTGACATAAACATCTAGTTTGGAAACATAATCAAAGATAAAGTGTTTGTGGTAAAATCAATTCACTTAAGCAAAGATAACTTGACAAATGAACCCCACATAACTATTTGGAGACCAATTTCTCCCATTGAACAACCTAATCTTCCAGGTGCTATAATTCAACCAAACTTTGAACTCATAAATGGTGAACAAATAGATCTCATTAGCAGTTTGAGAGCCTTCACTTTTGAAAACAAGGAAACAAACATAGAGTGGAGAAACACAACAACCATTTTATACAAAGAAGAGGAACACAATGATATTGAGGCTGGAAGGCCCCTATTACCACCACCACATGGCAATAAATATCTTCCTTTCTTCCATAAACTTAAACTATTTCCACATGATCTCATGAAAAATTAGGATCCCTAAGCCAAGATCTACAGGTCCTCATTTTAGACTTAAGCATCTCACTATAAAGTCTCATAAGAAACACCTTCAAGCAGTTCACAAGAATAGAAATAGATTGGTAACAAACTTTTATAGACATGCTTCATGGTATAGTCCAAAATTGTATGCATTATTTTGGAGTCAAAATCCTGGTATTTTTCATGATACTCAACTCCTCTAAATGATTCATCAAACAGTCAAAATCCATAGGGGAAAATCTCCAACACTCCATTTCAGACATAGAAATCATAGAACAAGGTATAGTCAAAAGTGGGCTTCCATATTTTACCACAACCATTACAATTTGTTGAGAAACTTTTATGCCCGAGCTAAGAGAGCCCGAACAAGTTTTAACATTCCCATCTATCCTCTCATTGCATAAGTATCATCCTCACTACCTTGATCTTAGGTTCACTTTACTAGATGATCTCACACAAGGTAAGGATCCCTAAACGAAGGTCAACTGGTCGTCACTTTAAACTAATACATTGTAGTGCAAAAGCAATCAACAGCCACATTGAGGCACTCTACGAAAACAAAAACAAGTTGTTGATAAACTTTTATGAATGCACAATGAGAAAATATCCTGACATGTACACATTCTTTATGATCCAGAACCCTTGCCTCTTTGAAGATCAACAACTTTTCTAAATCGTTGAGTCTTTAGGATTTGAACATTTTAGAGGTCTAGCATCATTCTCACTACCTTAGTCTTGTCAAAACAAAAGGTTCACTTTAGGTCAATATTGGGTCAAACATTTCACTCACCCCTTCATCAAATTTCATCCTTCACCTCATCTATCTTTGCAAAATTTTAAAATACACCAACACTTTGGGACTTGAACATCAAACCAACTAATACCTTAGCTACTTTGTATGTGAAATGTATCCTTTTCCATGCACCTAGTTGAGATAGTTATCATCTTTGAACTAGTTTATCTTAAAGGTCACAAGTCTACCCTAAGAATTTCTAATTTCATTAGCATCCTTTATCCCAACATCAAAACATCAAACTCAAGTCAAAAGTGTTATCCCAAAATTCTTGCAAAGATCATTTCCCACATCACCCATCTTTTCATCCCCCATTATCATCATTTCTCCCAAAAGACTTAGAGCTTCCCTTTTACCTAGGTTTGAGTCAACTAGAGAGTTCAAACATTGCAAAACTCAACACAACTCTCCCATAGTTGACACCAAATTTATGGTAAAGATGAGATCACAACACAAGAGAATCATGGAAAAAGACAAAGTTGCGTTTACCTCAAGTGATCCAAATCCTTTAGAATTTGATCCTAGAAGTCATGTTACACCATCGCAACAACCATCATCTCCTTCAGGACCATATGAAATTGAAGACATCACGAACAACCCATTTGAGCTCACTAGGGAAGAACTTTTGGAACATCAATCATTTGAAATTATAGCTCCTATCTCCCCGACATTTGTAGCACAGAGTTTAACACAAGATTTCACAACTCCATCACAAGGGCTAAATCAAACTTACATACCTAGTCTTGCAACCAACCTTGCTAAAAAATTTGGTCACACCTCACCATTTGAAAATACTACACTTGTGGGTACTCTTGAAACTAATCCTCCACCTCCCACCACCATTTGGATACCTACTTTTGGTGCTCCTCCTATTCCCGAAGATCCAAAACAACTACACACTCCACTTGAACTCCATTATTCCACCACCACTTTGACATTTCAAGGACAACCTTCTTCATCTACACCTATGACTACCACAAGTATGCCTACCATCACGCAAAGCGGTACAGACAAAAAATCTCAAAACAACACACAAGGGCATGCCAATACCATATCACAAAATTAACCCTCAACACAAATAGGGGTATCTTTATCCAACCCTCCAGTGGGTTCATTCATTCCATCTACCATTAACACATCACCCACTATCAATCCACCTCAAAACAATCCCTTGGTTACAAGTTCTATCAATCCTGGGAGTACCTTGATCATGAATCCTTTGTTTACATCTTTTGCACAAGGAAATCCTCAAAACATAGGACAAGGGAATCTTTTCAATCAATGGACTCAAGGTCCTAGTGTGTCATTTCCATTGCAAAATTTTACAACATCATCATTTCCAACCGTTCCCTTTTCCATGCCAAGTCAATCAGGACCTCAAACATACATTCCCCCACCTCATTCTACCATATTGCAAGGACTGTTAAACCAAGGGAACCCTCCACCTTTCACCAACAATCCACTAACCACTCAAAACATCAATCCTTCCCAGATATCTCAGCAACCACCTTATCCCACCTTGCAAGCACATGCCTGAGCTCTATAGCAAGCACAATAAACTTATCAACAAGTCGTACAACAACAACAACAAGCACAACAAGTAGCCTTAGCAGCTCAACAAGAAGCCTTTACAGCTCAACAAGCAGCCTTAGCACAACATCAAGCTCAACAAGTAGCCCTAGCACAACAACAACATCAAGCTCAATAAGCAACCTTAGCACAACAGCAACAAGTGACCATTACACAACAAGCAGCTTTAGTAGCACAAGTCGTGTAATAGCAACAAGCACAACAAGCAGGTTTATTAGCACAACAACAACAAGCCCTAGTGGTGCAACAACAATAGCAGGTCGTACTAGATCAACAATACACCAACAACAACAAGGTTCCTATTATCCTCATATGAACAGCGTCAATCCAAACGCATCAGGAACATACTCATCACTTTCACAAAATATCACACCTTCATACACCCCATATAACTCATCTCTCATCCCACCATATGTTCCTCCACACAATCTGCAAGATGATCTAACATCACAATTGAAAATAATCTCACAAGAAATGCAGGACCTTCGCATGGGCAAGAAAAAGAAGCCTCATACATAGAACTTTTGTCCTTACCCTTTTGATCGAAACATAGCAATGATACCATTCCCTCTTGGTTTTGAAATCCCCAAGTTTGATAACTATAGAGGGAGAGGAAGTCTTGTTAACCATATCAAAGAATTTAACATCATGTGCATGGAAGTGGCTTACAACAATTCATATCTAATGCGCCTCTTCCCTTGAAGTTTAACAAGTACTGCTATGGATTGGTTTTCTCATTTGGCTCTTGGTATCAAAACTTTTCAAGAAATCATTGATAAATTCATCAATCACTTCTTCAATATTGGCATGGACCTTAGTCTAGAAGAGTTATACACTCTCAAACAAAATCCAGGAGAAAATTTCACTAATTTCTTACAACGATGGAGACAAAGAGCTAGTAAACGCAAGTGGCCTCTTCCTGATGAACAACAAGTGGGAATCATTATAGCCAACCTTGATCCAAATTTATCATTCCACTTGAAAATGCAATGTATCACATCCTATGATGAGCTTGTTCTGAGATCCCTTAACGTTGAAAGAGCCTTAATCTCATAAGGAAATACTCAAGCTTACAAAGACAACCGTCCTTCAACCAGTTCAAATGAGAAACCTCATGTATGGGCTAAGAACAAAAATGTAACAAACGACGGTGTGGTATATGTTAGGTTCATACTAAGTGCTCCTAGACCCAATAACAATCAAGTTGTTGACATCCAACCAATTGTGCAACAAATGGTGCCACCTCAGAACAATCAAATCAGTAACACCAACATGCAATAGAGGCAAACCGGTAACAGGAACAACTATCCCAAACACAAGTACACATAGTTATCAAAACCTATTGAGACGATGATGAAGAAACTGGTAGAGTCAAATTTGATAACACTTCCTAACTTTGAAAATAACCAAGAACCACAAGAGAAGCCATCCTGGTACAACGAGTGTGATCTCTATGACTTTCATAAAATTAAAGGACATAAAATAATAAACTACATGAAACTCAAGAATATCATCCAAGATATCATAGAGAATAATAACATATCTGTTGAGGTACCAACTAGAAACTAGGATCTCAAGATATACAAGACCCCTATGCCCGATCATAACAAAGAAAACAACAATGGAAAAGCTAAGGATTACACCAATGTGCAACATACTTATTCCAATGTAGTTGCCTCCTATGATAGCGGTATCACTATTGTCATCATCAAGGGAGCTAGTATGGAATGTGGAGTCACCACAAGACGTGGAAAAATAACCGTTCAAGGAGTTGTCCCAGCTCAATCTACGACATAGATTGCTTTGCCTGCATCTAATCCTAGCAAGTACAATTTTGTAGATTAGCTTAAATAGACCCCCGCTCATATATCAATCTTAGAACTCTTAAGGCTATCTCCTGCACACAGGGAAATATTACAAAAATCCTTGTCTGAGTCATCTATTCCTAAGAACATTGATATTGACTCCAGTTTCAAGCTATGGTAGGGCATATCGCCAACCATCTTCTCACCTTCTCCGAGCAAGATTTACCATCACAACCATCTCATAACCATGATTTACACCTTGATTTTGTCATTAATAAAACAAGGTCAAAAGAGTCTTGGTAGATGGAGGTGTTGGTCTAAACATTTGTACGCTACAGTTGATCAAGCATCTAGGCTATTCAGAAGATACTATTGAGAATACAAAGAGTACCACCATCAGAGCATATGATGACCAAGAATGGGTATCACAAGGAATCATTGAACTTCCAATCCAAGGGAGACCTCTTATTGCAGAAACTACATTCCAAGTACTTGATCTTGATCTTCCCTATAACATACTACTTGGCCGACCTTGGATCCATGCTTTGAAAGTTGTAGCTTCAACCTATTATCAGTGTGTGAAGTTTCCTTTTGAAGGCAAAGAAATCACTATCCATGGAGATCCCGAGCCTTTCTACTACTGCAAGAGCCTTGAAGCTAAGTTCTGTAAGATCCCAGAAATACCCAAAAATGATGAAGGACCTACACCATCAATCTCATTTATTGACCCATCATCCCTAGCCTCTACCTCACCATCAAATATACCTATTGTAAAAAGCATACCCGATGTCAAAGTAGTGATCCAAGATGATGGTTGTGGAAGTTACAAACTATTGAAAGACACCTTTTTCTTAGGAGATTTACCTATTTCTCCTTAATCTCACAAGAAACCTACATCTAGCACCAAAGAACCAAAAATAATTGAGATGGTAACTACTACCTTCACCAAATGGGGAGACCTGAATCAAGAAGACATCAATGAGCAAGATATCTCTAAACTCCTCTATCAAGATGAATGACCTATTCCTATTCTTCCTATGGAAGATGGAAACAAAGGTCTATAGCTAATGCAGAGTATGGGGTATAACAAGAATTTGAAGCTAGGGCAAAATGACAATGGTTTACTAAAACCCATTGTACTTGAGAAACAACTAAAAAATCGTGGCTTAGGTTGTACGACTAGTAAGGTCACACTTATTGGAAAAGGTATTGTTGCTAAATGAGTTGAGGCTTCATCTTGGTCACCTACATTGCATGATACAACCTTAGATGACTTTCCCCTTGATGTTGTTGACCTATTTGAGAACAACACCCTCTTCATGATATCCATAACATCCTTTGTCTCAAACAACCAACCGACTAAAATACGTCTAGTATACCCACAACTCATTGAAATGGACCAAGAAGGACCACCAATTCTAGATTTATTTGAAAATGATGAAGCAATCTCAAAATTCATGGGAATTTGAGACAACTTATTATGGGCAGATCACAAAGTAGGCTTTGAAATAGATCTCAATACAGGGGCATACTATAGGGAGACGATTGAATCCTTCAGTTGCAAAATAAATGAAATGCAATTAACATGCAGATACTTGAGTGAAAACCACCTAGTGGCACTCTCTGGCCCCAAAATAGTAAAAACAAAGGACACATCCAATGTTGAAAACCTATTTGAGGAAAACAAGGATGAAGGATTCTATCTCCCCCTTAGTGCAATGCATCCAAAGAAGTCATCAGTACTAGCAGAAAAGACTACTCCAATTAATGTGGGAATAGAAGAAGCACCTAAGATCACCTTTTATGTTGAATCCTTATTAGACGAAGAATAGAAGAACCTTGTAGCATTCCTTAAAGAGAGAAGAGCTAACTTTGCATGGTCATATACAGATATGCCAGGCCTTGATCCAAAAGTGGTTGTACATCACTTAGCAATTTATCCTGACGGTAAACCAGTCAAGCAGAAATTAAGGAAGATGCACCCTTAGATAGCACTCTTGGTTAAACTAGAACTACAAAAGCTTCTTGACGTTGGATTCATCTTACTGATAGATTATCCTAAGTGGGTTTCAAACCCGGTATCAGTCTCAAAACCCACTAGGGGCATTAGAATATGCATTGATTTTAGAGATCTAAACAAGGCATGTCTGAAGGATGATTTACCTCTTCCCAATATCAATCTCATTGTGGATTTAATAGTTGGGCATGAAATGTTGTCACTCATGGATGGATTTTCAAGCTACAATCAAATCATGATCGCCAAAGAAGATCAACATAAAACTGTCTTTACTTGTCCATGGGGAGCCTACTACTGAAATGTGATGCCATTGGGGTTGAAGAATGTAGGAGCTACCTATCAAAGATAAATGACCCTAATCTTTCACGATATGATCCACAAAATAGTTGAAGATTATGTGGATGATATTTTGGAAAAACCAAAAAAGAGAAGAGAGCACATGCAAGTCCTAGGACCTATCTTTGATAGGCTTGAAGAATACAAGGTACGACTGAATCCAAAAAAGTGTTTGTTCAAGGTCACATCAGGGAGACTTCTTAGCTTTATTGTTTCACAAAGAGGGATAGAAATTGATCTAGCAAAGTTAAAATCCATCCTAGACATGGAACTACCACAAACATTGAAATAGATGAGAGGATTACAAGGAAGGTTGTAGTCCATCAAAAGGTTCATAGCCCAACTATTAGATAAGATTCACCCCTTTTTCGCATCTTCTCCATAAAGGGATAACTTACAAATGGGATGAAAAATGTGGTAAATCTTTCCAGTAGATCAAGAATTATCTACTAACATGTCCAGTGCTCATGCCACTGATACCAAACAATCCATTAATCTTGTACATCTTAGCAACACCAACAACACTAGGTGCTCTTTTAGCACAACATGATGAGAACATAAATGAAAGAGCCATATACTACATCAGCAAAACCGTGGTAGGCTATGAGATGAACTATTCACCCATTGAGAAAGCATGCCTAGTGGTAGTTTTCACTTCACAAAAGTTCAGGCATTACATGTTGCCGCACCAAATCAAGCTTATCACAAAGATTAATCCATTAAAATCATTTTTATCCAAAGAAACCCTCACGGGACAAATGGCTAAATGGGTAATGATCTTGACATAATTTGACATAAATTATGTGGAGCGCAAGGCAATCAAAGGATAAGTGATCACAAAGCAGCTAGCAGAAGCACCCATCTATGATGAGAACCCTTTAATATCTGAGTTCCCTGCCAAATCAGTGTTCCTTATTAATCTCACAACTCAATGGAAGATGTACTTTGACAGATCGTTCACCCAACATGGATCAAGAGCTAGCATTCTTTTCATCACCCCCCAAGGTGATTGCATCCCAAAATATTACAGACTATCATTCCCATGTACTAATAACATTGTTGAGTATGAAGCCTTAGGATAGCAGTTCAATGGTGGATACAAGAGATGAAAGTCTATGGAGACTCACAGCTGGTTATCAACCAAGTCAATGATGACTATCAAACTAAAGATGACAAGCTCACTCCTTACAAGAAGATGGTGGAGAATCTCAAAGATCTTTTTATAGACATAACTTTTGAACAGATTCCTCACATGAACAATAGAGAAGCAGATGCCATGGCAACTATCGGATCACTACTAGATATGTCGAACAACATCCTCCAATGTGAATTCTTGGTGAAAGAACTTCTCATACCAAATTTCAAAATCCCTAAATCTGAATTCGCATGTGTCATTGTTGGTCCTGGATTCTCGTGGTACCATGACATCTTTACTTATCTTAACAAAGGAACCCTTCCATCGAATATCAACCCGAACCTTAAAAAGACCTTTGTCAAAAAGGCATATTGATTTGTGATCCTAGGTGATACCCTTTACCGCCGAAGCATCAAAGGGACATTAGTACGATGTCTTAACCAATAATAAGCCTTAACTACTTTAACAAAAGTACACAATGGCATATGTGGGTCCCATTCTAGTAGTATGACATTAGCTAAGAAATTGTTGAGGACGGGGTACTATTGGCCAACCATGGAAAAAGAAGCTCATCAATATGTGCGTAAATGCATCTAGTTTCAACAACATGGGGATCTAATTCATGCTCTAGCTCAAGAATTACAACCAATGATCACACCATGGCCTTTTTCGCAATGGGGACTTGACCTCATAGGAGAAATCACTCCAACCTCATCTAATAGCCATAAGTTTATCATAACCACCACCGAGTACTTTACTAAGTGGGTTGAATTCATTCCTATGACCTACATAATGGGAAAGCAAATAGCCAAGTTTATCCTAAATTACCTAATTTTCCATTATGGTGTACCATAAACCCTCATCTCATACAAGGGAACGCCATTCAAGAATTAGGATGTAAAAGAGTTGTGCCAAAGATTCAATATCCAACATCGATTCTCTACCCCATACTATACCCAAGGCAATGGCCAAGCAGAAGCAACGAACAAAACTATCCTAAAAATCCTAAAGAAAATAGTTAATGAAGCTGGTCGTGAGTGGCACCTACAGCTAAATCTCATTATTTGGGCTTATCAAACTAGTATCTTCACACCTACAGGTGCAACCCCTTTCTCCCTAGTCTATGGATCAAAAGCCATCTTTCCTATTGAGGTTGAGCTCCCATCATTGTGAGTGTCACTAAAGAATCTAATAATTGAGGAAGAATACAAAGTGTCTTGACTAAATGAGTTAGAATTATTGGATGGATGTCGTCTTGACATCCTTAATCACTTGCAAGTGTATGAAAACCGATTGAAACAAAGCTATAACAAGAGAATCAAATGTCGGTCACTCTAGGTAGGCTTGTCTTAATGCAAAATCAAAAGAACCTTCCAAATCAAGACAACAAAGGAAAGTTTGAGCCTAATTGGTTAGGTCCCTTTATCATCACAACAAGCTACAGATCAGGAGCATACCAATTGTCAACCCTTGAAGGTGAACCCTTGTAGGAGCCAATAAATAGCTTGCACCTCAAAAAGTTTTATGCCTAAACATGAAGGGTATAAATCAGAAAATACAAAAAAAATTAAAAAATGATCAAAATCTAAAAAAATGAGAAAAAAGATTGAAAAAAGTAAAGAAAAGATTTGTCCTCTAGTGAAAACCACTTTGGTGGTGCTTTGGGCAAGTACCTCGGTGAAAACCTAGAAAATAGGCGCCTTGCATAAATAAAGCATCTCCATCGATTCTTTGGCCCTTTTGGTCTATCATTCTTTGCATCGTGATTCATCCCTTATCTGTGTCCTTATCATGGCTTGTCACTATAAGGTATCATGAACTCTTTAGCACTACTTGGCATATTCCCAAGGTCAATCTTCCTTGCCTTTATCAAAGTAGGCTAACATATCACACTGGGGGAATTTTGTTATGCATCACAATCGGGTTCCTGTATGTCTTGAGGTCATGGGACATTTTATCAGAAAAAACCAAAAACATTCATAAAATATTATCTAGAAAATCCAAAAACATTTGCAAAATCCTGTATAGCTAAAATCCAAAAACATTCAAAAAATTATAAAGTCAAAATCCAAAACATCCAAAAAACATTGTCCTCTTGTCGAACTACGTTGTCTCTGAGCTTGAACGTAGTCAAGGCCATCATTGATGTGCCCTCGAGACACCTTAGGTCAGTCCTTTAGCAGTCCATTGTAATTAGTTGTTGTCTCTCATCTGTTCATATCTTCATCTTGTAAAAGGGTCGAGTCAGTTGAACTACGTGGTCTCTGCGTGTATAACGTAGGAAAGGCTAATCTTTGATTAGCCCCCAAGGCCCTTAGGATAGGTCTTTAGGTTAGGTTCTTGGTCGAAACTTGGAAACATTTTGAAAACCCCTAAACATTTGAAAACTCTCAAAAATCTAAAAACATCCAAATATCTCGAAAAGACGAAAACATTTGAAAATAGAAAATTCAAAAATAATAAAAAAACGTTCAAAAGACCTAAAAAGCCTCAAAAAACTCGGAAAACCTTAAACGGCCTCAGAAAATCCAAAAATCCTAAACATTCAAAAAGACCAAAAACAACCTCAAAACATTTCAAAATACCAAAAACATTGAAATATTCCAGAAAATACAAAATCCCATCCTTCCCATCTCACTTTCACCCGCAATAAACTTTCACCCATAATAAACAATCGTCACCTTCACCCTTTGGCAAAACAAATAGAAACCAAACATGCAAGTCGTAAAGTGTGAACCCAATTTTCAAAATCAAAAGTCTAAATCATAGGTAAATATGCTAGTGAAGTTTATAGCAATGGCTCATCTTAGCATCATCGTCCTAACATCAAAGAACCCTCTAATAAACATTTCCTAGGATGTATCCTTCTTGCGATGGAAATAAGTATCAGATATCACCTCAGCTAAACTTGAACTAGGCAGGAGCTATAGATAACACTGACTGTTTTTCTTTGATCTTTTCTTATGATTTATCTTAATGACCCATTCTGAGGACCTCTCGATGATGTCTATCTAAAACTATTTAGAGAGAAAGGAATGGGGCATCAATCATTATCTTTCATTTGCTGTGCTTGTGGATACTCTTGTAAAATAATCTTGGTGCATTCTTGCTTAGTTGTGTGTAGGAAGGTCATTTGGAGTATGTTGTTGACTATTGTGTATGCCTTGGTCCAATATATTCTAAAATTTTAACTTACATTCCAATGACGTTTCTGTATGTCAAGATGTGAATAAGAACTATCCTATTTGATTGTCAAGTCAAATTCCATTACACTAGATACAATGTCGCCCTGGTTATCAATACCTTGATGCATCGTGTCTATGTGTTATATCAAACAATAAGGAATGATGGAAAATCCCAATCCTGAAGTGTGAGCACCCATCTTGCATTTTGCATTGTCTTGTCACCATCTCTAATAAAGTATCGATGGATCAAGGACTTGTTGGATCTTTTGAAGCAATCATCATCAACAACGGTCATTCATTCTTTATTCTTCCATCTTCTCTCTGTGCTAACCTGGTATCATGACAATCAACAAAAACATCATCAATGCATCCACCCTGCATCCACAAACCATCAGCATACATGCATCTCATAATCACAACATAATCAATTGCATATCACATCATACATTCTGCATTATCATTTGAGTTGTGATGAATAATAGATTTGTTATTCTAAGCATCTTAAATCATTACATATCATAAGCATTTGCATCCATACATCCATATGCATACATCATCATCATAACATGTATAGAAAATATACAAAAAGAAATGCATCCACATCATTTGCATCCATAACATCTACATATCATTCATCCATATCATGATCATAACATATCACATAGGCATGAAATAAAATTCATCCATACATGATCACATATAAGCATCCATATCATATCATCCATACATAAAATAAAGTCAACACATCATAACATAAATCGTCTGTATTTGTATCATATATATATCAAAAAATGTGTCATGGTACAAAAATTGGATCAATATATGTACATCTATGATAAGTACAATATCCACGAGGCTATAAAAAAGGAGTCCATGAATTTATATCAGTAATAAAGAATGGGGCAAAATCAAAAAGTGTTTATACATCAGAAAGCTAGCCCTGATGGTTGCTACCCTCTCCAGCTTGCCTCTCAAGCTGATCCTCTGCATAGGGATGTGCATCGCTACACTGTAAAAAATATGGCTGATGAAGAGTTATTAGAAAATCCTAATGGTAATGTTGCCTATATTATGCAGCCTCCATAACAACCTCTCTATATAACTACGCTGACACGGTTCGCCCATGATTCGCAGCCACCATCACCTCAATCTACTGTTGCTTAGCCATCTCCTGATCCCTCTCTCTTGTGATAGCCTATACTCTTTGCAATGTCACATCTCTCTCAATTGTCACCACAATCACCTGCTGCCGAGCTTGGTCTCGCTCAACAGTAAGAGCCAAAACCTGTTGGCGAGCTTAGTCCTGCTCACCAGTTAATGCTTGCACCTACTGCTATAGGTGTTGAATCTGTGTGTCTCGCGTATTTGCAGGAGCCCCCAAAATATGTTTGTCCTATCCATCCTGAACTCCCCGTCCCCTGCCCTTAGCACCTCTGCCTCATGGCCTCCCTCTAGGACGAGCACCTACCAAATTTGTAACTCACCATAGTGGGACGAACCATGCATCATACACTGGAGTGGTCTGCACTATGGGCTAACCCTAATCATATGCCCAAGGTTGGACAACCAACTATCAGAAGTTGTCAATGGCCTTTGGAGCCGGAATAGTGAGTCCCCATGTGGGAACCTCTCTAGATGATCTAGAAAAAATGGCTCTGTAGGCATCATCGGGCATATCTTGTACATCACCAAACTATCTAGCCACCTTGTCAGGAAGGTACCACTCAATCATGGTGTGCTCTCGACCCTGCATGTAACGGGTCTATCTGGAAAATTATAACTGTTGTAAATCATCAAACCATGGCGACATTTGTAACCATGGGCGCCAGCAGAAAACTGTATCATCAATCACTTGTCTCCAATACGGGAGCCCAATCTGTCTAGTGTGCCTCAGTGTGATGGCACCTCGATATCTCCAAACGACAAGATCATCTAGCTCCATGTCTACCATCTGTACAATCGGTCGAAGCACGACAATATGCTCCCATGCCCAAATATGAAGTAGAGTAACCCTTGCACCAAGGGCTCTCCCATCGCAATAAACAAAATCATGTAAATCATGGTATAAGGAGGCCAACATCATGGGGCCCCATGCAAAAAGAGTCCTCTTGTGTAGCATTTGGTGTCATGTCAAGCCCCATCCTGGACTGAAAAATTTTCCTTCTCTGTCTAGAGCCACCAAACCAAAAATGATGGCCACAATGATCAATCAAAAAGTTAGCACCTAACCTCTACATGTCTCCAAATCAATCTACGATGTGACCAATAAAATCTGGTCCATCTCCATCACCTCGAGGCATGCATCGAACCCGACATCAATGTTGTAAATCACGTGATTGTTGTGGATAGGCAAACGCAATATGCGCCACACATCCTCCAAAGTAACTGTTGCCTACCCCGTCAAAAGGTGGAAGGACGAGGTCTCACTATTCCATCTCTTGCATAGGGCTATCATCGTTGCTAAATGCATCCTAATAATAGGTGTGTGTGCAATGTACCACAATCCAATCTCTCTTAGGTTCTCCTGGCACAACTTTCATAGATCACCAAATATCTCGAGAACTGTCGGCCTGTGCTCCCTCAACATCAATGGTGGGAAGACCTCCTGCACTCATGAAGCGCACAACATCAGGAAATCATCAAAATTTGAAGTTATTTGGAATTTTTGGCTCAAAAATCATAATAGCATCACTATTTACAATAGTGTCGCTATATTCAAAATTCAAATAGTGACACCCAATGTATTTAAAATTTCAAATTGGAAAATGCGTCGCAATACAAGCTAGCGTCACGATTTATCTTCTAGCTTGACCTAACCCTAACTTTTAAATCAGTAAGTGTGTCACCAAATAAGCCCACATCACCATTTAAAGTTTGAAACCCTAATTTTAAATTGAAAGAAGTGTTGCTATAAATGGTTTGGGCATCACCGATTTAAGTTTGAGCTTCACTATATAGCGACGCCGCCAAAATCTAAATTTTAACACCTAATAAATGCATTGAAATTTCAAATTTCAAATCAGGTTTCAAATCACATATCAGTGGTCCTACGCCCAAAAGCCGCTGGAACTCTCAAACTTGATCAGAGATATGTATGGGAAGCTCTTGGTGTGCCATTTCGTCGAAGGATCAAAGCTCAAATTGCAAGAATTCCTTAAGTGTGAATGCACAAATGAATTGAAAATGACCCCTCAACCTATTTAAGCTAGAAAATTAGGGTTTTTTGCCCTAATTTAACCTTAATAATGGGGTTTATTATCATTTTCACCAATTTTTCCAATCTGGACCTAATTTTGCATCATTTTTTGCATTTTTGGCATTATTCTTACATCCCAGAACTTTTCTGGACCCTTGGGACAACTTTTGAACCTTTATCGAGAAATTAACCTGAAATTTAAAATTTATGCCTGATTTCTCAAGGGGCAAGGACTCAATTCTATCCTTCTGTCGAGGCATCTAAAAAAAACAATCAGAAATTTTTTATTTTTTGATTTAGGCAACATTTTTAATCTGAAAAGTGTTGTTCTTTGAACTGAAGCAATAGGTAGCTCCCTTCAAAGAGGGACAAAATGTAGACACTGAAAAATATCCTAAGCGATGTCATATATTTAAATCAAATTTACTAACATCATTTCCTCTTTAATCCATCCTCTTTTCGCTTAATTAATTTAATTAACCTAGCTAAATAATTAATTGCATCATTTTCATCTATTTGGCCTAATTAATTAAATTGGGTTAATTCATCTTTTTTCACACTAACACTTCATCTAATTAAATTAAATAAATCAAAATATTTAATTTAATCTTCTAAGTCATCTTATTTAATTAAAAAACCCTAAGTTATTTAATTAAATATCATTTCACTCCTCCCCTATTTATTAAATCATCTAATTTAATAAATGCCTATTAATTCTTCTAATTTGCTAATTGCATGAATTAAACCTTGTTTAATTAGCAATTAAACTAGTTTTCCTCTAAGCAAAGGGAATATTCCTTATCCTCCTTTTTTGCACAATTAAAACTTTGTTTTAATTTATAAATTACCTTTTTCCTCATCCTAAAGGAATATTATTTCTCCTCCAATAAACTCACTTGGCTTCTTCAACAAGTTAAACCTTCAACCTCTTTAGCAAGTTACCTTTGACATGTGTGAGCAGGTCAAAAGTGTGTTTGTTTGAGGCAAGTTGAGTCTTTGATTAAGTTTCATCATGCATTCTCATCCATTGATGAGAATCCATGATCCATGCCTCTCATCCCCTTCATCTTGAACCATTGATTAAGTTTTTTTTATCTCAACCATCCATTCCTCATTTTCTCTCTTATAAATAGATCACTATTTGGAGACAAATGGATCCATCTTTTTTGCAAACTTATGTTGTTAAATTCACTCACATACTCACTCATCTTTTACTCACTTATTAGCTTATTTTATTTCATTTTCATTGCATAATAGCTTAGAGCATCCATTAATGGCTTTCATGCATCCATCTTAGTTTATAAATGAATTATGGTTTTCATCTTTTAGTATAAATTTAGGTTAGATTAGATCATCAATAGCATAACTAGATCATTTGTAGCATAAAATCGTGGTAACCTAGCTGGCATCATGTTCATTTTAGCATAATTTAGGTTTTCACACATCAATCACTATGGTTTCATCGATTCTCTTCCATAGAATTGACTAAAACAGGCTCACTAATCACGGGATTGGGAAAGGGTCGTCATTCCACATCAACATGACACCAATTCCATAACAAGATAAGTTTCAAATGGATTAGAGTAGATGTTTTGAAAGGTTTCATGATTTAGCATGTTAGGTTTTGATAAAATGTTTAGTTTCAATTTTGTTTCATTGATCTTGTTGAGATTCGAGTATGGGTGGCTTCGTTATGCTTCGTGTAGACACATAAAAATGACCTAGGCCTGCAAGCTCTATTTTTACCACTTTCATGCCTTTTTATTCTTCATGATTATTAAATAAATAATTTTTATTTATTTATTCAATACGTCACTAATTGTCTAAGGCTTCCTATAATTAAATAAATTTCTTAATTTATTTAATTATCTTTATTCATTATGTCTTCTTGATTATTAAATAAATGAGTCTTATTAGTACTTGCCTTAGGCATAGTACTATTGTAATGACTTTGGCTTTTTTTAGTTAACTAGTTATTAATAATTTAGTTTTCAACCAATCAAAAACAATATTTAAACAAAAATTAAAATAAAATTCATTTTTGTAAAGTCAACTTGTAAAATATTTAACTTTATAAATTATGAAATTTATTTTTTGTGCATATGATTGGTTAAAAAAAAATTGTGTGTTATTGGCGGATAAAGCAAATTAAACATTTTTTAAAGGAATGATTTTTCATTTTTTACTTTATAAAATTATTTCATTAAATCTTTCTAAAATAAATAAATGTTATTTATTTTGACATTTTTTTAAGAATGATTTTTTATGTATGTAATTGTTATTTTTTATTGAAGAAAATTTTACAAAAATCAATTAACTATTTTATAGAGATTTGGATTCACACTATTAAAAAAAATTTGTATTATTCTTTCCATTAAATTAATATTTTTATCTATGTTTTTAATATTTTATGGTATAATTTGATTATATGTGCTCCTTCTAAGATTTTTTCATCATGTATATTTTTATATTAATTTGTATAGTTTCATCAAAAAAATTATAACCTATAATATATAGGTATACAAGATAATATATAACCCAATATATATATATATATATACACTATTTCTATTTATATTTTATATTATTACAGGTAATAATTTGTAGGTAAATAAGTTCACCTATATTATGTAGGTAATATATTAATTTATATTATATAATAGTTTATATTAATTTATATTATTTTTAATATTAATTTATATTATATATTTAAATACAATATAAGATAGGTTATTTTATATTAATAAACTATCTTAATTGACTACTATGTTAATTATAATATTAATATTATTATATTATTACTATTAATATAATTAATATAATAGTAAATCACTATATTAATAATTATAACAATATTTTAAAATATATTTATATTATAATATTACCTATTTAATTAGTTTATATGATATGATTTATAAATTATTAATATTAAATTAGAATATAATATATTTATTATATTAATAGTATATTTAACTTCAACTAACTATAATATGAAGATTTCACTATCAAATTCAAAATCAACTAAAATCAATCTAAGAATTATTTTTAATAATAAATCATTTGATTATTTAATGTGTAACAAATATGTATTTTAAAGAACAAACTCAACTTCAACTTTATTAGTCATAATTATGTCTAGTACAAATAATTCATAGACTACTTTCTTCTGTCAATGAATGGGTTCATTATATAAATATTCAAATGTATTCAACTTTAATTTTTTTGAAAAAAAATAATACCAAACAATAAACATTTATTCCAATTTATTTTATTTTCAAATATTTAAAATCAAACAAGATATTTACATTGCATAACCAAAACATATAAAAAAAACCAACGCTATTAATCAAACAAAACACAAAATACAAAAGTCAAAACTAAAATACAACAATTAACAAAAATTACATTTAATTTTATTCACATTAATTAAACTTACATTTATTTTTATTCCAACTCTACAAATCTCTAATTAGAATACTACAAAGACAAGGTACTCGCCACTATGTGCACTTGTTTATTTATTTAATATGTCACTAATTCTCACAATTAAATGGATTTATTAATTTATTTAATTATTGGGCCCATTTTCTAAATTAAATAATTATCTTTAATTATTTAATTGTCTTATTTGACATTTCCCTCATTTTAAATAAAATAAATTATTTAAAATAGCCTCACATGCTAACTGCCACTTCTTTTTAGTAAATAATCTAAAATCAATTATTTACTGTCACACAAAATTCATATTTTGAATTAATTTTAATTCAAAAATGGTAATATTCTTCCATAAATCAAGTAATTGATCAAATTCTTGATTTTCTAAATCTTTTTTTCTGTTCAGTCTTTATCTTCTTGATTTTTCGAATCTTATGAATCAAGTAATCTTTATCTTCTAGATTTTCGAAATCTTTATCATTTTGGCTAATTTTTATCCTCTTGTCACATTTATTCTCGACCACCAATTTAATTTTCTCAAATGGCATCTCGGCCACTCATTTAATAATTTTTCCCTAACCCTAATTAGGGATTGTCACACGCAATTTTGACCTCTAATTTTAGGCTTTTGTCAAATTTTAATCTCGGCCATCCGTCCAAAATTGCATTTTCTATAAAATGTCAATTTTGCTCATTATTTTGGACTGACAACTTATTAGGCACAATTCTTGATATTTGCATTCAGCATATTTTCATTATTTATTGAGTCTTAGACATAGTCACATTAGCATCTCATAGGCATAGGCATGTTGATCATTTGGTCATTTTCAAATCCTTCAAAACTTGTTTAGGACATTGTCATAGTTAAAGATTTCTCACACACTCGATCTGAGGGCAATAATTACATTTGCAGCAAGTTAGAAGGTGCTATGGAAGTGAATCATGGAAGCTTTGTGAATTTGGTATAATCTTTCTATTTGTTTTAGCTTTCATTGTACTTCATAGTTCTTTGGGGTTTGTTTATTGATTTTAATCAACTAACAATCATAAAAAAAATACCCATTGATACATTGGTGAACCTAACGTGAACTTGACTCATTTGATCTAGCTTGCTTTTTGTAGATTTTATTGACTTTGTGTTGTAGATCTGCCTTTTTTTTGGACAAAACCCTAGGTTTTACAAATTTCTTCATATCTTCTACACAACTACGAATTTTCCTACAATATTTTTACTGAATCTTGTACATCATCTCAAGAGGCTACAATAAAAAAAATTGAGGGTTTATTATCATTTTTGTAGGAGTTATTATAATTTTATGTTTTTTCATAAAATTGATTTTGGACGCAAATCGGTGAATTTTTCCAAAAAATTTACATTTTTGGAAATCTCTTGAAATTCTAATGGGGGTCTAAGTTTTATAGATTTAATTTGGAAGACAAATACAATGCGAAAAAATTCGATCTTTGTTTTCTGTATGGTTTTCACAAATCCGTGTTTTTGGGTGCAAAATAGGGAATTTTTCTTATATTTTTATATTTTTAGAAATCTCTCAGAAAATTAGTAGGGGTCTCTTCTTTGATTTTTTGTTTTTTAGATCAATAATGCCTTCAAATAATCAAATCTAATTCGTCTATGTTAAAAACATGTATCTTAAATTACAATTTTCTGATGAGCTTTTTTAACTTACATTTTTAACTTTTTTTAGTCAAATTTATAAGCTTTAATTTAATTTAGATTTTTAACTTTTGAATTTAGATTTCTAATTTGTAATTTAGTTTAGGATTTTAACTGATTGCATGTTTTAGATGAGAGATTTTTGGTTACTAATCCTTGTTGGCAGCGTGTGGCATTTACATTTCAAGGGTCCAAGACAATTTGTTCAAACTACTAATTTGTGGTTTTGAAGGTTCGAGTGTCCAAGACTATCACTTTCAAACATTGTGCTTGTGATTTTTTAGAATAGAATTGGTTTCACATAAAATGAACATGCTTTTAATTATGTCTTACTGTGTTTGAAAGTGGTAGGCAACTATGCTCTCACCTTGTGCAAACTAGGTGATCAGAAAGTTAGACCCACTTTGTTTCTATGTAACCCTAATGCAATAATCGTAGTATCCTCTCCCCTTGTGCAGTCATGCAATCCTGGGTGTAAGAGAAACCGTTATTTCCTCTAGAACTTGGGTTAGCCTTGGTGGGAAAAAGTATTCACCCCAAGGCGACTCAAACCAGTAACGAAGCTTTTTGGCCAAGCTACCCCCAACCGATATATAAATGTGAATCTTAAAGGAAAACCTAAGATTACGAGTGTGGATGTGTCATACGAACCAAGTAGTACTCCCCAAAACCCTGTTGAGCTTAACCTCTTTAGGTTGGAGTGCCTCCTAAACAGAGATTAATCTTGCGCCCCATGTATGGCCACTCGAACGGAGGTCCCGAATTAAACACCATTGTTTGGTAACCAAAAACCTTCTATTTTCTAGCGCAACACCGGTCGATGTGAAGGCATCCACGTCTTCGCAATCTGTAGTAGAGGTGATCAATCTACCATGGGAGTTTCATAGGGGTTGGAAGCTTGGATGGCCTGAGAAGAGAGTGCACTGTAAGGGGGAGCACGTGTAGCCAAACTTCTAAATTCACACACTACTAATATGCGGCTAGGGAAACCCACGTGGAATCTAGCGGATATTGTCTTGGCTTAACCATAGGATTGTGCTTGTTCTCTTTTGTGTTTGATTACAATCAAAATATCATGTTTTCCAAGTGTTTGTTGGATACTAAAATGAAACAAACAACATTCAAACATCTAGAAACAAATAGTCAAACTTCAAACAATTCAGGTTTTTGACCAAAACATAAAAAAAATTGACATTTTGCATTTTGCAATGCATTTGCTATCTCAAACGCCGCATCTGACTTGTTGCACCACATTTGCTATCTCAAACAACGCATATGAAAATTTTCAATGCAATTAACACTTGAAACGACGCAATTTCCTATGACCTCATAAAACATTCATTGTCAAAAAAACTCGAGGCTAAACAATTGCAAACATATTCAAGACATCTTTTTTTACGGTCTTTGTCAACAGCCAGAACAAGAATTGCTCAAATTCCTCCATCCTTGCATTTTAGGTTGCAGTTTTAGTTATCCAAAGGTCTATCATTGCACTTCCTTAATTGCATCCTTGGAATTTACCATCATTTTAGATCCTCATTTTGCAAATTTTCAGATAGGAATCCTTGCCATTCTTTGTCAAATCTTTGCCTTCAAAATTAAATTGTCATTGGACTTTACCGAAAACACCTCTTTTAGTCTTTGTCCTTTTGTGAGCCACTTCCAACTCAAAAGTCTAGTGTGGAAACCTCACTTTGTCATATTGGCATCTTGTCATTGAGTCCTTCAAACAAGTCCCTTGACAATCCAAAATTGAGACATTGACCAAACTTTGAATGATTGAGTATACCTTTCCATAATTCTACCAAAATTGATTACACCTTAGAGTTCCCTTAAATCTAGAATTTTTCACTTTAATCGTCTATCATTCATTTTGGTCCTCATTATCACTTTGCATTTAACATCTTTTTTAAACATCATGACATCCACCACCTTGTCTTCACTTCAAAAAACTATTGATAGGCTTGCTAGTAAAGTTGAATACTAGTTACACCATATAGGTCAATACCAACAAGCCTTAGACTTTAAGAGACAATTCGTCCAAACCAAAAATCAATGTCCTTCGTACCAACAATCCATCAATCCAATTCCTCCATCCATCATCCCTTACTATCAAAAATCACTTAACAAAAATCCTACCATCAATCTCCAACACATGTCCAATTATTACCCTTATCCTAACCTTGACAAGGGAAACCAACTATCCACTAGTCCATTCCAAGTCTCCACGTCATATGCTAGTCCTTCACCTATAAATATCGTCCACGTCTACATGCCTTATCAACCATCTACCAACTCATGTCAAGTCCCCACATCATACCATATCAATCTGGTCCAAGTCTCCACATCCTATTTTAATCAACCTTACACCAATCCAATCCAAGTATCCATGTCATATCCTATGTCCTCACCAACTAATCTAGTGCTGGTCCTCACGTCATATCCTAGACCATCATCCACCAATCCCTTCCAAGTCTCCATGTCATATCCTAGTCCTTCACATACTAATCCCTTCCAAGTCTCCATGTCCTATCCTAGTCCTTCACATACTAGTCTAGTCCAAGTCTCCATGTCATATCCTAGTCCTTCACATACTAGTCCAGTCCAAGTCTCCATGTCCTATAGTCCTTCACATACTAGTCGAGTCCAAGTCCCCTTGTCTTATCCTAGTCATCCTTTCCAAGTCAATACTTCACAAGATACATTTAGTCATGAAGATTCTATCATTGTCCAAAGTCAAATCCCATTGTCTAAACTTGATGATACATGTCAAAATGAAAGTCCAAAGCATGACATCATAACATCACCTTCATGTCAGGATCAAGGTAGTCCATCCCATGACCCTATCTTAAAGTCCATTCAAGAAGTCCTTCAAAACAATCATGACATCCAAAATACACCTACCCTTGACAAAGATTTCAATCCCAATTATATCATCCATGACAACCCCATCTTTAACCAAGACCTTACCATTGACCAAAAATTCCAAAACGATCCACTCCTTGACTTTTACGCCATTCATGATCAAACACTTTTAGACCCTATATAGGCCTCAACTATTGACACTTTCCAAAATGAGACACTTGCCTCCATGACACACATAGATGATATTCCTCAAGAATAAGAGTCTTCCATTATGGACATATTTGCAAATGACCGAGCTATAGCTGAATTTACTAGACTCTATGACACTGACTATAAAGAGGGTTTTGACATTGACTTGGAAGCACCAATAGAATCATCTGAACCAAACACATCACAAGATCATACCAAAGATACCAGTCAGAAAGACACCCAGCATGACCATGATGCTAAGACATCCTATCAACTAGGGTCATCTATATTTGTCAGAGCAAACTTCCTTGTAGACAAAAACATTGCAGGTAACAGTGTCCACATACATCACGATGGGTTAGCATCTTGCTTTCAAAACAATAAATACCCCATCGCAAACAGAATCTGTCAAAACATGCAATATCAAGGCAAAGGACTAGGCATACATGAGCAAGCCATTCAAGAACCAATACAACTCCAGGAAAATTACAGACATCAAGGTCTTGGCTATTCTTCAGTCAGAAAATCAAATAATATTAGTGAAACCTCCTCGATACTAGGGGCAACCTTGTTAGATACAAACGTCAAAATAGAGTCCATGAGAAATCATTTTCATAAGGTTGTTGCCAACACCCCATCCACCCACACTATAAACCGTCATTCTCAACATCTTAAACCTTCCCTTTGGAACCAACAAAAACAAAATTCATACAAATCAAAAGATCAAAATCAAATTTCAAAGGCCATTGAATCAAACAAAAAGACAAGTGGACAAATGAAATTAAAATGGATCCCAAAGACAAGTGGATCAAGCAAAGAAAATATGTCAAGAGAAAAAGTCAATCACAATGTGGAGCCACAAGACAAGAGGACTCTCGCATATAACATATGTCCACCTCCTTCAAAATGGTCATCAAGCATGGCATCTAAAGGTGTTGGTTCCAAACGCCATCCCTCCAAAAAATTTCATCCACCATACCAAGTTTGGAAAATAAAAAGCGATTCATCCAAACATCCAAACAACCTTTCCACGCCTACCATCATCTATCATAATCCTACATCTCATCTAAAGTCCAAAGATACCATGTCAAAAATACATCGCATCATGGCAGCAATTCTTTATCACAAGGACCCTCATGGCACTCTATCACGATATGTGTATTCTGATAAGGCCAACTCTAGTGTTGAAAAGGATCACAATGGCGTCAATTAGTTGTATGCAAGCGCTATGATCCTAACATGACAATTGCTTCAGAAAGGTCATTATTGGCATATCATGACCCCAATCTCTACATCAGCACCGTCAGTGGATTCAAAACAGTCAATGGTCATCTAAAGCATCAAGGCTATCTGGAAATATCAAAAAAATAAAAAATGATAAATAAAAAAATTGTTACATTGATGAAAACCTGGCAAACAGGCATCTTGGTGACACCAAAAAAATTTAAAAAGTCAAGAAAATAGTAAAGAGAAATTTCTCCAACAGTGAAAACCTGGCAAACAGGCACCCTGAATAAGGACCATGATGAAAACCTAGCAAATAGGCATCATGTGTAAAATAAATTGTCTATGTGCACTTTTGTACTTGGGGGAAAGTTGTCTCATTTCCCATGCTTTGCTCATGACATTTACACCCATCTATTTCATTCATAATTTTCGTCCATTTTCCCACCTACCTTGGTCTTAACATAAAACTGACACACATAAATCATGCTTTGGGAAAACTCTTGACATGTCCATCCTTTGGTCATATACTATTCACGAAATATCATGTCATTACTTTCATAACCTCATTATCCTTATGTGACATAGTCCTTGAAAATCATATGAAAATTCTCTTAGTCTCATGTATCCCATCCTTTACCAAGGCCACCTCTCATCCTTTCATGTTTGTCACCATTCTTGGCTTTCCCTTGTCAAACGGTCCAAGGATAATCCATCATCCCTTTTAGTCCTAACCAAGTCATTCCAAATGTAATGAGTCTAATCCATACAAACACATTATAAAAAATATTACGTGACTTTGTTCTTGGCTTAGTTGTAGACCTCGATACTTTCATCACATTATCGTCATCCTCACGTTGTTTCGGGATGCATACTTCCCACGTCAAACAACGTTGTCATCACCTGTCAATTGGTATTCAACTTGACTAGGGGCACAATCATGTTTGTCTTTGGATTCTCATGCATAGGCATCATTCACATGTATTTGTCGCAATCCTCATAAACTGTCAAAAGTCCAAAAAAATCATAAAAAGACAAAAGACAAAAAAAATCATAAAACGGAAAAATCCAAAAACATCAGAAAAAGTTCTAAAAAAAGATCTAAAAATCATAAAATGTCAAAAATCCAAAAAAACCAAAATATGTCCAAAACACAAAAACATCCAAATAAATATCAAAAATCCCAAAAACAGAGTCATTTCAAGTCCATTCAGTCATGCCAGTCAGTCTTGGTCATTTGTCTGAACTACGTTGTCTCTGCGCATTTGCTACGTAGGAAAGGCCATCAGTCGATGAGTCCCTGAGACATTAAGTTGGTCCTTTTAAGTTTGTCAAAATAAAAATCATAAGTCAAACATAGTCGTGTTGTTCAAATAAAGCAGACATAGTCAAAATCATATTCAAGTTAGTCATTGCAAACATCGACATTTGAATTATGAACCAAAATCAGACAACATAGTCCAATTAGTCATACAGTCAAAATCAATCAACTTGCCAAAACATTAGTCAAAATGTCAATCTCGTCACTTTTTGGTCCTCTTCAAGATGTATCCTTCTTAGATTTGGACCTCGTCAAAATGTTATTTTCCTTTTCAAGATGTGTCCTTCCTGACCTTAGGCACCGTCAAACCATCACACCATCAAAACTGTCAAACTATCGAACAATTAATCTTCGGCAAACAAACATTGGCAATACAATTAAATGGTTGTTAATTTTTGGCTATTTTATCTTATCTTTGTATTGACTTGTCTTTTGGTCAAGTTACTAGCTACTTCGAAGATGTCCCATGAAGGATTTAGAGGTGCGATGACGTCTCATGACCTATTTTGTTTGTCTTTGTCTATTGTCTATGGATTGTCTTGACAAAAAGACTAGGGAAATGGCACTCTTAGTATGAGTTAGGACATTCCTTGTCTGCGACTATCTTTTTCTCAAGTGGATAACCTTGCACACCTTGGTCTATGTGATACCATGGTGTTTGTTGTTCATTTGTGTCATTTTTACCATCCAATGATGATTTGAGCAACTTCTATTAGTTCTTTGGCAAGTATTGAAGGATTCTTGCCCATCCCACCCTCCTTCATTTCCCCTCTAACCTTTCATCTAGTCTGCATCTTCATCATCCATATCTTTTGCACTAACATTTATTTGTCCCTTCATATTCTAGTCTTCTCATCAATTTCGAGAGCACACCTGTGTTCTTGGAACCCGGTTGTCCTCTTGAGGGGGTATACTGCTACCCCTTTCATCATTTCTTCCTCATCCTATTTTGCACTGGGGCATATTTTTGACTTATTTTCTTCGTCACAATGCGATATGCTACATTATGACAAATAGGGGCAAAATGTAGACACATAAAAATGACCTAGGCCTGCAAACTCTATTTTTACCACCTTCGTCCTAGCATAATTATGACATTTTAATTATGTCCTTGGTCCACTTTGACTATTAATTAAATAATTCATAATTATTTAATTAATTCATGTCTTTTTATTCTTCATGATTATTAAATAAATATTTTTTATTTATTTATTCAATGTGTCACTAATTGTCTAAATCTTCCTATAATTAAAAAAATTCTTAATTAATTTAATTATCTTTATTCATTATGTCTTCCTGATTATTAAATAAATGAATCTTATTTATTTATTTAATGTCACTAATTCTCATAATTAAATGGATTTATTAATTTATTTAATTATTGGGCCCATTCTCTAAATTAAATAATTATTTTTAATTATTTAATTGCCTTATTTGACATTTCCCTCATTTTAAATAAAATTAATTATTTAAAATGGCCTCACATGCTAACTGCCACTTCTTTTTAGTAAATAATCTAAAATCAATTATTTACTATCACACAAAATCCATATTTTGAATTAATTTTAATTCAGAAATGGTAATATTCTTCCATAAATCAAGTAATTGATCAAATTCTTGATTTTCTAAATCTTCTTTTCTATCCAGTCTTTATCTTCTTAATCTTTCGAATCTTATGAATCAAGTAATCTTTATCTTCTAGATTTTTGAAATCTTTATCTTTTTGGCTAATTTTTATCCTCTTGTCACATTTATTTTCAACCGCTGATTTGATTTTCTCAAATGGAATCTTAGCCACTCATTTAATAATTTTTCCCTAACCCTAATTAGGGATTGTCACACACACAATCTTGACCTCTGATTTTAGGCTTCTGTCAACTTTTAATCATGGCCATCCATCCAAAATTACATTTTCTATAAAATGTCAATTTTGCTCATTATTTTGGACTAACAACTTATTAGGCACAATTCTTGATATTTGCATTCAACATATTTTCATTATTTATTGAGTCTTAGACATAGTCACATTAGCATCTCATAGGCATAGGCATGTTGATCATTTGGTCATTTTCAAATCCTTCAAAACTTGTTTAGGACATTGTCATAGTTAAAGATTGCTCACACACTCGATATGAAGGAAATAATTGCATTTGCAGCAAGTTAGAAGGTGCTATGGAGGTGAATCATGGAAGCTTCACGAATCAGTTGGTATAATCTTTCTATTTGTTTTAGCTTTCATTGTACTTCATAGTTCTTTAGGCTTTGTTTATTGATTTTAATCAGCTAACAATCATAAAAAAATACCCATTGATACACTTTGATTCTTCATGTATCTGTATATATGTATATGTTAGTATATATTAATACATTTATCATATTTCAACAAAGCATGTATATATAATTGATATACAAAAGAATATATCAATATAGCAATCACATTGTTACATTAGTATATCGATTGTGTATACATATGTATGCATATGTATACATGTGTCGATACACTCATATGGGCATGCCCATTTTCTACCATATGCATGTATGGATACACATATACATATGGATATTGTTGATGTGAATATATGTCTTGTACTTAGCTAATTCACTCACTAGGTAATTAGGGGACATATTCGCATGTTAAGTTTACTTAGGATATAAGATTATTTCTAGAAGTCTTAGTTGGTTTTTCTATAACTTATCTAGCTATATTGCATGATTCCTAGGTAGTTAGTTGTCTAATGTCATAGGATTATGACACTTGTCATGATCTTGTCTAATCCTATCTCTCAACCTTGCCTTTATATGCAAGGCCTTTCATGTACATTTGCATCAATATTCAACCATTAGTCCATCTTGCATTATTTTCTTTTGTGTACATGGTATTAGAGCTATTGGAGTGCCTTTGGATTGTCATTTTGGAGAGATTCTTGGAGGGTTTCATTTTTGGCCTTGTATTGCGGGTGCATTTTGGGAGCTTGTTGCATCAGATCCAAGCTCACCATTGCGTTCAAAGTGTCCAAGATAGTTAAATTTGCTTTTTGTTTCATCCCAATTGGACATTGGAGGCCAAATCTACATAGGTTTGAAGCTGGGTGTTGGTTGCCTGATTCAGAAGGTAGCCATATTTTTGGAGCAATTTGGGTCAAAAGAGACCCTGCCATCGTGTCCGGGAGGCCCGAAAACCTAAAAATTGACTACCAATTCATCAATTTTGGACACTGTCAGTTGCAAGCTAAGGCAAATTTTTTTGCTCGGAAGTTGTACGAAACTCCAAATCAGTATAATTTTTCAATTTACGCAAAAAAATATTTCAGTAAATATTTTTGTGTATTTATCATCAATATTTTGGGGCAAAATATTTTAATATCGGGCTATAGTTGTATTAAAAAAAAATCGGGGGTTTTATATATTTTGTGGTCGGCATATTTTTTAATTTTCTGGACAGAAAATTGGTCGGTACTGGCATATTCCACAGAGAATATACTCTGTGCCTCCTGCATTACCCACAGATCGTGTCATTTGGTACGAAGGGTTTAATATCCACTTATGGAGGATTTAATATCCGTGACCCATCATCCGACGTATCTGGTCTTCCATTTGGCGGGTCCTTTGTATTGATCAACATCATACATCATCTCAACCGGTCACCTTTCACAGTTGTTGACTACCTTAGATCCATTCACATCAAGTACGCGGTCAGGTCGGTTGTCATTTACAGGTTTTATGTATATAAATTTTGTTTTATATTTCATAGCCGACTGTATTGTATAGGTCGATGACTATTTATTAACCATGATTATGTTTTCATTTATTTAAGCTTGGAGACTCCTCATCAATTTTCAGAAGCATACATGTTGAGAATTCATTCTTCCTCCTTTCAATTGGATATGGAGTGGCTTCTTCATCAGCTTATGGATTTGTTTCTTCCTAAGGGAAGATGTGTTGCTTGCAGACACTAGGTCATCTTTTGTTTTTAGGCATTCTTCATCAGCATTGGAGCTTCTTCATCATGGGGGGGATATCTTATCTCTCTATTTCCCTCTTATGGGGGGGTCATTTATTGTATATACATGATGGATGTAGTCCTTGGGAGGTATCATTGAGTCCTCCATACATCATGTTTGTTTATTTTGTTTGTTTTATCTCTTTTGGAGAGGATTTTTGTCCCACTGGGTTTTCTCCTTTTCTCCGCTTGTGAGAGATTGCATATTTCATTTTCATTTGTAAATGGGTACCTAACATGGCCTAGTAGTCAGGACCCATCTTCATCTTCATCTTTGCATAGTTTGCATAATAATATTTTCCCTAAGTTGCCCTCAAGGGGGAGTGTTGGTGTGAATATATGTCTTGTACCTAGCTAAATAACTCACTAGGTAATTAGGAGA
Organism: Sequoia sempervirens; assembly: GCA_007258455.2. Lineage (NCBI taxonomy): Eukaryota > Viridiplantae > Streptophyta > Pinopsida > Cupressales > Cupressaceae > Sequoia > Sequoia sempervirens. The sequence goes on along the minus strand of VDFB02264077.1, from coordinate 1,390 downwards.
CATATTCACATGTTAAGTTTACTTAGGATATAAGATTCTTACTAGAAGTCTTAGTTGGATTTTCTAGAACTTATCTTATCTAGCTATATTGCATGATTCCTAGGTAGTTAGTTGTCTCATGCCATAGGATTACGAAACTTGTCATGATCTTTTCTAATCCTATCTCTCAACCTTGCCTTTATAAGCAAGACCTTTCATGTACATTTGCATCAATATTCAACCATTAATCAATCTTGCATTGTGAAACAAGCTTTCTTGCCATTCTATCTTTTCTAGCTATATTGCATGATTCCTAGGTAGTTAGTTGTCTCATGTCATAGGATTACAACACTTGTCATGATCTTGTCTAATCCTATCTCTTAACCTTGCCTTTATAAGCAAGGCCTTTCATGTACATTTGCATCAATATTCAAACATTAATCAATCTTGCATTGTGAAGCAAGCTTTCTTTACATTCTCTCTTGTTATTACTTTATCACATCCACCTTTCGTGGACACATCATGTGATTACCTCTCCACCTTTTTTGGGTGATCCACCATTTGTGGTGATTATCACATTATCACTTTTCCACTTTAGGTGGAGTGATAACTTTTCTTAGTTGTCTCAATATCTTATCTCTTTATTTCCCTCTTATGGGGGGGTCATTTATTATATATACATGATGGATGTAGTCCTTAGGGGGTATCATTGAGTCCTTCATACATCATGTTTGTTTATTTTGTTTGTTTTCTCTCTTTTGGAGAGGAGTTTTGTCCCAATGGGTTTTCTCCTTTTCTCTGCTTGTGAGAGATTGCATATTTCATTTGCATTTGTAAATGGGTACCTAACATGGCCTAGTAGCCAGGACCCATCTTCATCTTCATCTTTGCATAGTTTGCATAATAATCTTCTCCCTAAGTTGCACTTAAGGGGGGGTGTTGGTGTGAATATATGTCTTGTACCTAGCTAATTCACTCACTAGGTAATTAGGGGACATATTCACATGTTAAGTTTACTCAGGATATAAGATTCTTTCTAGAAGTCTTAGTTGGATTTTCTAGAACTTATCTAATCTAGATGTATTTCATGATTCCTAGGTAGTTAGTTGTCTCATGTCATAGGATTACGACACTTGTGATGATCTTATCTAATCCTATCTCTCAACCTTGCCTTTATAAGCAAGGGGTCTCCTATGTACTTTTGCACATTCTATTCTATTTGCATTCATTGATAGGAATACAGTTTATTCTTGTCATATTTCTCCTATCTCTCTATGCTTGTGCTTTCTATTAGGCCTCTAGATATTTGGTGGCTACCTTCATAGCCAATTCTTACATGGTATTAGAGCATCAGGTGTTGCAGATTCCTTCCCAAATTCGAGGGTATTATTTTGGCTTGAAGATATTTGTT